>CP139501.1:56835449-57421213 GCA_021014915.2 Artemisia tridentata subsp. tridentata | reverse complement strand
AATTGAACATGTGATAGACCAGCCTGTTTAATACTACCAAGTTTTTCTAACAAAGTATCTCTTTCCTTAGTAATCTTTTCTAATTCAGAAACCTTACATCCTAACTTTCATTCACTTAATTTCAATTGGTAATCTTGTTGCTCATATTTTTCTGCCCAAGCCATTTCATTATTTTCATGTGTTAATATTTTGGCTTCCAGTGATTCTAAAGTTAATTGATAACCAGCTACCTCAGACCTAGCTGTTCTACAATTATCTCTTTCAGTCACATATTCTTTAAGCAACTTTTGATAAACATCATTACACTTAGAGCATACCTCAGAGACATTGGATGAACTTGGTGAAGTGGCTACCATAGCAATCTGAACTGGTTCATCTTCATCCTCCATGCTCCAGTCAAAGCTTCCAAGACCATCTCTTGATTCCAAAGCAGCATATCCAGGTTCCTCATCAAAAGCTGTGCCCCAATCAAACTCTTCCATTGCAACCATAGAATAGGTTACAGGTTCATCATCAAATTCAGCACTCCAGTCAATTTCTGCTAAATTTTCTTGAGCCACCAAAGCTTTTGGTTGTGATTCAGTAATAGGAACCTCCTTTCTTTCAACCTTGGGTTGTTCAATCATCCTGTTTGCCTGATATTTTGCAAACTTGCATTCCCTTGCAAAGTGTCCAAGCTTTTGACAATTGAAACATTCAATCTTGGATTTGTCAAAAGTTATACCTTGTTTGGCTTTGAAATCAATTCCCCTTCCTGTTTTGTTCATGAACTTCTTGATCCTAGCAGTGATCATAGCTACTTGCCATCTTATGTCAATCTCCTCTAAAGCATCTTCTTCAATCTGCAACAAGTCTTCTTGATAGGTAACAGGTAAAGTGGCTTGTTGTGCAAAGAAGGAACATACAATTTCATCAGAATTGGTGTTGTTTGTTGGTGATGGGTTGGGGTAGTTGTGGTTGTGCAAACATGCTGTGAATCACCAACAGTACTTTGAGAAGGATAAGCAGTACTTTTAGTGGAAGTACTGCTTCTGTTTTCAGAAGACACAAAAGCTATGTTGTGAGTTTTCTGAGAACTGTGACCATTCATCTCTTGCTCGTACACTTTCAAATTGTTATAGAGATCATCAAAGTCCATAGACTCCAATCCAGGTTGTCCTCTAATCATAGTAGCAACCACATGCCAGACAGATGGCAAACTCCTTAAGAACTTCAAATTTGCATCTTCAACAGATACCTCTGCTCCATACAGTTCTAGCATACTAAGTAGATTTTGGAATCTGTCATAGGCAGCATCAAGACTTTCTCTTTCACCAACAGTGAAGGTTTCAAATTGTTGCTTCAATAAGTTTCTATGCATCTTCTTTGAAGCATCATTACCTCCAAATCGTGTTTTGATCGCACCCCATAATTGTTTTGCATCCTTAGCATCATGGAACTTCAGTAGGTGACCATCAGGAATAGCAGACAGCAGTATGTTGAGAGCCTTATCTTGATTTCTCTTTGTAGCTGCTGGCAAGGTTGGTTGAGGTGGTTTGGGTTGTCCTTCAACGTGTAAAGGTTCATCAAGAACAACATTACCATTGACAATTACATCCCATAGAGCATGGTCAGTAATAGCAAGGTACTGCCTCATCTTCATGCTCCAGAGATCATATTCTCCCTTCTTGATGATAGGAATTCTGAGTGAAGTGATGGATGGGATAGGTGCAGCTTCAGTCGTCATTGTTGAGGGTTTGTTGATAAATCGGTTTTAAGGGTTTCTTCTTAATCAGAGTCTCCACACAAGCTTTGATACCACTTGTTGGATCGATATACTCTGACCAAACTAACTTGTAGCTTGTCTACGGTTTAACAACTTTGAATGAATTCAAAACTATTAATAATGAAACACTGATATACTTTGTTAAGTATGCGGAATCTACTTCAACAAAGCTAAGAAGAATTAATAAACGACTTTGAATATTATTAAAACCTTGAACCTGCTTTCTTACACAGATTCACTAACAAACTCTAAACTCTAATACTTCTAATAATCGTATATCTCTAATCGCATGAACTTGTCTCACTAAAAAACACACGTATCTCTAATGCCAACCTAGGGATCCTTTTATAGGCACAAGGAAAACCCTAGTCGGTTTACAAACTTGAATAACAAGTAATTCTAATTATAACTCTAATCTAATACGAACATTCTAGAATTACACATTAGTCTTTAAACTATTTGCATAGCAGTCCTTTAACGAGCAGCAGTACTTTGACTAATTAACAGTACTTTGACTTGAGTAGCAGTACTTTGACTTTCATAGCCCAACAGTAGTATGCCACGGATGTGGAGAAAAGGGGCACTACAAGAACCGATGCCCAAATCAGAATACCAAATAGAACGATAAGGCCAGTAGAAGATAATGGAAGCTCGTTAAGACCACAGCAACGTCAAGGGACAACAACAATGTCTAAACAGAAGAAGAGATTTCCGCCATAACAATAAACCATAGTTCAAGCTTTCTAGGATTGTATTTTCCTTTGTACTTTACCTTAGGTACGATGGAGTAACCTAAGTGTAACAACTACCTTTCTACCTTATGAAATCTCTATCTTGTAATGTTTCCGTAATAATCACAACCTACGTCTATTTTCAGTTTCTATTCCATTTACCCTATTCATAGTCATTACGTAACAATACACTACCATCCCATTAGAAATTTGATTAATATCATTTCTGACCGAACAATAGACTATTACCACTCTAAAAGATTCTCACACAAACCCTAGGATTCATTTCAAGGATATCCTATTACCACCCTAGAAATTCCTAACTCATCACAGTAGTGCGAACCAAAATTTTCTTGTTACCTTGAAAACATAATTAGGTTGTCATTTCACAAAAACAACACGTTGAACACCATCTAAAACTTCTAGAAAACATAACATTTCTTTGACTGAGCCAAGCATCACATCGTTTGTCCTCAATTATACATAGCCTGATCAACTATGTCTAATTTAGGAAGGATCATGTCATGAATGAAACAATTACCTTTTCAAAATTTCTAGTAACAATCTTCATTCAAAAGCGAGTTTTATTGCAAACTAAAATGCTTCTATTGACAGCCCACTATAGATAACTACACCTAGTACCCATCATCCCAATGAAAGAAAATCGACATAAATACGAATTCGAGGATCACAAAAATTCATAAAGATATATGAAAAACACAAATAACGTAAATTTTATTAGAATCCACGGAAATTAATACATAACGATAAAATTAGCATCAGTATTACTAAAATTACAACGATTTATTTCAACATTCCTACTATCTATCACCCACATATCTTATCCACGACAATGGCTAAAGCCACTAGTGGTATGAGAAACGCTAAGATCCCGACCAATAACTCGTAGTCTTCGTCAGGAACGTATGTCAAGTAGATGATGACGACAACAACGTACACTATCGCGAGAGAAGTAATAATGTGCGGCACTTTGGAAGTAGTAAATGAGAGGAATATGGTTGGGGGAAGGATGGAAATTAAAATGGGGTATATATAAGGAAAAACTAGCTGTTATTTTACTATTTACGACCGTTAGAAAAGATTGTTCATAGCCTTTATGTTTTTACTATTCTTGATCGTTAGAAATCACTATTCACAGCCATTGGATTAATTGAGTGGCGAGCCATTCAAATTATTTCATCTAGTATGAATAAATCTAACGAAATTACATTTCCTTGAATAACGAATGGAAATTCCTCGACGACCCTTTTTCCATAACCTCTTACCTTAACAACCATTTTAAACTTGAATTTCGGGGCGGAATTCAGAATGAAAAGTGGGTACTGTAGCAAAGTATAAAATTCCACTATAATTAACAACAGTTAATTTAATGTTAACCTCTATTAGTTTTTCTAATTACCATTTTTACGGGAAAATTTGAAATTTTCTTTATTATATTGTTATAACGCGAACACGTCATTACGAGATTTATTAAATAACAGGACGAGCTCCCACGCGAATCACGAAAAAAAAATATACACAATATATTACCAAACGGGCCAAAAATCTCAGCCCAACTCTCTTACATGGCTACTGTTCATCAGACAGCCCACCAAGGCCCATTTCTTTATTAATACATGTTCTAAAATCGACCCAAAGCACTCCCAATTCACCCCGTTTTCTCCCTATTCTGAAACACAACACATACGGATTATTGTACCAGTTATTTGTCCCCCCACCAAAGAATTAGGATGTAGATTATCAGCTGTTGATATGAACGTTTGACACGTTAAATTAAATCAAAGTGAATTGACATTGGCCAACCCATTCGACATGCCAAAAATTAACAACTTCTCCATATCGACCCAAATTTGTTTGCACTTGCTTCTAATGAGTTTATTAGTTCATATATGTGTTAAATAAATGTATTTTTCCTACTCTCACCCAAAGTTACACGTTGAATCAATTTTGTACACTTATAAAGTTTCTAGTCGACGTGTATATATTGTGACCAAATCAAACCAAATCAAGCCTTGCACTCACAAACCTATCTACAATCTCTAGTTATCAGTAAATCATTCTTAAAGTCCACATCTCTTACATTCTTCCTGCCAATACACTGTTTGATCAAGTGGCTATAATAAAAATATACATAAAACACTCATACGTGTATATATGCTCGAACAATCTTTTTCCCCACTTACCACCTTTCACACTTAGTTCTTATACACATTTCCAAGTTCCTTTTAACCTTTAAAGAGGCCACAAGCGACCAGGAGGTTTTCTATTTTCATTTGAAGATCATTCGAAGCACTAAGGGTTGTATTCGAATCGTATTTTTGGTTATAGCAAAGTTGTGGAGTTTTCCTCTTGTTCTACTCATTAATACACAATAAATCCCCAACCTAGAGGTGTTGTAAGTCCCCTCATTTCATTTCAATACCATTTTGTAACATTTAAACACTCCATGCATCACGTTTATAATATTTGCGAACGTATATGTTTTGCTATTTATTTTACGTACCACGTTTATTTCTATAACACAAAGAATGGTTCGCCTCCCTTGTGGAAAGCCTAGGAACCTTGATACACACTCACCTCACGTTTATTTTATGATTACATGCCTATTCGATCTTCATTTTGATCTATCATCACACGTATAAAATATGCCACATCAAAATTTACTAAGTCTTTTACTATCAAAAACTGCTCCAAGTCGCCACCAAAATGACCATGTAAAATCATATTCGACTTAACAACTGTTAGGAATATAAATATTCATATGAAAGACTCGGTCACCTCGAGTATCTATTAGCATTAAGTTAGCTCGTAGGCTTATTAGTATTAGTTTAGTTATCGTAATACTAGATTAGTCATAGTAGTATTTGTGGTATTGGGTCGGGTCTTTACCCACTGTCAGCTCAATCCACAGCCCATGTGGGGCGTTTATGTTACTTGTATATATAAGCCCTTCCCCACCCATGGGAAGGGTTGGAGCTTTCATTCTAATCTAATAGATTTTACTTTCTCTCTCAAGAAGCCTCCCACTCTCCTCTCTTTCTCTCTCTAAGATTCGGCTAAACATCAAGTTCTTGTGTATGTTATGATTAGAGATAACTTACAATTGGTATCAAGAGCCATGGTTTCGTTAGATTGATTGTGTGTACTCGAATTTGTGGCTTATTCTTGTTGTTCTACTTGGTTCGAATTGATAAGTAAGAAAACATCATTTGATTGTGCTTGGATTCGAAAAGGTGTTGTACTTTTGTGTTTAGAATCATAGGAATGGCTTATTTTGGTGATTGTTTAGCTTATTTCATAAGCTTATTGGTTTTTGTGGGCTCATTCGTGTGTTAGAAAACTTTTTCTTAGTTGCGGTTTGTAGTTTTCTTGGTTGCGTTTTGATGTTTTCTTAGCTGCGTTTTGAGTTAAAAGGGTAGTTCTTAGTTGCGATTTGGTTCTGCGTTTTGGTTTGTAGCCAAATTGGGTAAAGGACAAAAGTGGCTGAAAGTGACATTGCGTTTTGACTGGTCAACTGCGGTTTGATTGGTCAACTGCGTTTTGGTCACTGCGGTTTGACTACAAGACATGCGTTTTGATTTCTGAGTTTTTCCTAAGAGTTGCGGTTTGACCAAGGTTGCGGTTTGACTTTTGCGTTTTGGTCTTGCGTTTTGCCTTTTTTAATCACTGCGTTTTGCCATTGCGTTTTGATATTGCGTTTTGACTCTTGTGGTTTGACTGAAGACTCTGCGTTTTGACCTCCTGCGTTTTGACCAAAGATCCTGCGGTTTGTCTCTTCCGGTTTGACTAAATTTGACTTTTTACGTCAAAACTTCAAACGGCCATAACTTTTGAACCGTAACTCCGTTTTTAGCAAAGTACCTGTCAAAACGACCGGAATGAAGTTATTGAGGTTTTAAGTTTTCAGACCAAAATTTCACCATAACAACTTGCATCAACCAAACCAAATGACAACTAAACAACATATCACCAAGTCTATCAAACAATCATCACTTTTAACACACAATCACTAATCATTGTACCGATCCAACGGTTATCATAACACATATCAATTTATCATTATCTCACGGTTTAAATCATAGACTTGTAAAATCCCGTGCACGTTCATATCATGTCAAACTTTCGGAATCAGTCATATCTGAGATACTCAAATTGTACGACATGAACGATAAACTTAAGACTTCCAACCCTGTACAACAAATAAACGTGTTTGATTCTAATAATGCTAACATGGAATCGTCGTGCTCAAATTCTCAAGAGAAAGAGTTTCATCAGCCACTAATATTGCCTAATACAAAGGAAAGTTGCATTGAATGTTTTCGATTACTTCACTCACATCTCAAGGTTCTCTTTGAACAACCTGGATACTTGGGAGGATACAAACGTGCATTCGCATCACTCTTTGGTCAAGATGTTCAGACTTTCACAGTCAAAATGATTCTGTATTTAGATCAACTTGACAAAGGAGAATTTTCTGAAGGTAGATCCATGGCTGCCTTTTGTGTGATCAACAACCAACTCCGAGTGTTCATTGATTCGTAATTCACTGAGGATTATGATTATGACAGTCAAATGACGAAAAGGTGTTTTGCTAATTAAACTGGAATCGAGGTTGACATGTTCAGAGTTAATGAAAGGGCACAGCATCAACAATGCAGTGACACTATGTTTGATAAGCAGGATACAAACGACAGTTCTGGGACTTATACCACACTTGACATGGATACAGATCACAGACCAGAAAATGACCAAGTTCCATCTGCTGAGGTACATGTCACTGATCAACACAATGTGCTCCCTAATGAACGACTGCATACTGATCAAATTATGCCCACTTATGACACATATTTTTTGGAAAAGACTGATAGCAATACCATTTCTAATTCAACAAATATGAATCATAAAGGGGGAGAAAGTGATCAGAATGATGCTGAACATGATGATGAGTCAAGTTCTTTGTTTACGGTTGAGACTTTTAAATCAAATGATATGGTTGATAAAGAAGTTTTTAACGAACTTTCAAACAGATTTTTACAGCTTAAAAAACATTGTATTTCACTTGAAATCGCAATGCAACAAAAGGAAGAAAGTTTTCAAACTAACCTACCATGTAAAAATCCGAAACTCCCTGATTTCCATGAATTCTTTATGATAAATGATTTGAAAGCTCAGCTAGAAGCCAAAAACTTAACGATCAACAACCTGAAAAAATGTATTGCTGAGATGTGTGTCATGTGTAATGAAGTTAAGGCTAAACATGACAGTGATGTTATTGCAACTAGAAATAGTGAATTGGAACTTAAAGTGGCTGAATTACTTAATGAAAATGAGACTTTGAAATTTCATTGCAAAGAACGGTGTAATTCAATCAAAGAAAGGAAAACTAAGACTATAGTTCAGACAACCTCTTTGATTGCCAAAAATGATGAATTCAAAGCTCAACTTTAGGAAAAGGGTTTTACAATTGCAGCATTAAAAAAAGAGTTAAGAAAATTAACTGGAAATAGTGTGAACACTAAGTTCGCAAAACCATCAATCTTGGGGAAACCAGTTTTACAACAACTTAGAAACCAATCAGTTGTTAGACAACCGACTGCGTTTAGATCTGAACGGTCAAAATTTTCAAAACCACGGTTTGCCTCCCGAGTTGATTCGAAACAAGTTTTCTCAAAACCAGTCACTTCAGAATCTAGACCTAATGTAAAGGAATATGCTTTTGCAAAACCTCATCATATGAGTGCTTCTAGTTCCTCTAGGATTAGTTCAAAGTGTGTGACATTTGTGACACCAACGGAACATGTTAGACATAAAAACAGTGTTCAGAATCACAACCTAGAGGATGCTAAGAAAAACACACATAAAAAGACTAGGAATTTGCCTGTTTCTAAGAGTAGTTGCGTATCAATTAAAGCGATTCCCGTAGCAAATCACTCTAAGAATTCTAGATCTTTTTCTGAATCCAAACACTATGTTTGCTCAACTTGTCAGAAATGTGCTTTTAATGCAAACCATGATGATTGTATAACAAAATTCCTAAAGGAAGTGAATGCTCGTGCTAAGGTTCACTCATCTAAGACTTGAAAAAATAACGAGCCCATAGAACGAAATAGTTATACTCAGAAACCTGGTAGGCAGATTGCTGTAGGACAAAGGTCTTCTCTCAACATGTCTTCCACTGTACATGAGAAACCAAACTCTCCTAGATCTTGCCTTAGGTGGATACCGACGGGTAGAATTTTTAAGATTGTTGGTCTTAGATGGATACCTACTAGTAAGATGTTCACTGATTGAAAAACTAAGGTTGACAGTGAAACCCCAAATGGTTTAGATGCTGATATTACTAACCCACATAAATGCAAACAAACTCTTAATGTTAGTACAGGAAATCTTTACTTAAGTGCAGGTACATCATTCACTCCTGTTAAGGAAAGACACAGAGTTTGGTTGCCGAAAAGACTGATATCTCATAAGTTAGGGGTTCATGAAACTCAAATCTGATGAACATGAAAGATGACGTTTGAACACATCAGTTCAAGCCTCGTTCTTTAACGACATATGATGTTTGAACACATCAGTTCAAGCCTCGTTCTTCTGCAAAATATGAAGTCTGTTCACATTAGTTCAGGCCTTGATCTTCAACGACAAATGACGTCTGTTGACATAAGTTTAGGCCTCGATCTTCAACCACATATGATGCTTGAACACATCAGTTCAAACCTCGTTCTTCAGCGAAATATGACGTTTGAACACTGCAGTTCAAGCCTCAGGCCTCAATGTTAACATAATGGCATCTGCTGAAAACACTCCAGGCCCCGTTCCTAAAAGAAAAGAAAGGCGTACGCTTGAGTGCGCTTTATCTTCGGAAGAAGAGAAATCTTCTTGTTTCTGACTATTCTCATCAACAAGCTTCATACTTGTTCCATGCTCGTTCAGTCATCAGGTGGATTGACGTATATTAGATTGTATTTTTTATTCACTCGATCAAAAATGGCAACCTCAAATGTAATTTTTGAGGGGGAAAAGTGTGAACAGTGGATCAACCTCATATGCACTTGTTCAATCAAAAATGGCAACCTTTTATGCAATTTTTGAGGGGGAGAAGTGTGAACAGTGGATCGATGTACATTGGATTGTATGTTCACTCACTTGTTGGGCATGTGACTCTAATTGTGACTACAGAGTTGATCATGTATCACTTATTTGAGATTGAAGTTGACTTTTACAAAGGCGTGACCTTATTTTATCTTGAAGTCGGGGTTGGTTGGACGCATGACTTTTAATGATAACTTGCTTGTGCTTAAGATTTAAGTTGAAGACTTAGTTTATCTAGTTACCAGCAGTCGGGATAAATGTTTGAAGACCTGGTTAAGTATCACTTAAAGGAGTTATGTTGCGGTACTCAGTGTCAAACGCCGATGACGTTGTGGATAATCGCAAGAGGTGGTAATGTCTCATAATTTGGTTGGGTATTGAGTAATTAGAGATTTGCTTGGAGCATAAATTCTCTACACCGTTCTTCCAACATAAGTGCAAGCTTAAGTCACGAGAACGGGGAATGTCATTTGGACAATTAGTGTACTAAAAATGCAAGTTATATGTAACTAAGGACTAACGGTGCAACGCTAACGCTGTTAGGGTATAAAGTGTAAAAACAGGAAACAAGGACCAACAAAATGTATTTGACATTTTAATTTCTATTCTACATTTTACGATTTCTCGTCATGTCACGTGCATTTTCTACGTTTAATTTATTTAATTTATAACATTACATTATATTTATATATAACGAGTTTTAAATGATTTAACTTAATGATTCGTTTCACCATTTTTAAGGAAACGATATTATTGGATTTATATGACATAAAAACAAGATAATATTATATGTAATATTATTTTTAAACTTTAGGCATTTTAAGCATATCAAACTCACATCACCGATCAAATCATCATCCGTTTTCTCACTTTCATACTCATTATTCGTATAAGTCAAATTCTCAGACTTCCCTATGTATTCAGGTCGTGCGTTGAAGTCGTTTCCGTAATCTCATCCGTAATATTACTTAATTTCATAATTCCACCTTGCCAGATACACTCAAGGTGAGTTGTAGGCCCACTTTTACTCGTTTAATTACTTTATAAACTCTTTGGGGGAGATACATGCCCAACTACTTGCTTTTACTTTCACAAGTACTCTAAACTTTTACATATTACTGTAAGAATTCATAGCCCCTACTTTTATACGTTTTGAATAACTTTTAGGGGAGATTACTTGACCCGCTGTTATAGGTTCAGTGGAGATTACTTGACCCGCTGTTATAGGTTCAGGGAAGATTACTTGACCCACTGTTATTAGTATAGGGGAGATTACTTGACCCGCTGTTATAGGTTCAGGGAAGATTACTTGAACCACTGTTATTAGTACAGGGGAGATTACTTGACCCGCTGTTATAAGACCAGGGAATATTATATGACCCATTATTACATTTCGGGCATATAACAACGTAGCCCATTTCCACTTAAAGTTGAACTAGTGTTCAACAGATTACATATAGATTACTTATGGATTTTTTTACCCAACGTAACTCACTACTTGTTTCATCAATATTGGTATTACAATTTATCACCTCACTCTCGAAACAATTGAAATCAACCGTTTGTTTACAAACCCTATTAACTCACCAACCTTTGTGTTGACACTTTTAAGCATTTTTATCTCAGGTAATTAATGGAGCATTCAAGGCACGGAGTGGGTATTAATAGATGGTTTTGGTGTCAAATAAATTCTGTCATTCATATGAAATTTACAATACCTTTTGGTGAAATGTTAAACGTCGAAATCTCCGTTTTGTACCTGAATCTCTAAATGAATGACAATAACTTTCAAAACGCCTCTTTTGAGTCATTTTCTATGATTATAACTATGATCCTACCAGTAATACCCCTATTAAGTCTTCTGCTGTTAACTCAAATCTTAGGGGGTGTTACACAGTCTGCCAGTCACTCACCATCATCATCGAATATTCAATCTCTTTCGGTACAACAAAGCTCTGCAGTTGATAATTCTTTAGATGTGAATCCTTTTGTCCTGATGATGATGCTCCGTTCGTGAACATATTTGCTCCTGAATCATCTACTGATGCATCTCTTTCAGGGGATCCTAACACGGTTACATCAGTTCCCTGTCCTCAACCACATGAACATCTCATAAAATGGACAAATGTTCATCCGATTGACAACATTATTGGGAATCCTTCTCGTCCGGTATCCACACGAAAGCAACTTGCAACTGATGCCTTGTGGTGCTTTTATAATTCAGTACTATCAAAAGTCAAATCTAAAGACTTCAAGACTGCAATCTCGAAAGATTGTTTGATCAACGCTATGCAAGAAGAAATTCACGAGTTTGATCGATTGGAAGTATGGGAATTAGTACCACATCCAGACTGTGCTATGATTATAGCTCTTAAGTGGATCTTCAAAGTGAAACTTGATGAGCATGGTGACGTTCTGAAAAACAAGGCACGACTAGTTGCAAAGGGATATCATCAAGAAGAGGTCATAGACTTTGAGGAATCATTCGCACCTGTTGCTCGAATTAAAGCTATCAGAATCTTCCTCGCTAATGCTGCTAGCAAGAACATGACAGTCTACCAAATGGATGTGAAGACTGCATTCTTAAATGGCGAGCTGAATGAAGTTGTCTATGTCAGTCAACCAGAAGGTTTTGTGGACCCTGATCATCCTAACTATGTCTACCGTTTGAAAAAGGCTCTCTATGGCATTAAGCAAGCGCCTAGGGCATGGTACGATACACTGTCAAAGTTCCTTCTGCCAAACAAATTCTCCAAAGGCGTTGTTGATCCCACATTGTTTACTCGGAAAACAGGCAAACATTAACTTCATGTTCAAATCTTTGTTGATGTTATTGTTTTTGCCTCGACCGACCCATTGGAATGTGATCGTTTTTCAAAAAAGATGAGCTCGAAATTTCAAATGTCAATGATGGGACAAATGTCTTTCTTCTTAGGTTTACAAATTTCTCAAAGTCCCAGAGGCATTTTCATAAATCAATCTAAATATGCTAATGAAATATTAAAGAAATTTGGATTTGATTTATGTGACCCTGTTGACACTCCCATGGTGGAGAGAACAAAACTGGATGAGGACCTCTCTGGGATCCTGGTTGATCAAACTAAATACCGTAGTATGATTGGATCCTTGATGTATCTCACTGCCAGTAGACCAGATCTTCTATTCGCTGTATGCATGTGTGCTCGGTATCAGGCTAAGCCTACCAAAAAGCACCTTGAAGCGGTAAAGCGGGTCTTTCGGTATCTCCAAGGAACCATTCACATGGGTCTCTGGTATCCGAAGGAGACCGCCATGCAACTAACAGCTTATGCAGATGCTGGCCATGCAGGGTGTCAAGATACTCGTCGAAGTACGTCGGGAGGTGCTCAATTTCTTGGAGAAAAGTTGGTGAGCTGGTCATCTAAAAAGCAAATGAGTACTTCCATGTCTTCCACAGAGGCTGAATACATCGCCATGTCTTCATGTTGTGTTCAAATCCTATGGATGAGACGAAAAGTGTATCGCTTTTAGGGGGTCATTTAAGCCCTAATTCGTGATTATTTAATCAAATATTGCCCTAAATCGTTCCTTTTGTCATTTTAGGTACTTTGGAGAAGAAATCTGGAAAAGGAAGCATTTTGGACGTTTTTGGAGCGAAAAGTGAAGAAAACGGCAAAGTCTCCAAAATCAAGCTGGAAACAGAGCTTGACGGCGTCACGCTTTGTAGGTGACGGCGTCACGTACTGGCAAAAGGATGAATATGAATTTACACGTGACGCGCCAGAAGGTTTTGTGACGGCGTCACGTGTTAATGGATGTAGGCCGTCAAGTGTTAAGTTAAAGAGAGACGGGCCAGAGGATTTTTGAAGGTGACGGCGTCAGGATCATAGACCTGACGACGTCAGATGATATAGAGTGACGGCGTCAAAGTATTCTTACACGAGAAGGAACCTTAGTGAAACCGCCACAAGTTAATCAAGACAATCATAACTTACGCGCGGAGTAGCTGTCACTGTTTTGGCCATAAAATCTTCATACGAACTCGGATTTAGGTGATTCAAGAGGCCACGGAATCGGGACGAAAAGATCTACAATTTGGTGAAAAAGGGGAGCTGACGCCGTCACTTGTAAAGGCTGATGCCGTCAGATCGATGCGGACAGAAAATCAGCTATAAATACAACATCACAACTTCACTTTTTGTAAGCCCTAAACCCTAAGTCCGATTCTAGGGTTTAGGTAGGTGTTTTTCCAACAAATTAGTGGGTTTCAATCATTTCATAAACATCAAATATTGGTTTGTTGATTCTAACTTAATTATGTCTTTCATTATTATGGTTGTTTGCCCTTCATTGATCATGCTTTGCTAATTCACCTTGTGTCTACTTATGATTGTGTGAAACTTGTATATAATTAATTAGATCTTATTGATTCCTTGTTGATGTATGTGTCTATCGTCATCAATAAAGGTGTGACACTTCAATAGATCTAATTGGTTTAGCTTATAATTCTTGTTTCCTATTGTCTCTTGTTTGATTGGGTGATATCGATGTTAGGCTTAAGAAAACTGGCTAAACTCCTATACGGTAACTTGCTTGAACGTCTTAAGAAACATGAACCAATGTGTACTAGGTTTATTTGGTTGTATTTAATGCATGAGCGAATTCTAGTGATCCCATGTTAGGAGCTTCTTAGCCGGCTCGACATAGGAGTGAAGTAGGAGCTTATAGAGTTGGGGAAGTACGTACGCCACCCCACGAATGGTATTAAGGAATACAACCCGTCAATTAAAACAAGGTGTGACAATTCAATAGGTAGAATTGGATAACTAGCAAGGAGTAATACATCATAGGTAGATACGCTTCACTTCCCTTGTAGAACCCTAGTTTACTTTCCTGCACATTAGTTTAATTTAGTAGCTTTTGGGTTAGTTGATTAGCAACTAATTCCGCCCCTTCTTCCAAAACCAGAGATTTTTACTTGCTTTCCATAAAATATAAAAATACGAAAGAATCATCCCTCACCTTTAGACCTAGTAGATAAATTTCAATCCTAACGAACACTATTCTTTGAGTTGAACGATGAATCCACCGGTACTTTCCACTTCACTATACTACATCGGTCAGGTACACTGCCTGGTGGGGATTGCAAACTTCTCGAGATCCTTTGAGAGGTAAAACCTACTGCGAGGTCGCAAAACCACGCATCATGTTGTGCTCAAATCCTATGGATGAAATCCCAACTTTCAGACTATGGCTTTGTATACAACAAGATTCCTCTTTATTGTGACAACAAAAGTGCCATTGCTCTTTGCTGCAACAATGTCCAACACTCTATATCAAAGCACATCGATATCCGACATCACTTCATTAGGGAATAGGTTGAAAAGGGTGTGATTGAACTATACTTCGTGAGGACTGAGTACCAGCTGGCAGATATCTTTACTAAAGCACTTCCGAGAGAACGGTTCCAGTTTATTCTCCCGCGCCTTGGTATGAAGAGTCTGAAGCAAGAAACACTCAAAAGCCTTCAGGAAGAGACTGAGGAGTAATGGATTTGCCTCGTGTATCCTTTGTATATATTTAATACCAAAAAAAAATAAAAAATTAAAAAAAATATAAGAAATAAAAATACAAAAATATAAAACCAAGAAAAACCATAAAAATCAGAAAAATTGAAAATTCCAAAAATAGTTTTTTATTACAACCCGCTAATTTACAGGTCAATACTACTCAACGAACTTGTATTTATTTTCTTGACATATATTTGAAAATAATTTACATATAAACTTTCACTTGAACCGACGTGAAAACCTAGAATAAATTCCAAGTACACTAGGACTTAGGCTATATTGAGTCCACAACGCTCCAGTATCTTGCTCCTACACCAGTTCACAATTTTAAACTCTAAAACAATTTTCTTTTCTTAAATTACTTACGGTCGTCAAATCAACAAACGCAATTCGTAGTTCAAAATTTAACACCCGATATACCCAATTCTCCCAATGATTACTCCTAATGTATTTTATACTTCCAAAAAGATTACAAAAGTTCCAAAAAAATATTTCCTTACGCCCAAGGTAAATTCTTTACAACTTACGTTTAATTACGTATAACTTTCGTTAATCACCGAAACAACAACCAATACCTATTTTTAACACCCAATACATACAACATATACACTCTTGTATCAAAACAACTAATCTAATCCCAACTTTTTATCCATTGCCGCCCCCCCCCCCCCCACCTCCTTGTCTTGTAAATAAATGATAGACAAATCTTCCATGGCATTAATGAGCCACCCAATCCCCTAAAACATGGAGTCTCATTTCAAATGGAGGCTTGACCCAAAATTTGTCTCCCCCCCCCCCTCTAGCCTAATCGGCCTCCCCCATAAATGCAAGCCAAGGATATTTTTGACCCTACTATTAATCCTTTGAAACTTACCTAGTATAAATAGAACAAACTACCTTCATTTTTCACCTACTAGTTCAAGTAAAGAAAAAAATATATCACCTCCCATTCTATACATATAAATCGACACACCCTTGGAGCAAAGGAACGAGGAATCTTGTTGTGGTTAAGATCAAGCATACTTAGGGCTCTTTAGTAAGGGTTTGGAGCATTAATCTTGAGTTTAATCAA
Source organism: Artemisia tridentata subsp. tridentata (assembly GCA_021014915.2). Classification (NCBI taxonomy): domain Eukaryota; kingdom Viridiplantae; phylum Streptophyta; class Magnoliopsida; order Asterales; family Asteraceae; genus Artemisia; species Artemisia tridentata. The sequence goes on along the minus strand of CP139501.1, from coordinate 57,404,983 downwards.
GTGTTTACAACTCTCATATCTCACTAATCACTTTTGAAAGTAACCTTACATTTGCAAAGCTTCGTGTTTTCCTTTATATCATAATGCTAGTCAAGTATATATACTTAGTTATCACTTGGTACATGTTGATAAAGTTTTACATTCACAATGATCCTTTAACAAAAGATAATGTTTTGAACAAGTTTTGATTACAAGAAAATTAGCTAGTAAAAACCTCCACAAGAAAGTGATGAAAAAATTATATATATATATATGTATGTTAGTAAACTTGTAGATTTAAACATTCTTGATGATCATTTACATGGACCCTTGAATATTGTTAAGTTTATAGTTAGATCACTATTGTTATGTTGAGAAGTTGATGGAGGAACTAGGACTAGATTTGAAGTTGTTGTTAAGTGGATATAATAGCTAGAAGGTTTGGAAAAATAGTTTGGCATTCTTAAAATGATTCTGTCCCATTTTGGTTAATACAGCAAACTTAGTAAATTAGTGACAAGTTTAGGCTAGAAATATAGAAAATAGACACAATGATGAAAACGTTGCCGCTTGAATGAGTTAAAACGGGCTTATAACGAAAAAGATATGCTAGTTTCAATTTTTACGACGAAAACTACATTTTCATAAAATTGTCAAAGCTGTTAGAAAATTTGAGTAATGAAAACTGAGGTTAAATGGTATCTAGACTAACCGAGACCTTAGAAATCCAATAGTACACTTAAATACCTTCGCGGAGATAGGTAAAAATAAGAAACGGAGCTACGACGCAAAAGTTATGGCCTAACGAATGTTTACATCAACATATACGTTGACAGCCTATATTTTGACTATTAGAAAGCTGTTAGGATTATTTGGATTGGATTTTGGACCTTTTAGAGTATATTTTGGCTAAAATGAAGTAAACAGAAATGGTAGAACATTATATATACTTATTAGGCGCGTTAGAGATTTTTGAAATAGCCATTAGCTTGACGACTAAAATTGAATCGTGAGATAAACAAGTTACGTTTTCTAAAGTGGTAATTTTCTAAATAAAGGATCAAATATGACGCAACTATCTTTTGACAACCAATATTGCAACAACATGTACAAGTGATAAAGTAAAGTATGAACTTGCGTGCATGGCCTTGTTTTCGAACCTAAGACGCATGTAATATTTAGGTCGCGATTAGAGTTATCGGACTAAATTTGCCATTTACAAATTTATCAATCAGGAATTGCTTTTGCTAAGGTGAGTTCGTAGCCCTGATTTTACATTGTTTATACATGATTTCTAAACCCTCGGGGGTGGGAATACAATGCTTGTTTTTACATACGGACACAAGTGCTAAAACTGTTACTTTGCCAAAGTTACCACATTGCCATTAAAGTCCCCTACAAATCATGAACCATTAATTACTTGTAAGTGCAGATATTACGAATAGATCTATTTTGGTTGACACCCCATCCGAGTTGGTCGCGCCAACCTGGTAAACGGACGCATATCATTCGGATTATTTCCGAGTGTCTGGCAAACACTTATTTGGGGCATTTATTATTATGCTTGATTGCATACCATTACGTCAAGCTTCGGGGTTATGAGCTTAGGAACTGTATATATTATTTTTGGCTGTGACATTATATTTGTTGTATTGTCTTGCTATTGAAATCTTGTGGTCCGCATTACTGTTTACTTAAACCTATGATCTCACCAACATTATTGTTGACCCTTTTAGTGTGTGTTCTCAGGTAATTAGGTGATGATGCACCTCATTGTATGGAAGCACTTTTGAGTCACATTTTAGAAGCACATCATGATGAAGATTTTCTTGCATTATTAGCGTTTGATTATGTATTTAAATCTTACATTTTGATGGTGAACTCTGATAACTATGTTCAGTGGCGCAGAAGGAGCTGTCGGTTTGGTACGATCGTTAGAGAAGTTGGAATCGACTTTCCGTATGTGCAACTGCGCTGAAAACTATAAGGTGAAATATGCTACAGGTACCTTGTTGGATGGTGCCATATCTTGGTGGAATGCTTATGCCCAATCAGTGGGAATTGATGCTGCTTTTGAATTACCATGGGCTGAGTTTAAGGAAATGGTAACCGCTGAGTATTGTCCGAGGAATGAAGTTCAAAAGTTGGAAGTTGAATTTTGGAACTTGACAGTGAAAGGGTATGATATTGCAACTTATAATAAACGATGTCATGAATTGGCTACTCTCTATCCTGAGATGGTTTCTACGACACAGAAAAAGATTGAAAGGTACATCTAGGGACTTCCATCTTATGTTCAAGGGAATGTCACGTCTTCTAAGCCGAGTACTCTGGATGAGATAATCCGAATGTCCACCAATTTAATGGATCAAATTGTTCGAGCAAAGGCTGCTCAAGATAGCAATAATGGTAACCGCAACAACAATAACAACAACAACCGCTACCACAACAGTAACAACAACAAAAGAAAATGGGATACTGCTCAAAGAGGAAGTGTTGCTCAACAACCCAACAAAAGACAATAAGTCGTTAAGGCTTATGTAGCAGGCCCGAATGAAAAGAAAGGTTATGAAGGAAATCTTCCTAAGTGTGACAAGTGCCAACGTCACTACAATCCTTGACGTTGCCCTACTCCATGCGGCAATTGTAAGAAAATCAGGCACTTAACCAAAGACTGCAGGTCTCCTACTGTTGCAACAAATCAAAAGGTTGCCGGAGCATGTTTTGGATGTGGTAAAACAGGACATTTCAAGAATCAATGCCCAAAGGAAAAGAATCAGGGAGCGGGAACTCAGAATAATGGAGCTCGGAGAAGAGTCTACAATCTCAGAAAAATAGAAGCTACGGAGGACCCGAACGTTGTCACGGGTACGTTCCTTCTCAATGGTCGTTATGCTTCAGTTTTATTTTATTCGGGTGCCGATAAAAGTTTTGTGTCTACTACTTTTGCTCCTTTACTTAACATCTCACCGACCACTTTAGACACCGCCTACAACATTGAATTAGCAAATGGTAACTTAGTTGGCTCTGACACCATAATCCGCGGATGCAATTTTAACTTCCTAAACCATCCATTTAACATCGACCTTATGCCTATCAAGCTCGGTAGTTTTGACGTCATAATTGGTATGGATTGGTTATCTAAACACCATGCTAGGATCATTTGTGACGAAAAGGTTGTTCATCTCCCTTTTAGTGGTGAAACTTTGATTATCCGTGGTGAACGAAGCGGAACTCGATTAAACATCATATCGTGTGTCAAGACCGAAAAGTATATAAAGAAGGGATGTCATGCTTTTTCTGGCACACATAACCGAAAAGAAATCGGATGAGAAATGATTGGAAGATGTACCGATTGTTCGAGATTTTCTGGAAGTCTTTCCCGAAGACTTTCCTGGACTACCGCCTACCCGTAAAGTAGAGTTTCAGATAGATTTGGTGCCAGGAGCGGCACCAATAGCAAGAGAACCCTATCGACTAGCACCATCAGAATTGCAAGAATTGTCTAATCAGTTACAAGAACTATTAGACAAGGGATTCATTAGGCCAAGTTCCTCGCCTTGGGGAGCGCCGGTCTTGTTTGTAAAGAAGAAGGATGGATCATTCGGAATGTGCATAGATTATCGCGAATTTAACAAGTTAACGGTGAAGAACCGTTACCCACTTCCAAGAATCGATGATTTGTTCGATCAGTTGCAAGGTTCTAGTTTTTACTCAAAAATAGATTTGAGATTGGGTTATCATCAACTAAGGGTTCGGGTAGAAGATATCCCGAAAATGGCTTTTAGGACTCGTTATGGTCATTACGAGTTTCAAGTGATGCCGTTTGGGTTAAATAATGCACCGGCGGTATTTATGGATCTCATGAATCGTGTGTGCAAACCGTACCTAGACAAGTTTGTAATTGTGTTCATTGATGATATTCTAATCTACTCTAAAAGCAAAGAAGAGCACGAAGAACATCTCTAGACGATCTTAGAATTGCTCAAGAACGAGAAGTTGTACGCGAAGTTTTCTAAGTGTGATTTTTGGATCCGAAAGGTAGAATTTCCTGGGCACGTAATTGACAGCCAGGGATTGCATGTTGACCCAGCTAAGATCGAGGCTATCAAAGATTGGGAAAAGCCTAAGACTCCCACATAGATTCATCAATTTCTAGGTCTTGCTAGGTATTACCGAAGATTCATCGAGAGTTTCTCTAAGATAGCGAAGCATTTAACCAAGTTAACACAGAAGAATCAGAAGTACAAATGGGGAGGGAAACAAGAGTCCGCCTTTCAGTTGCTGAAGCAAAAACTTTGCAGTGCGCCAATTTTGGCATTACCCGAAGGAATGGAAAATTTTGTAGTTTATTGTGATGCGTCGCACAAATGACTTGGAGTGGTGTTAATGCCTAATGAAAAGGTCATATCTTACGCTTCTCGACAACTCAAAGTTCATGAGAAGAATTACACCACTCATGACTTAGAGTTAGGAGCAGTTGTCTTTGTGCTAAAGATTTGGAGACATTACCTCTACGGTACCAAGTGTACAGTGTACATGGACCACAAAAGTCTTCAACATATCTTAGACCAGAAACAGCTTAATATGAGACAACGTCGTTGGCTAGAACTACTCAGTGATTATGATTGCGAGATCCGATATCATCCTGGCAAAGCGAACGTATTAGCAGATGCCCTTAGCAGGAAAGAGCGACTTAAACCTCTAAGAGTAAGATCATTGGGTATGACCATTAGTTCACCCCTTCCATCCAAAATTCTTGAGGCTCAGGCCGAAGCACTTAAGACAGAGAACCGACCTAAGGAGAATCTTCATGGTATGCCAGAAAGTAAGAATCGTTTTGTGAAAAGATCCGATGGAATGTTATGCTTCAAAGATAGGAGTTGGATACCACATTTTGGTGGCCTACGAGAGTTGATCATGCACGAATCATGCAAGTCCAAATATTCCATACACCCAGGTTTTGATAAAATGTACCAAGACCTCAAAAAGCTGTATTGGTGGCCGAATATAAAGGCCGACATTGCTACTTATGTCAGCAAATGTCTTACTTGTTCCAAAGTTAAGGCTGAATACCAAAAGCCGTCTGGGTTACTACAGCAACTAGAGATTCCTCAATGGAAATGGAAGCGTATAACTATGGACTTTATCACTAAACTTCCTAAAACTCCGAGCGGTCACGACACGATTTGGGTGATCGTTGATCGTCTCCCCAAATCAACTCATTTATTACCCATTAAAGAAACCTACAAGATGGATAAGTTAACAAGAATCTATTTCCAGGAGATTGTCTCGAAACATGGTGTACCTGTTTCAATTATTTCAGATCAAGACAGTCGATTCACTTCATGATTTTAGGAATCCCTTAATGATGCCTTTAGAAACCGTCTTGATATGAGTACAGCCTATCATCCACAGACCGATGGTCAGAGTGAGAGGACCATCCAAACACTCAAAGATATGCTCCGTGCCTGTGTGATTGATTTTGGTAGTAGCTGGGATACTCACTTGCCATTGATTGAGTTTTCCTACAACAATAGTTATCACACAAGTATAAAGGTTGCACCATTTGAAGCACTCTACGGTAGGAAATGTCAATCACTAGTTTGTTGGGCTGAAGTCAGAGATGCTCAACTTACCGGTCCAGAAATTGTTCACGAGACAACCGAGAAGATTGTTCAGATTCGAAACAGACTGAAAGCTGCCAGAGATCATCAGAAAAGTTACGCCAATGTAAGGCGTACGCCCTTAGAATTCAAAGTTGGAGACACTGTAATGTTGAAGGTATCGCCTTGGAAAGGTGTGATATGATTTGGGAAACATGGGAAATTGAACCCTAGGTATATCGGACCATTTAAGATTCTCACAAGAATCAGTCCAGTGGCATACAGACTTGAGTTCCCGCCAGAGCTTAGCAGTGTGCACAACACCTTTCATGTTTCTAATCTCAAGAAGTTTTTATCCAACGAATCCCTCGTCATTCCTTTAGAAGAGATTCAACTCGATGACAAGCTTAATTTCATCGAAGAGCCAGTAGAAATTATGGATCGTGATGTCAAGCAATTAAAGCATAGTAGAATTCCTATTGTCAAAGTTCGCTGGAATTCTCAACGAGGTCCCGAGTTCACTTGGGAACGAGAAGACCAGATCCGTCGAAAGTATCCGCATCTCTTCCCCGACAACAATCCAATGACCAACACTGGCTGAATCTTGAGGACGAGATTCATTTTTATGGGTGGTAGACTATCACAACCCGCTAATTTACAGGTCAATACTACTCAACGAACTCGAATTTATTTTCTTGACATATATTTGAAAACAATTTACATATAAACTTTTACTTGAACCGACGTGAAAACCTAGAATAAATTCCAAGTACACTAGGACTTAGGCTATATTGAGTCCACAACGCTAAAGTATCCTGCTCCTACTCCAGTTCACAATTTTAAACTCTAAAACAACTTCCTTTTCTTAAATTACTTACGGTTGTCAAATCAACAAACGCAATTCGTAGTTCAAAATTGAACACCCGATATACCCAATTCTCCCAACAATTACTTCTAATGTATTTTATACTTCTAAAAAGATTACAAAAGTTCCAAAAAATATTTCCTTATGCCCAAGGTAAATTCTTTACAACTTATGTTTAATTACGTATAACTTTCTTTAATCACCGAAACAACAACCAATACCTATGTTTAACACTCAATACATACAACATATACACTCTTATATCAAAACAGCTCATCTAATCCCATTTTTACCCATTTTTGCCCCCCCCCCCCTCCTTGTCTTGTAAATAAATGATAGACAAATCTTCCATGGCATTAATGAGCCACCCAATCCCCTAAAACATGGAGTCTCATTTCAAATGGAGGCTTGACCCAAAATTTGTCTCCCTCCCCCTCTAGCCTAATCGGCCTCCCCCATAAATGCAAGCCAAGGATATTTTTGACCCTACTATTAATCCTTTGAAACTTACCTAGTATAAATAGAACAAACTACCTTCATTTTTCACCTACTAGTTCAAGTAAAGAAAAAAATATATCACCTCCCATTCTATACATATAAATCGACGCTCCCTTGGAGCAAAGAAAGGAGAAATCTTGTTGTGGTTAAGATCAAGCATACTTAGGGCTCTTTAGTAAGGGTTTGGAGCATTAATCTTGAGGTTAATCAAGTGTTTTACAACTCTCATATCTCACTAATAACTTTTGTAAGTAACCTTACATTAAAAAAACTTCATGTTTTCCTATATGTCATAATGCTAGTCAAGTATACATACTTAGTTATCACTTGGTACATGTTGATAAAGTTTTACATTCACAATAATCCTTTAACAAAAGATTATGTTTTGAACAATTTTTTATTACAAGAAAATTAGCTAGTAAAAACCACCACAAGAAATTCATGAAAACATTATATATACATGTATGTTAGTAAACTTGTAGATTTAAACATTCTTGATGATCATTTACATGAACCCTTGAATATTGTTAAGTTTATAGTTAGATCACTATTGTTATGTTGAGAAGTTGATGGAGGAACTAGGACTAGATTTGAAGTTGTTGTTAAGTGGATATAATAGCTAGATGGTTTGGAAAAATAGTTTGGCATTCTTAAAATGATTTTGTCCCGTTTTGGTTAATACAGCAAACTCAGTAACTTAGTGACAAGTTTAGGCTAGAAATATAGAAAATAGACTTAATGAAGAAAACGTAGCCGCTTGAATGAGTTAAAACGGGCTTATAACGAAAAAGATAGGCTAGTTTCAATTTTTACGACGAAAACTACATTTTCAGAAAATTGTCAAAGCTGTTAGAAAATTTGACTAATGAAAACTGAGGTTAAATGGTATCTAAACTAGCCAAGACTTTAGAAATCCAATAGTACACTTAAATACCTTCGCGGGGATAGTTAAAACTTAAGAAACGGAGCTACGACGCAAAAGTTATGGCCTAACGAATGTTTATGTCAACATATACGTTGACAGTCTATATTTTGGCTGTTAGAAAGCTGTTAGGATTATTTGGATTGGATTTTGGATCTTTTAGAGTATATTTTGGCTAAAATGAAGTAAACAGAAATGGTAGAACATTATATATACTTATTAGGTGCGTTAGAGATTTTTGAAATAGCCATTAGCTTGACGACTAAAATTGAATCGTGAGATAAACAAGTTACGTTTTCTAAAGTGGTAATTTTCTAAATAAAGGATCAAATTGACGCAACTATCTTTTGACAACAAATATTACAACAACATGTACAAGTGATAAAGTAAAGTATGAACTTGCGTGCAAGGCCTTGTTTTCGAACCTAAGACGCATGTAATATTTAGGTTGCGATTAGAGTTATCGGACTAAATTTTCCATTTACAAATTTATCAATCGGGAATTGCTTTTGCTAAGGTGAGTTTCATAGCCCCGATTTTACATTGTTTATACATGATTTCTAAACCCTCAGGGTGGGAATACAATGCTTGTTTTTACATACGGACACAAGTGCTAAAACTGTTACTTTGCCTAAGTTACCATATTGCCATTAAAGTCCCCTACGAATCATGAACCGTTAATTACTTGTAAGCATGGATGTTATGAATAGATCTATTTGGGTTGACACCCCGTCCGAGTTGATCGCGCCAACCTGGTAAACGGACGCATATCATTCGGATTATTTCCGAGTGTCTGGCAAACACTTATTTGGGGCATTTATTATTATGCTTGATTGCATACCATTACGTCGAGCTTCGGGGTCATGATCTTAGGCACTGTATATATTATTTTTGGCTGTGACATTATATTTGTTGTATTGTCTTGCTATTGAAATCTTGTGGTCCGTATTACTGTTTACTTAAACCTATGATCTCACCAACATTATTGTTGACCCTTTTAGCGTGTATTCTCAGGTAATTAGATGATGATGCACCTCACTGTATGGAAGCACTTTTGAGTCACATTTTGGAAGCACATATTGATGAAGATTTTCTTGCATTATTAGCGTTTGGTTATGTATTTAAATCTTACATTTTGATGGTGAACTCTGATAACTATGTTTTGTAAAACGTTAACTTTAAATCAAACGCTTGTTTTAAAACGACTCACTTAGAGGTCGTTATTTATTCCTTGTACTTTGTTGACCATGAGCATCACGCCCCCGGAATTCCATTCCGCTGCAAACACATATTTTGGGGGTGTGACATTTTTCAAGGCATGTCCTCTGGTATCGATAACATTTACGGTCCCAGAAATGTCATTTAACAATGACACGGGTCTTTAAATGAAGTTCGAGCCGAAGTTCAAATTGTTTCTCAAAACATGCCAAGATGGCTTGCTATTATTTCAGATGTGCAACCCGTTTTTCAAAATGAAGAAAGCACGTCGCCAAAAAGACGGCCGTTCCTAACAATGGGTGATTAAGTTCTCCCGGGCATGGATTACTTTACATCCGTGCACCCTCGATCTAGTGTACGCTTCAGTGCATTATTTCCTGATTCAGAAGAGAAGTCTTCTTTTACCAAAACAATTTTTTTTTCCATCTATGATTCTTCAGAAAAATAATTTGTATCTAAAATGGTGGTTTAAAACAGTATTTGAAAATCAATCGAACTTAAATTTTTTTTTTCCATAAAATTTGCCACTCAATCTATGACAAAAGGTTTAATTTTTCATAAAATTTTAAATTGATAACGGGTCATAGATTGAGGGGAAGAGTGATTTCAAATTTTATTTTAGATCATCAAATGGTATCTTTGTATGGTTCAAGTAATGAATAAACATGTGTTGTTATATGTCAGAATATGAATCTTTTCATGAGTTTCTCGCTAAACTCCAAATCATTTATAAACACATCATTTCTGACACTAACATTCTCCCTCATTGATTGAGGGGGAGCATAATAATGTTCCATTATCAGTATATATTGAATCAGACCACATTTTCTCCCATAATTTCTAACATACTTAAATCAATTGAGATCCCTAATCTCAAAAGGTTTGAAACTTTTTATCGGGGGAGAGAATGTGATTTAAATATGAAAACTAATAAAATGTGATCTTTTGGACTCAAGTGTAGCCTCTCTCATATGTGCTAAACTCTTTTGCATATCGATGCACATATTGATGGGGAGTGAATGATTTATGATGACAATTGTGGAAGAATACCAAAGACCAACCATTTTATTTAATGTACTGGAGTTATAAGGATGGTAAGGTTAGGTATCAGTTCCCATGATCCAGCCAGAACCGGAGGGATCTTCCCAGGGACAATCCTCTAGTTAGAATAGAATTCCTTAGGAATGATGAAAAAAAATGAGAAAAGTGAGAATAAGGGAAGAGTGCCGACTGAGATGGAACTGGTACTGGAACAAACCCAACAAGGTGCTAGTGATGAAGTCTCGGTAAGCTCTAAAGGGGTTGAAGAATGAAAAAGAAATGTAAAGATAAAGGGTGAAAAGAAACAGCCCTCCAAATATTCAACCTTAGGGCAGAAACCGGGTTCAATTCATATGCTACTGGTTGTTACTAAGGTAACGCCGGTATTGAAGACAAGACATCATGGACCCAGTGACGCACTGCACTAAACCTTTTAACCACTCAAGTTCTCTTAAAAGGACTTGTTTCATTCTCACGGGGAACCCTACATTATCTATCGACCGCTCATTACGAGTCATGTTGAAATTCAATCAGGAGATACCACTCCAACCTCCAACTACTAAATCAAAATGCACTATTGAGTCTAGATCCAAGAAATCATCCATAAATCTCGCTAGGATTCTAATAATTTATTCACTTGGGTTTCACACACTGTGGAAACAAGTAAGATCTTAAAAGTCTGATGTGTTACGTCGGGTTACAAGTTTTAAAATTTATGAACACGATTTATCCGGTTCTCTATTTAACACATACGAGCAAGTATACTCGTCTGTGGTAGTAAAGGTGGGTAAGTCGAGATCGTCCCAAGGGATTTGGTTTTTGTATTTAGTAAATCAAGTTTTGACAAAAAGGTTGTCAAGCCAATTTGATGAAAATTCTTAAAGTAAATCCAATCAAACAAAATATATACTTGTGTGTAATTCTATAACTAATTGCATAGAGTATTCTACCAAGTTGGGTGTAACTTGTAATGATGCACAATTTTATATGAATGATTAACCATCAATGGTTTATATCATGAAAAATCATTTCTAAGAATTCAATCTCCTATTTAACTCCTTTCGGCCTTATTAACTATTATGACAATTCTTTTAAGCACTAGTTGTTTGAAAAGCAATTCTTATCTTAATTTTTCATACGAATCCTTTCGGCCCTTTTATCGTGATGAAATCGTTTCAAATCCATTTTAATGACTAAATATGATGCTTGTCACACACCCTATCCCATACTAATTCGTGCACTAACGTTTTGGAATAAAAACATAAAGAAAATCCTTTCGGCCTTTTTATCCGTTGAAATGATTTTATCAACTAATTAAGCAAGATTAGATGTTATTCCGACAAACTCATAAAATAAGAATTGGTTTCAAGCATCACCTTTTAACATAAAAATTCTCCAACAATTAGTTACATCATAACACACAAGTATAACACCAATTACTCCATAACAATCATTATAAAACACAAGTAACAAAACATACTTTCATTAAACTTAATGTAAAAGTAGTTCATTGTAAATAAACAAGATATACCTAGCTTAGATTACAAGAACTATATTTGTGGTACTATAGCAACCACACTCCTCCAATCGCCTAATAAGACACGTAAACAACTCCAAACTCCACCAAACTATTGAGACTTGAACTCAAAGTTTCCTGGACGTTTTTATAGTACTTCTAAACTTTCAGGCAAGAATAATAAGGTAGTAAGGACTTTGGTATAAGCCTATTACTAATTTTTGTGTCACACTTTGTATCTAACCTTGGAACACTTTAAATAAGTGTAAGAACACTTACTTCTCAAGTAAAAACGTCCTAGGATGGTTAATGTGAAAGAAATGATCGGCCACAATGATTATTAGGAGTAATAACACCAATAAATGTGACTTTTGTTAACAACAACAACCTCCAACCGATCGGATGAGGGTCTATCCGATCGGATGGCCTTCTCGGTAAAACCCAACCGAATCGGATGCGGGTTGCATCCGATCGGTTGGACTTGTCCTGTCCTCACAATCTTTGACTTTCTTGGTCTTTTCTTGGTAGATGCTTTATCCTTCATTTGAGTGTTGATTTCTTCCATGGAACTTGATATTTTCTTGATATATAAACGTAGAAATCCTGACACTTTCACATCCTTGAGTCTTTGTGTGGTTACTTTCTTGTTTACATCTCAAGAATCCTCCAATTTGTGCTTAATTACTTCAATTCTTCGACTTTTCCTGTACTTGGCTAAATTTACTTGCATATACACTTTTTCCATGATTAAGCAACAAATACATACAAATATAACCAAATATGATGCAAAAACCTACAGATAACGTAACTAAAAACATGTTCATTTTGAGCGTTCTCAAATTCCCCCGCACTTGAGTTTTGCTCGCCCTCGAGCAAGTCTAGTTCTTAAGAAAAATGATTCCAATGGTATCGTTAACGTTTTTCCAAAAATCTAACAACTATTCCAAAGGAACACTTGTTAATTTTAATTTAAATGTGAAAGATTCTTGAAACATAAACAAGTTAATTTTGAGCTTGATAACATAACTAAGCACCTCACAAAGAATTTTGAAATTCACTCAGCACACTAAGGGAGATTGATTGGTAAACCACTCATTGCTCAGTCATGATTCATGTATATTACCATAAGCTTGTACAAGTATCAAAACAACAAAATAAAACATCAAAGAGGTCTTTTATTCGGGTTTAAGGTTAAAGGTTACCGGCTAATGTTCAGACATTTCATACAAGAATATAATAGATTGCTAGCGCGAATTTTTTAATAGAATAAACAACGAATGGTCACTAGATTGTACCTTGGTTCGTTGGCGCGTTATTTGCATAACGGATGGCACCAAAAATATGCTCTAGATCGTTGGCGCGTCTTTAAACTATTAAAAACTCGGATGGTCACTACAATATCCATGCACTACATACCTTTACAAAGTCATCACTTAATCCGGATGCTCATAAGCTAACAACGAATAAAGTAATTTGGTAAACGTAAGGATAAGACATGGGAATTATTTGTGATTTGTTTCCACAAAATGAAAAATAAGAATCAAGTCCAAATTCCGTTCCCAACTCTTTATATCACTAATGATCACTTCCCAAACTTCTTCAATTGTTTTTCCACATCTCATACTTATTTATTCCCTCTTTAGCTCATTAGCTAATTATAATCATACACTATAGCTCATTGGCAATTCACCTTTTTCACACCTTTTTTTTTATTTTTTTACGAACAATACTTCCTCGTCACCACCACACTTTGGATGAGCACACGCTACAAAAAAAATACAAATAAGAGTAGCGACCTCCTTCTTCATTGAAACAACACATACACATATCAAAGTGTGGCCAACGCGTAATCATTAAAAAAAAAGTTTTCGAACTTCCATTGAACTTGATTCGGGTAAGGCTAAGGTGTAAGGTGTAAAATTTTTGTGTTTTCAGGGTTTAATCAAAAGAAAAGATAGGCTCAGAAGGTGTAACTAAGGGTATCTAGGGTAAAAGATTAACGCTAACAAATGCGTTCCAAATACAAGGATAACTAACCGATGTGGTCAGCAAAAATATTTCTATAAACGGATGGCCATTTGGTGTAAATCCTAAGTTGCCTCTTACCATTTGAATATATTTTATCACTCGTAAGTGATTTTAACCGTAATGCATAACAAGTACAAGTTCTAGAATCAACATAATCACCGGCACACACATAACGAAATATATAGCATAAGAAATGCTTTATACAAAAAGGCTTAAATCCTAACAATTTAAGGTAGGCTATAACATGTACTAGTAAATGTCATCGATTCCAAAATGAAATAGCTCTCATAACTTGATTAAATTCCAAAAAATTTCAAATAGCCTCATTTTTACCATTGAATCAATTTTGTTCTTTAAACTATATAAATTATGTGATAAAACAACTAGAAAATCAAGGGCGAACACATTATAGTTACTTGAATCCAACATCATACTAAACCTAAAAATTTTAAAAAGAAAACCATTTTTCCTATTTTCTTCCCTCCCCCAAACTTAAGTTTTGCATTGTCCTCAATGTAATAAAAATGAACTTCAAAGTAAAGGAAATGGGAAAAATTTAGTTAAAAAGGTACTACCAGGGTAAATACGCATACGCATATTTGATCATAGATAAGCCAATGATTTCTCCGACTCCAAACATTGATCAACAATAAGCTTCCGGTAATTCACCCCTGCAAAAACTGCAAAAATATACGAAAAAAAAAACAAGCAAACAAAATACTAAAACAAACAAAGTAATTAAAAATAAACCATATGTAATTAATCCTAAAAGAAAATTATTAGTTAGAGAAAGTAGAGTTAGAAATTGTTCGACACATATCATTGTTTTTAAACACAAACCATCATAATCAAATCTCGATGATCACTCATCATCGTCTTCCATGTCGTCTGAAGTATGAATTCTCTCATCTTCACTCTCCTCATCATCTTCATCCTCAAAAACTGAATCAACTTTTTTCCTCTTCTTTCCAACTCCTAATGATGATGCTCCCACATTAAAACTCAAGCATCCAACCTCTGGGACTCTACCATAAACAAGCACTGGTTCGGGAAATGGCGTATACCTAGGACATGGGTAAGGATATGGACTGGGATAAGGCTCATACTGAAATGGGTAGGGTGGAACATTTGGTGGGTTGTAGGGTGGTACTTCATAATTGGCTTCTCGTGCCAAGTGTTGGAGCATCGGCATTGAATAATCATAATTTTAATTGTCAAGGCTGTCAGGATCGGGATCCTACCTAGGATCATTTTCGGCTTTGCAAGATCGTAATCGTAGGATCAGATCGGATTCTACCTAGGATCGTTTTCGGATTTTCCATTACATATGTATACAAACCATTTTTAAAAACCTTCCTCTCAAAAACATAAGCCATACTTCAAACATGCTTTAAGATAATAACGTGTATGATGATAACAAACACTATTTATTATCATAGACATACTCAATTAACTTGAAATGGGTAATAACATGCTCGATGGAATATTAGAAACTAGAAAGTAAGACTCATTGGGGAATTTTATCAAACACGTGGTGGGTTTTCATCAGAATCAAATAAAAGGTTTTAGAAAGTTAAAGCTTAACCACACAACATAATAACTTGTATTAAACAATCAAAACGTAATACATTCATATACTTGAATCAAAGATATATCATTATATCGAACGACATTAGATTTATTCAGCGATGTTAAGTTCACAAACCCAATAACACACAAGTTACATATTTCCTATATATTTTAATATCATTTTCAGTAGTCTTACTAAATTCTTCTTTGTTATTCCATTAATGAATTGAATCCTAACATCGTTTCAGCACCTAAAAATGTAAAGAAAGCAAGTGTAGATGAAACATAAAGAGGTTGGATATGGTTTTATAATTTCTGTGATTTATTGCAAGGATTCCATTTGTGGAAGCTTAAAATCAAGTTCACAACCAAAATAGTCACAAATTAAACAGAACTCAAAAATCTTATGGATTAGCGCCATGATTTCAGTTACATTTGACATCTTGTCCTATGCATGGCTACTTCTTTAAGCAACCTCAACATAATAACTTACTAGAAATCAATACTCATTAATGTTAGAGCTTCAAACAGTTGACAAGTATAATTTGGAATTTAACCGACAATTTAATAAAAAGGGCTACCAACAGGATCGGATCGTTCACGATCCTGCGATCCTACGAGCGATCCCATGATCCTGTAACGATCCTACCTGAATTACGATCCCGTAACGATCCTCCTCGTTTTGTGTGTGTAGGATCGTAGGATCGTACGATCCTACGAGCAGGATCGCGATCCTGATAACCTTGGTAATTGTGCCTCATCATCATCGAATCTCTCCACACATCCCTACACTCAATATCATTAAGTTCTCAATTCCAATCTCCCCACCCCAAGCCAAAACTAGTCGGTGCATGAACATTTCCTACTAGTGGTGGTGCTTGATATGGTGCTTGAGGTGCGGCCATCTCCGGCTCATTCCAAGCTCCCAACGTTCTACTACTCCGATCCAATGCTTTCCCAAAACTTTTATCGTCCCACGTCTCACTTTCAATCGGCTCCGAACACTTAACCAATTCCTCATCCCCAAAATAAACCAAGTTTCTAGCCAATACGGTCACATAGTGACCTCCACAAATGTCACTCCTATCCTTGATCCCTGGTGCTCTTCTCGAAAGATTTTCGGATATTATCCAAGCCGCATTTCCGTTCTTGTCCTCCTCTAATAACTTCATAACCCACAGGTCGGGTTGATTGCATTTATCTCGACTCCCCGTCCTGTGTAAAACACCCCAAGCTATTAATTTCTGAAAAATTTTCATCAACAGGTTTCTTAGCTTGGACGAGTTTCTCCTTGAACAACTTGGATCACCAACACGATTCCAATACTCCGGAATCCCTTCATAATCATTGTGGTACCTCACTAAGCTCACAAAATGAGCTTCAAACAATCTATGCTCCACTTCATTCTGTTCGTACAACCCAAGAGCAACTGCAAAACCCGGCAAAGGGTAAGCATGCTCCTTGCCACACAATCGAAACCAAATACATGTTTCCCTCATCAAATTAACAACTTTCCTCTCAAAGTAGAAAGTCGAGAAGAACTCCAAACTCCATTCTCTAAAAACATTCTCATAAATACTGAAAGCTCTTTCCCACAAATAATCCTCAAAAGTATCCCCATCTCCTGGATACACGTAAGACATCCTCATCATCTTTCTCAATTCTTCCTCACATTCGTAATCCGAAAACACATCCCAATTAACAAAACGCGGTTTAGCAAATTTCCTAACTTGTAGCTTTGAAAGACGCTCACGAAAAGCGTGCTTTTCTTCTCTCTTTAACTTGCTGAATTTGAGATTTTCATTACTCTCCGGCTGAACATCATATGTGATTTTACTCTTCGCATTCCTTTGAACAAACTTGGTCGCGATAGGATTAACACGAACACGTGATGAACTCGAGGAACCTACAACGTTGCTCTTTAGAAAACACAAATATCTATTAGTATTAGAGCATAAGAACCAATGCTACATGATTTAGAAGCCCAAAAAAACTCGTTTTCGAAAAATTTTATTTTCATTTACCGAGCCCTCCATCCGATCGGTTTGCACCTCCATCCGATCGGATGGAGTAAATGACCAATCCCAACCGATCGGTTTGCATCCGCAACCGATTCGGTTGGCTTCTCCTGTCAAACACAAAAACTAAATTTTGCATTTTCAATCCATTCTATCAATTCCAATTCTCTCCTAACCTGCATTTCATCAATTATGATGATTTCTACATCTTTAATTCGCTCCTATCTTAATCCAAAACATCTCAACATTATCTCTTAATCCATTCTTGAACTCTCAAGAACACTACCAAATCTAACTCTCCAATTAGTGTTCTAATCAATAATGTACTACCCTAGCATCACTAATTAACAAGCATATAACATCTGGGAATCATCAATTGCAACTAAATTTGATTCTAAGTTTTGACCCAATTCAATACGAAAATTCAATCAATCAATTCTTCCTCAAAACTTAATCAATCAGTCTAATTCTTTTTGCAATGTATTCCACTATCAATTACCCATCTATCCCTAGAAAATTACATCTTAATTCGAAGTATATCAAAAATACCCAATTCTTGACCTAATTTAATAAATCTGAATTAAAACCTAATTAAACCAAATTGATGATGTTACTTACTTGTTTTGGAGCCATTAATACTCTTCTAATACTCCTGCAACTTCCAATCGAATTCTTATGGGCGAATTTTGAATGCCCAAATTTGGTGGATTGTGTGTGTGTGTGTTTTTGTGATTTTTGAAATTTTGAGTTTATATATCAAACTCCAGCCGATCAGCTTTTGATCCAACCGATTCGGATTAAGTTTTTGCAAAAATTTCACTTTTTCTTCTTGTCAACACTTTGTGATACTTGTGAGAACAAGTAAAAATGTTTTTGGCCAATTCTATCTCCACTAATCTCCAAACAAAACTAATACTAAAAACTTAACTAAAAACTCAACTTCATAATCATAAACCTTAACAAAAATATATAAAAATATAAGAAGAAAGTCTTATCAATAACCTTAAAACTTAGGAACTTAAGATAACTTAAATTGCAAAAATTAAAATGCATAAAATTAAAAATAAACAAACAATTAGCACACGCTTTGCTCTTTATTCATCCACTTGTCCTTCTTTCTACTTCTTCATGAAGGATATTCACTAACACATAAACACAAGATTGGAGCTTGTTATGGATCGAACTAGATGAGAAGTTAGAGAGAGAAAGGTGGGAACTTAGAGAGAGAAATGTATGTGTATTAGATTAGATAAAATGAGAAGTTCCACCCTTTCCCTTGTGTGGGAAAGGGTATTTATAGTTCTTACATAATATGCCCCTAGCGGGCTGTGGAGCGAGCTGACAGTGGGTAAAGACCCGACCCACTCCACAATACTGATAATAATAACTAAGCTACTACTAATATTACTAGTTATCCTACGAGCTATGATGTGCTAATAAGTACTCGGGGTGACCGAGTCTTCAACTGAATATTCATATTCCTAACAATCTCCCCCTAAGGGAGGTCACCCCTGAAGTAATGTTCTGAATTTTTTCACTTCATCCATGGCTCTTGACATCATAGCTCGTTAAACAATGATTCTTCACAATCCTTGATCATTGTGCAGCAGCAAATCTTCAGATGACTTTTTCTTCTGTCTTGGATGATCTTTGTTGATTCTTTGGAGTTATCATCCACCATGTGTTTCCATGTCATCTTTCAGTGGTATGTTTCAATGTGATGTGGTACTTTTTGAACCGACATGCTCACTCTATTCTGGGTCATGACTTTCAGCATCAGAGTTAGCAGAAGCTGTGTTGAAGGTCATTTAGGTTTTCATGACTTCATTGAACATGATGATGGAGTAGAGCGACCATGTGGTGATGGATTGTGTTTGTTGCGCCAACATGCTCACACTTATCTGGATCATGATCATCAGCTTCAGAGTTGCAGAAGCAGTGCTGAAGGTCTTTTCGATTGATCATGACTTCTTTGTTAAAGATGATGTTGTAGTGTGAACATGAGGTGGTGGAATGACATCTTGTTCATTAATCTGCTACAACTGCATCAGCTGCAACAGCAATCAGCTTCAACCGCCAGAAGTTCCTACATACGGCAGTTAGCAATAAAGCGTCCGGTACTTACAGGTTTGGACTTTAAGATTGTTAACAGCATAGTGTGAAAACTCTCTCTAATCCTTACCAAGACCGTTCCTAATCGAAAACCCACAGAGGGCTTTTTAAGATCTTACCATAGTAAATCAACGATTAGGTGAGTCGCTGGAGATCACTCCACGACTGTAGACCGTTTGACACCGCCGTGACCACTAAGCGTAATCCATAAAGAATTACGAAGTGACCTGCTTTCAGGGCTGCTTGATGTTGACCCTGGCAGGAATTTCTATTCAATCATTGAGAATTACATTTGTAAATTCCTTCATGAATGTTCTGGCAGATTGCTAAGATCTGCGTAGGACTCATAAGTTTACAACTGGTGTCCTTAATGTTGAAAAACCAGTGTAGAAGTAATTCATGTCCCTAAGAGATCTTATTATGCATCTCGTGGCTCTAGACTCAATAGTGCATTTTGATTTAGTGAGCGGAGGCTGGAGAGGACTGCCACCTTTTCAATATCATCTAACTCGGAGTGAGAGAGATGATAGAAACGTATTGATCTCCGTGACAATTGAAACAAGAGTCCTTTGAGGGACCTTGAGTGGCTAGGGAGGGTTGTGCAGCGTATCACTGGGTCCATGATACTTTGTCTTCAATGCCAGCAATCAACTTAAGTGATTCTGACAGCATATGTATTGACCCGGTTTCTGCCTAAAGTGTAAGGAGGGCTTCTTTCTTTTCACCCTTTATCTTTACATTTCTTTTTCATTCTTCAACCCCTTCAGTGCTTACCGAGACTTCATAACTAGCACCTTGTTGGGTTTGTTCCAGTGCTAGCTCCATCTCAGTCGGCACTCTTCCCTTATCCACTTTTCTCCTTTTTAATCATGCCTAAGAACTTGAGCCTAACCTAACCATCCTTATAACTCCATACATTCATTAAAATGGTCGGTCTTTGGTGTACTTCCACGATTGCCATAAACCAAATCTTTGAAAAATCTCTCAAAGTGTTCATGATTCTGAAACACATTTTTGCAAACACTTGAGAGTTTTATATTTTTCAAATGCTCCCCCTCAACATCTGCTCGAATAATTGTTTTATAAATTTACACATGTGTAACGCCTCGTGACCACTTATACCAAAAATTTTGAACTTTATACTTGGGAATGATTGACTCAATTGAACTCATACAAATTCTTCATGTAATGACCATAACTTATAACATTTAACCTTTTAAATATACTTGCAAGAACATCTACTCAAAGACCCTTCCAAACATTTCATACTAATTTTCTAAAACGACCAGACAACCCTTCGGAGACCAAGATACGCCGTATCCTTTTCAGGGATACGCCGCATCAAAATACAATACGCCGTATCAATTTGAAGTGATACGCCATATTATCCTAAACTCGGATACGCCGCATCTATTGAATCAAATACGCCGCATCGACCCACTGAGACAAAATTACAAGAAAATAGCTACGATGCGCCATATCCCAAAGGGAGATGCGCCGCATCACCTGATACGCCGGATCTCAAATGAGATGCGCCGTATCTACCCTGCACCACAGAAATTCTGGACAGACCCTACTAATCAAAATATGCATAATCAACAGCCTCGGCTGGAAACCCGACCTTCCGGACTCGAAACTTGATGAAACTTTCCAGAATCCTTTAGTATGTCCGTAAGATTTATATGATGCAAAAACATCACCCGTTTGACCACCCGTAATAGTACTTCAAAATTTGACGGGTTATGCATAAATACCCAAAATGACCCATTACACTATAAGACCATTTATACTACTATCAATACATAAATAACTTGACCATAACCATTAACTTAACATATCAAAAGCATTCCATGCATACATGACCCGTTAACTTCTCAAAATGGGTAGAAATATGCTAATACCAAACACCCCTTAACGAGTAATTTGACCATACAAGTTCTAACTTAGACACTATATGAACATCATAAATCATCCACAAACTTGACCCTTGACCTAAACATAAACAAAGAACATATATGACCACAAGACCGTGAACTAACAAAATGACCATATAAAAAGAAGTGTACCCACGACACAAAAGAACACTTGGGGCTTCCAACTTCAATATGCTTGGTCCAAAAGAATTCCGATCTTCTAAACTACCTTCTTATGATATAAGTTAGGCTATATCCTTACCCTTGCTTCCTCCGCTAGAACCTACAAAAACATTAACATCTAAACCGTAAGCGAAACGCTTAGTAAGTATACAAGGTATAATCAACATCACATTTACACAAGATTGGTGATTACTACCAATCATAACATTAACAAGGAGCATCAAGTGGGGTTATTACTTACCTTGATCAAGCAAGTAAAATTTATATATAACATTTTCATATCTAGCATTGGATCCAAGCTAACACATCATTACAAGCTCCATAAAACATCACATTAACACAATCATAACATTAATAGCATAACATTACAAAGATTATACTCATATACTTACCTCAACTCCTACTAGCTTCCTACTTGACTTTGAATGGGCTTCTATAATTGCTCCCTATCACAAGATTAACTACAATTAGTAACTAACTAACTAAGGAAATCATTAATTCACTACCTTTTGCCATAATCCTCAAAACCCACCATATGAACCCAAATTTTCACATTTGGGGAAAGTTACTTACTTGATGAAAGGAACACAATTAAGGCTTCCTTAAAACTTCTTGATCACTTCTTGATGTACAATTGAGACAAGATGATAATTTTGGCTTTCCCTCCTATTTCTCTTCTATATGTCGACTCACCAAGAACTCTCTAAATCTTTCCAGACAATTCCAAGTCTTGCTTATTTAATCATGTTCTAGTTACTAGTTTGGCCTCTTGGCAATTATGGTCCTTCTAGTTCTATACTTCTCATTTAGCCACACCTTAAGTTATAAATAATCCCTAACATATTTACATGACATAATATTTACATTAATGGTACCTTGTCGGGGTACAGGTGTAACAATTCTCCCCTCCTTAAAATGAGAGTTCATCCCCGAACTCTACTCGGGAAATAAGTGAGGATACTTGGTCTTCATTTTTGCTTCCGTCTCCCACCTAATGCTTGTACCCTTACGATGTCTCCATTGCACTTTTACCAACGGGATCTCCTTATTCCTTAGTTGCCTCACTTTCCTTCCTAGTATAGCCTCCGGTTCATCTTTTTGCGAAAGCAACTCCGGATCAATTTCAATGTCGTCTAAAGTGACTACACTCGTTTCGTCCGCCAAACATTTCCTTAAGTATGACACGTGAAAGGTATTGTGAATACCCCTCATTTCTTCGGGTAATTCCAACACATATGCTACTTCACCTACTCATTTCAGGATTTTGAAAGGTCCTATAAACCGAGGACTAAGTTTCCCTTTGTTTTTGAACCTAAAAACGCCTTTCCACGGGGAAACCTTTAACATAACTAGATCAACCACCTCGAATTCGATTGGTCTTCTTCGTTTATCGGCATAACTTTTCCACCTATCTTGTGCCGCCTTAAGTCTGGCACGAATCGTCTATATCTTTTCCGTTGTAGCCAACACTACATCCGTGCTCGCCAATTCCCTCCTTCTGACTTCTTCCCAACACACGGGTGTCCTACACCTCCTACCATAAAGCATTTCATAGGGCGGCATATCTATGCTTGCATGGTAACTATTATTATAGGCGAATTCGACTAACGGTAAATGATCATCCCAATTGCCTCCAAAATCAATCACACAAGCTCGTAACATATCCTCCAAAGTTTGAATCGTCCTCTCACTTTGCCCATTGGTTTGAGGATGAAAGTCCGTGCTCATATGAAGTTTCGTACCCAATTCTTCTTGGAAATCTTGCCAAAAATTTGAGGTGAAACGCCCGTCTCTATCGGAGACTATAGAAATAGGCACCCCATGACGTGTGATTATCTCGTTAACCTAAATCTTTGCTAGCTTATGAACGGGCATATTTTCTCGGATTGGAATAAAATGAGCACTCTTGGTTAGGCGATCTACTATGACCCAAATCGTGTCATTCTTCTTTTTCGTCCTTGGCAATTTCGTAATGAAGTCCATCGTGATCTTTTCCCATTTCCAAACCGGAATATCCAAAGGTTGAACTTTTCCATACGGTTTTTGATGCTTGGCTTTGACCTTTAAACAAGTCAAGCACTTCTCAATGTACTTTACACAATCTCTTTTCATACCCGGCCACCAATAGTTCTTCTTCAAATCGCGGTACATCTTTGTAGCTCCCGGATGAGTAGAATATTTCGACTTGTGTGCTTCCTCTAGAATCAATTCTTTGATGTTGCTATGAAAAGGGATATAAACCCTTCCATACCGAGTCTTAATTCCTCGACTATCTTCTTCGAGATGCGGAATGTAGGAAGTGATACGCTCATCTTCCCTATTTTCTTTTTTCAATGCCTCCTCTTGAGCTAACTTGATCTTATCAAAAAGGTCGGTGGTGACAACCATTCTCAAGGAATGAATTTTAGTAACCTTATTTTGATCCTTTCGGCTCAACGCATCCGCCACCACATTCGCTTTACCCGGATGGTAGCGAATTTCGCAATCATAATCCTTCAACAAATCTAACCACCTTCGTTGTCTCATGTTGGGATCTTTCTTATCAAGGAAATATTGAAGGCTTCGATGGTCGGTATAAATTACAAACTTGACACCATATAAATAATGCCTCCAAAGTTTTAAAGCAAAAACCACAGCCGCAAACTCAAGATCGTGAGTCGCATAATTTTCTTCATGCTTCTTTAATTGTCTCGAGGCGTAGGCAATCACTTTTCCCCTTTGCATAAGAACACATCCAAGACCGGAATAAGACGCATCGCTATAAACCACCATATCTTCGGTCCCCTCCGGCAATACTAGAACCGGTGCTTCACACAATTTCCTCCGTAGAGTACAAAAGGCTTTGTCTTGTTCTTCTCCCCACTCGAAGGTAGCATTCTTCTTAGTAAGTTTCGTTAAAGACGATGAAATTTTGGAGAAGTCTTGAATAAACCTCCTATAATATCCCGCAAGACCAAGAAAACTTCGAATTTCACCAACATTCCTTGGTGCATGCCATTTCATTACGGCTTCTACCTTTGAGGGATCGACATTGATACCATCGGCATTAATAACGTGACCAAGGAACTGAACTTCTTGCAACCAAAATTCACATTTCGAGAATTTAGCATACAATCTTTCTTTTCTCAAAGTCTCAAGAATTTCTCGAAGATGTAGTTCATGTTCTTCCTTGCTCTTAGAATAGATAAGGATATCATCAATGAACACTATAACGAATTTATCCAACATTGGTCTATATACACGATTCATGAGATCCATGAAAACCGCAGGTGCGTTCGTAAGACCAAATGGCATAACCGTAAACTCGTAATGTCCATATCGGGTCCTAAAGGCCGTCTTAGGAATGTCTTCTTCTCGAACTTTCAATTGATGATAACCCGAACGGAGATCGATCTTGGAAAACCACCGCGCACCTTGAAGTTGATCAAAGAGGTCATCGATTCTTGGTAACGGATACACGTTTTTCACCGTGACTTTATTCAACTCGCGGTAGTCAATGTACATCCGCATACTACCATCTTTCTTTTTAACGAACAAGATTGGTGCTCCCCATGGCGAACTACTAGGACGAATGAAACCCTTGTCAAGAAATTCTTGAAGTTGACTCATCAATTCTTTCATTTCAGACGGAGCTAGACGATAGGGAGTTTTAGCAATAGGAGTAGCACCCGGAACAAGATCAATACGAAATTCGACTTGCCTTTCGGGTGGGATACCCGACAAGTCTTCCGGAAAAACATCACGAAATTCATTCACAACCGGAACATCATCGACATTTTTCTCCCCAAAGCTCGTATCTACCACGTGAGCCATGAAGGCATAACATCCACGTGATAAATATCTCCTAGCCTTCATCACGGTACATAACTTTAGTTCACCTTTTCTTTTATCCCCATAAATAATCATTTCACGACCGCTAGGATTAACAACTCGAATGATCTTTTGGCTACAAAGGATAGCCGCGTTATATTTATCAAGCCAATCCATACCGATAATAATATCAAATTCCCCGAGCATAATGGGAATTAAGTCGATCTTAAAGACACTTTCATCGATCTCTATCTCTACGTCTCGATATACATTAGATACAACAACGATTTTACTATCGGCTATTTCGACTTCTAGGGGTATCGGAAGTTTAGCTAGTGGGGAAGTTATTTGCTTGCTAAAATCATAAGACACGAAAGAAACACTAGCACCCGAATCATACAAAACCCGAGCGGGTATGGAATTTACAAGATGAATACCTGTGATGACATCGGTCCCTGATTTGGCTTCTTCGACACCCATTTGATAGACTCGAGCTGTTGGTTTTGGAATCTCCACTTTCTCTTGCTTGACGGTTCTCAAAGGCTTTGCTTCAATCGCCTTTGTTTTCGGGCAATCCCTCAACCTATGCCCTATCCCATTACACCCATAGCATACTATCATCGGCTTGGTACAATCTTTGCTTTGATGATCTAAGGCTCCACATTTGTAACAACCCGGCGTATTACGCCTACACTCCCCAAGATGAAACTTGCCACACTTAGAACATGCTACCTTAGATTTGTTTCCCGCACTCTTCTTGCCATGGTCAAATTTAGCTTTCTTTCCATCCTTATCCGCCAACTCTAGCTTCCTTTTTGGTTCTTTCGCCTCCTTCTCCTTCCTCCTAAGTAAGTCCGCTTCCCTTACCCTAGCCCTACTCAAAAGATCATCCAACGTAGTACATTTGAATGGTGAAATCACTTCACGAATGTCATCCTTGAGCATCCTTTGGAACTTATCAACCTTAAGCTTGTCATTCCCAAGATATTCGGGACAATAAGGAATCATATCATTAAACATCCTCCACAACTCATTTAACGTCTCGTTAGTTTGAGTGAGAGATTGGAATTTCTCTCGAATTTTGTCTACCTCTTCAACCGGAGCATACTCGGCACTAAACAACTCCTTGAATTCTTTCCATGTACAAGTTTCTACCCAAGGTTCACCTTTCTCGCACACCTTTCCTTCCCACCAAGTCTTCGCACTATCACGAAGAAAGTTAGTAGCATAGATAACCTTCTTCCTTTCTTCACAACCACTAGTACGAAAAGCGCCTTCCACCGCCGTTATCCACCTATTACTAACAATGGGATCAAGAACACCGGTAAACTGTGGCACATCACAAGCCGTGAAATCCCGGTAAGTAGCTTTGTCATTCTTAGGTTCTTTTGTCGGACCACATTCTTTCTTAAACTCCTTAAACTCTTCCTTCATTAGCTCCTTAAGATTTTGCGTCGTTTGTTGAACATAGAAGGGCATTGCTTTTTCAATAGCCTTAGCCACTCTTTTTGCTAACATTTTGTCTAGGGCTTTCATTTCATCTCCCGTGAAGCCTCTAAAGTCAGGGCCTCCGGAGTTTGAGGAAGAACTTTCATTATCCTTGCTAGCATTGCCCGGATCACTTGCCGAAGTTTCGGCATGCTTGGAAGCCGTGGTTTTCGCGACTTCCTTCGGGTGAGGGGTTTCCATTTCTTCTTACTGAAAATTAGCAATTCACAACATTAAACACAATTATAAATACTTAGTCAATGCATGAATGACATTTCTATCTTATTCTAGCACCCTAGCTTGTCACTCATGTATGATCTAAATGATTTCAATTTCACATATGTCCCGTATTTTCATTACTACGGTGGCCAGGCGTAGTCATGGAAATATTGAACATATGGGTCCTCAAAACCATCGAAACAATACATAAATAACAAACACTAGCTCTAACCGCATATATCCAAGGCCTAAGTCTAGGAAATCCTAAAATGAAATCCTAAATCTCGTAGACCGAAGCTCTGATACCAAGTTGTAACGCCCCGTGACCACTTATACCAAAAATTTTGAACTTTATACTTGGGAACGATTGACTCAATTGAACTCATACAAATTCTTCATGTAATGACCATAACTTATTACATTTAACCTTTTAAATATACTTGCAAGAACATCTACTCAAAGACCCTTCCAAACATTTCATACTAATTTTCTAAAACGACCAGACAACCCTTTTGAGACCAAGATACGCCGTATCCTTTTCAGGGATACGCCGCATCAAAAGAAAATACGCCGTATCAATTTGAAGTGATACACCGTATTATCCTAAACTCGGATACGCCGCATCTATTGAATCAAATACGCCGCATCAACCCACTGAAACAAAATTACAAGAAAATAGCTACGATGCGCCATATCCCAAAGGGAGATGCGCCGCATCACCTGATACGCCGGATCTCAAATGAGATGCGCCGTATCTACCCTGCACCACAGAAATTCTGGACAGACCCTACTGATCAAAATATGCATAATCAACAGCCTCGGCTAGAAACCCGACCTCCCGAACTCAAAACTTGACGAAACTTTCCAGAATCCTTTAGTATGTCCGTAAGATTTATATCATGCAAAAACATCACCCGTTTGACCACCCGTAATAGTACTTCAAAATTTGACGGGTTATGCATAAATACCCAAAATGACCCATTACACTATAAGACCATTTATACTACTATCAATTCATAAATAACTTGACCATAACCATTAACTTAACATATCAAAAGCATTCCATGCATACATGACCCGTTAACTTCTCAAAATGGGTAGAAATATGCTAATACCAAACACCCCTTAACGAGTACTTTGACCATACAAGTTCTAACTTAGACACTATATGAACATCATAAATCATCCACAAACTTGACCCTTGACCTAAACATAAACAAAGAACATATATGACCACAAGACCGTGAACTAACAAAATGACCATATAAAAAGAAGTGTACCCACGACACAAAAGAACACTTGGGGCTTCCAACTTCAATATGCTTGGTCCAAAAGAATTCCGATCTTCTAAACTACCTTCTTATGCTATAAGTTAGGCTATATCCTTACCCTTGCTTCCTCCATAGAACCTACAAAAACATTAACATCTAAACGTAAGCGAAACGCTTAGTAAGTATACAAGGTATAATCAACATCACATTTACACAAGATTGGTGATTACCACCAATCATAACATTAACAAGGAGCATCAAGTGGGGTTATTACTTACCTTGATCAAGCAAGTAATATTTATATATAACATTTTCATATCTAGCATTGGATCCAAGCTAACACATCATTACAAGCTCCATAAAACATCACATTAACACAATCATAACATTAATAGCATAACATTACAAAGATTATACTCATATACTTACCTCAACTCCTACTAGCTTCCTACTTGACTTTGAATGGGCTTCTATAATTGCTCCCTATCACAAGATTAACTACAATTTGCAACTAACTAACTAAGGAGATCATTAATTCACTACCTTTTGCCATAATCCTCAAAACCCACCATATGAACCCTAATTTTCACATTTGGGGAAAGTTACTTACTTGATGAAAGGAACACAATTAAGGCTTCCTTAAAACTTCTTGATCACTTCTTGATGTACAATTGAGACAAGATGATAATTTTGGCTTTCCCTCCTATTTCTCTTCTATATGTCGACTCACCAAGAACTCTCCAAATCTTTCCAGACAATTCCAAGTCTTGCTTATTTAATCATGTGCTAGTTACTAGTTTGGCCTCTTGGCAATTATGGTCCTTCTAGTTCTATACTTCTCATTTAGCCACACCTTAAGTTATAAATAATCCCTAACATATTTACATGACATAATATTTACATTAATGGTACCTTGTCGGGGTACGGGTGTAACAACATGTCAGGTGAAGCTCGCACTTTTGAATTGATTGACTTTCCAAGAACATGATCATCGCGAGACACGCTTACATCACTAGTGAACTAGCTTGAAATTATTAACTGTCCAGATCACATTCAAGGAAAATCGCTCGAAATCGGTATATTCTACTCAGACACGTCCTTTGCGAGACACGCTTACATCACTAGATAAACTGGCTTTATATTATTACCCGTCCAGGACATGTCCTTTCAAGTACTGACTTTAGCTATCGGCAATTCATTGGTTAAGTCTGAGTCATGATCACATGAGGTGCCAAATCCTTTGCTCCCCCTTAATCGATGCATGGGAGAGCATACTACCACATCCAAAACATTTTGCTCCCTTCAATATGTGCATTGTTATACAAAATGGTTTAGCACATATGGGAGAGCTTACATTTAGGTCCAAAACATCACATTTTATCAGATTTCATATTTAAATCACATTCTCTCCCCCGATCAAAAATTTCAAACCCTTTGAGATTTGTGATCCCAATTGATTTAAATGAGTTAGAAAATTCTGGGAGAAAATGTGTCCGATTAAATGTTTTCTGATAATTGAGCAAAGAAGACTTCTCTTCTTAGATACGAAATGACGCACTGAAACGTACATCAAATCGGGAAAAACATGGATATAAAGTAATCCATGCCCAGGTGAACATCACCCAGTTGGAGGAACAACTGTCCTTTTGGCGACGTGCTTTCCCCAATTTGAAGCACGGGTTGCTATCTAAAGTAATAGCAAGTCATTAAGACATGTTTTAACTGATTAGTATAACTTCTGCTCGAGCTTCATTTAAAGATCCGTGTCATTGTTGAATGACATTTCTAGATCCGTAAATGTTATCGATAAACAGAAGACATGCCTAGGTAGGACTATTTTTTGTATTTTTTGATTTTTCGATTTTTATTGTTTTTATAGGTTTTATATTTTTGTATTTTCTTTTTGTTTTTAAGATATATACAACTATGTACAAGGATATAAGAAGACAATCCTTTACTCCTCCTTTTCTTCCTGAAGACACTTGAGTGTTTCAGGTGTCATGCTCTTCATACCAAGGCGTGGGAGAATAAACTGAAACCTTTCTCTTGGGAGAGCCTTGGTGAAGATGTCAGCTAACTGAAACTCTTTCCTCACGAAATATAGTCCCATAATTCCCTTTTCCACCTGTTCCCTGATGAAGTGATGCCTGATGTCGATGTGTTTTGACCTGGAGTGCTGAACATTGTTACAACAAAGAGCAATGGCGCTTTTGTTGTCACAATATAGGGGAATTTTGTTGTATGAGAATCCATAGTCTGAGAGTTGTGATCGCATCCAAAGGATTTGTGCACAGCAAGCAGACATGGCAATGTACTCAGCTTCAGTGGATGATATGGAAGTACTCATCTGCTTCTTAGAAGACCAACTAACCAACTTTTCCCCTAAAAACTGAGCTCCTCCTGAAGTACTACGACGAGTGTCTTGACATCCCGCATGATCAGCATCAGCATAAGCCGTTAACTCCATTGCTATGTCCTTAGGATACCAGAGACCCATATGAACTGTGCCTTGAAGATATCGGAAGATCCTTTCACCGCTTCAACATGCTTTTTGGTTGGCTTGGATTGATACCGAGCACACATACACACAGCAAACAGAAGATCTGGTCTACTAGCAGTGATGTACATCAACGATCCAATCATGCTTCGATACTTTATTTTATCCACTGGAATCCCTGAAGGATCTTCATCCAGCTTTGTTCTATCAACCATGGGAGTGTCAACAGGCTCACTTGAATCGAATCCAAACTTTTTCAAGATCTCATTGGCGTATTTGGATTGATTAATGAATATGCCTCCGGGACTTTGAGAAACTTGTAATCCTAAGAAGAATGACATTTGTCCCATCATGGACATTTGGAACTTGGAATTCATCTCCTTTGAAAATCTATCACATTCACTAGGATCTGTTGAAGCAAAGATGATATCATCTATATAAATCTAGACAAGTAGTAGATGTTTTCTTGACTTCCTGGTGAATAGTGTGGGATCAACAACACCCTTGGAGAACCCGTTCACTAGAAGGAACTTGGACAATGTATCGTACCATGCCCTTGGCGCCTGCTTCAACCCATAAAGTGCCTTCTTCAAGCGGTAAACATGAGTAGGATGTTCAGCATCCACGAATCCTTCGGGTTGGCTCACAGAAACTTCTTCCTTTAAGTCTCCATTCAAAAAGGCCGTTTTGACATCCATCTGGTAGACTATCATATTCCGACTAGCAGTATTTGCAAGGAAGATTCTTATGGCTTCAATTCTAGCAACCGGAGCAAATGATTCTTCAAAATCAATGCCCTCTTCTTGTCTGAACCCTTTTGCAATAGGATCAAATAACTTCTTCAACTCCTCACATGTAGGTGGTACATAAGAATCCGCAGGCGTGGAATTCTGTACAAGTCCTGAACTAATGGGTCCAGGTGTCATAAGTTTAAGATCGGGTCCAGAACTAATTTGTCCTGAAGCAGGTTGCTCACTCAGCTCGTCGAACGTAACATGAATGGTTTCCATGATTTTACGGGTTCTCTTATTATAGATTCTATACCCTTTACTGTCTGGTGCGTATCCAACAAAAATACCTACGTCTGCTTTAGCTCTTAACTTTCCCAAGTCTTGGCTATCATTAGTCGGATAGCAAAGTGCGCCAAACACACGGAGAAAGGAAAGATCTGGTTTCTTGTTATGAATTAACTCGAAGGGAGTCTTTTCATGAACAGGATGAATTAGAGATCGGTTTTGGGTGTAACATGATGTTGCAATAGCCTCTGCCCAGAGAAACATCGGTGCCTTTGAAAATATAAGCATGGTTCTTGCAGCTTCCACCAGAGTACGGTTCCTTCGTTCAACAACACCGTTCTGTTGAGGAGTGTGAGGGATACTTTTCTGATGCGTGATGCCAATACTTTCATAGAAATTACGGAGTTGTTGGTTAACAAACTCAGTACCATTATCAGTGCGGATGATTCTGACAGTTTTATCGAGCCTTACTTGCAGCTATTTTATCAGTTTAATGATAACCTCTGGAGTTTCGTCCTTGGTTCTCAAAAACTTTACCCATGTGAACCGAGAATAATCATCTACTATCACCAGAACATATTTCTTTCCATTTATGGTTTGTATTCTCATTGGACCGCACAAGTCCATGTGGAGGGTATGAAGAACTTCCAGGTTGGTGTTAACGGTTTTAGGCTTGTGGGTTTGTTTCTTGCTTTTGCCCAGTTGACATGCAGAGCAGAGATGATCTTTCTCATATTTCAGTCTGGGCATCCCTCTAACAAGATCTTTACGGGAAAGATTATTTATGGTACTGAAGTTCAAGTGGTTCAAACGATGATGCCACATCCATGATTTTGTTTTACAGGCTTTTGAAAGCAAGCATATGGGAGAGGACTTCAACATTTCTTCAATCGATATGGTGTATAGATTGGTGCCCCGACTGCCCTTGAGGAGATCTATACCATCCAATTCTCTGACGAAACATGTATGTTTTCTGAAAGCCACTTCCAGATCTGAATCACAAAATTGACCCACAGAAAACAGATTGTGCCCTAATCCTTCCACATAGTATACCCTTGAGATTACACTGTCACCGAACACATAATCTCCATAACCCATAATCGCACCAAAGTGGTCGTTCCCGAATCTAACTGTCCCGATAAACTTTTTCACGAAGTTCTTGAGCCGTGAGCGATCCCCAGTCATATGTTTAGAGCAGCCTGAGTCCAAATACCAAAGGACGATTTGTACGACCTGCATTTGAAGACAGAAAATGATGGATAACTGAAATATGTGGATCCCCATGTGTAGTTGGGGTCCGTTTGGTTAGCACACACAAATTCAGGAGCAATAGAAGTATCAATCACTGAGGATACAATAGTGGAATCTACCCTAGGTTCAGCAGATGACTGATGATGAAGGCATTGTGTTCCTAAGGGCAAAATTTGACCTATTGGTCTCCATTCCTTAACTTTTACATTCTTATGTTTATTCACCTTAGGTAATGGATGTTTATTTCCTAAAGCAAATTTCTTTCCAGTGGGTCTCCATTGATACCCAACATTTGCAAAAGTTTTTCCTGTTGCCTTCCAAACTTTCTTACGTCTTTCAGTTTTTCTAACATTTTTAACATGGGGTGGTGCATGAGACATCAGAAATGACACAACACATTCATCATGATTAGCAGAAATTAAGCATTTGTCACATGTTTTACAGACCGCATTAAAATTCGAATTAATTACAGTACTTTTAATATTAGAATCAACACGATTCAATCTAGTCTTTGCAAACTTATTGTTCCTAGGTTGGGCTTCTACACTCTTCTTGTGATCACTCTTAGCTGGCGCAGTCCTATCATTCCTTGTATTGCCTTTAGGCTTTGACCCACTAGCTTGGGTGTCACTTTTCACTCCTGTAGAAGTAACGATGGGAACATTAATTTGTTTCACTAACACATGTTTTCCTGATTTTGATGTGCTGGGTTCTGACATTGTACATGGTAAATCAAAGGCTACATGTTTGTTCTTAACAGTGGATGATGATGCAACAAATCTATCTCTATGGCTGTTAAACTTAGGGACTGAGCCTATGGCATATTCTAAGTTTTCCTGAATCCTTTTCGTGAGTTTGCAGGCATAAACAACTGCCCTATCAAGTGGCTTTTCAGTTTTATCCTCTTCAACTACCTCACGAAGTGTGTCAAGGCCCTCTCTAAGATGATCGAGATATGTTTGATGGGCAAAGCTATTATTTCTAAGGTTAAATGGAATACGCCCAACATCAACATCATACTTTTTACTACCAGTAGCCTTTGGTGCATCACAATTACAAGTGGTGCATGGCATTTTACCTTTCACCTAAGCCTTAAGATTCTCAATTTCATTTGTCAAAGAGGTTATTTGATCATTGTGATTGCTTCTTGTAACTTTAATAGAATCATATAACTCTTTGTAATGTTGTTTGATTTTAGAATTTTCTTCTCGAAAACACACATTTTCATGATGTAACTTATTTATGGTGTTTTGATATTGAAAATACTGAGAATCTAAAGGCGGAGGTTTATTGGAGCCATACTCATCACACTTGTTGGATTTCAATTGGGCAATTTGGGCCCTCAGCAGTCGAATCGTGTTCATGTGAGCTTGAATTTTCTCATCTCGTTTGCTTAATTCAAAATAAGTATCAAATTCAGGAGCATCCAAGGATGTCTTGTCATTTGATATTTTGAGTTTTTCATTTAAATGTTGATGTTTCATTTGCAAATTTAGATAATCAACTTCTAGTTTTGAAAAACGTTTAACCATATTAACATGGTCATCATTTTGAATTTTTTCAAGCAATTTTAAATTCTCCCCCTCAAGCTCAACAACACGATTCTGGGTGACATTTAATGCAATAGCATACTCATGAAATTGACAAGCAGACAATGCAGAATCAGTAGCAGTGTAAAATACATCTTGTGCAATACATTTAGCAATCAAGTTGTCATTAGTGATGAGTATGTTTTTTCTTTCAATCTCACGACTCTTAAGTTCTATTGCATATTCATTCACCTCATTTTCCATGTCTTTAAACACTACTTTCATTTCTTTTATTTCTGTGTTGAGGGCAGTTTGCAACCCTTCAAAATGTTCTTTAAGTAGCTTAAAGAATGGCATAACCTCAGTTAAGTAACACCTTTTTTCATGTTCAAAACACCTTTCCCCCTCAGTATTGCCGGTTGGTGTGATTCTCTTCTTACATGTTTTATCGAAATCAGCAAACAGTTGCCAAAGCACATATAAGCTAATTAAGGTTTTGCATTCAGTGGGAAGAGACAAAGGCACCAAATTCCTAGGTGTATTGGGAGGATACACCGTTATGGACGCAACTTTTCTAATGAGAGGGGTGTTGGCCTTAAGTTTTTCTTTCTTAAGTTTTTCATTATCTTGTTTCCAGAATATCTGTTCAGGTGTTAACTTCTTTTGAGGAGCAAACAAAGTCAAACGATTTTCCTCACTATAGTCATGGGGCTTGACTATTATTCTTCTGGCTATGCACTCGGGATCCCTCATTTTCTCATTCATTCTTTCCCTTGTTCTCTCACTTATCTCATCCTCCTCTTTAGTGTAGATATGCTCAGGCGGGTCATGATTAGGCATAAAAATCACATTGGAATCATTTAATGCAGGTTGGGCTACCTTAGCAATCTCATGAATAGCTAATTTAGATTTACCTACATTGCTTTCACTATGCTTGTCACTTAACTTTCTGTGCTTATACATTATTTGGGCAGTCTGTTTGGTTTGGTCTTGTGTGTACAACTTATCCTCAAGCTTATTCTTTAAGGTTTTGAGTCTAGAAAAATCATTTAAGAGTTCCTTTTCTTTTTCTTTGAATTCTAGCTTAAGTGTAGTTATACAATTTTGTACTTCCTGTTTCTGTTTGACAGACTGTTCTAGCTGATTTTTCAAAGAATTCAATTCTTGTTTTAATGTTTCTTCTCTTACTCTAGACTCTTTAATAAGTGTACTCATTTGACCTTCTAATTTCTGCTCGCGTTTATTAATTTCAAACTTAGCACGCTGTTCATACATAGCCACTTGTTCTTTATAAATGTTTAGTCTAGTCATCAAGTTATCATCAGGGACAGGCAAGTTGTTCTCATGGCACTCACATGCATTATCTATGTTACACGCATTATCTAAGGCACACACATTACTTATAACACAAGCATTATTATTTATAGAAGATTCACCATTTGGTACATCAGGCGAGTTGTTGTGATTCAAATACTGTTCATATGAAATAATATTGCTATTTTCCATGTCAACATTATTTGAATCAGAAACATCTGCCTGTTGTACTTCTTTGGGATTCTTTTGTCCATCAACTATATCATATGTGTCATAAATTTTTAGTACCTCAGATATCACAGATACACTAGAGGAACCAGCTTGTCGAGGTGATGAAGCCAAGGAAGACAAGTTGGCCAAGAAGATGGTTTGAGCAGTAGGTTCATCATCTACATTTGAGTCAAATGCATCACAATCATCCGCTTTGAAGATGTTGGGGTCGTTAAGAGCTAGATCCTGCACTGGTTGCTCATCCACATCTTCATCAAACGTATTTCCCCCATCACCAGCCAAAAACAATAACTCTTCCTCATCCAATACGGCTCCATTTTCTTGAGCCTGCATTAACAGCATCTTGTCTTTGAAGTAATCTGAGTTCTGAGGACGTTTAGGTTGATTGCAGTTTTTGGCAATGTGTCCTAGCCCCCCACAATTATAACACTTGATCTGTTTCCCTTGCCCCTGATTGGCATTCCCTGCTCTATTCTGCACATAAACTCGACCCATGTTTCTTCCAGCTCTCCCTTGCACATTCTGAACCACAATTTTCCCATCCTCCACCATTGCTAGATTGCGTGGGTTGGATGAATTCCTTAACTGATTGTTGGTCTGAGGGAGTGATACTTTAAACTGTTTAACCAGTAATGATACTTGATTGGTGAGGTTGTCAATCATTTGGTCGGTCTGAGAGTAGCCTGAGTCAAGTTGAGAACTCATAGCAGGTACTGGTGAGTGAAGTTGATGATAGCTTGGGTTGGATGATGATTGGGTTGTTGGTAAAACATTTGTCATAAAAGCCAGTGGATCATTTGGAGTTGAAGGATTTAACTTTTCTCTCAGCACCCGATCGCAGGCAACATGTTTCTCATGTTGTTGCAGGTAGGCATATAGCTGTTCATAGTTGGTATCCCTTAAACCTTTGTTGAGTTTGACAGCAGTAACAAATCTGTCCCATTCAGGAGTCATGTTGTTCACAAACTTTGAGTTTAGTTGGATGTTGGGCATAGTCATTCTGATCATCCACATATCATTTACCAACTTATGAAATCTCACATAGTAGTCTGTGATATTCTCTCCTGGGTTCATTTTGAAATGCTCGAACTCATCATACAGTTGTGACTCACGGTCTTCCTTTGTGAGTTTTGACCCCGCCAACAACATTTTAACATTGTCCCACACAGCTTTAGCTTCAGTGTTGAAATTGATGAGCTTGTATACATCCTTTGGCAGACCTAGAATGACAATGTTTGAAGCTCTAATGTCAGCATCATACCTTTTCTTTTCTTCATCATTAAGATCATTGTACTCGCGAGGTCTGTCAATTCCAAGTGTGACTGTGCCATCTTCACCAGTAGTAACAACATCTCTGGTGGTACCCATCTGAAATGGTCCTTCATCAATGGACTTAAGAATGTTTGCTCCATTTTCTTTTCCCAAGCAGTAAAGTCTTATTCGTTGTGCCCAAGACTCATAGTCTGTCCTATCTAGCATAGGTGGACGAGTGTCAGATCCTGCTGCTTGAATATCATCTGATGAGGTGCTTGATATGGTAGCCATAGTAAATACGGGATTTTACAGATCTTGTGATTTAACTGAGAAATCGAATCTTTCGCGGGACTTTCTAAAATCACCAAGAAACAAACCGTAAACTAAGAGTAACTTGCCACTACAAATCACAATAGACAAATTGCCACAGACAAATCTCTACCCTGAAGATACAAAACGCCACAGATAAATCGCTATTCTGATAGGACAAATCGCTACTTTGATGGACACAAATCTCTACCCACAAAACGCTAGTCTTGATTGACACAAGTCGCTACACACAAAACGCTAGCTTTTGGAAATAGGACAAAACGCCAGTCACAAGACAAGTCGCTACTTTTGGAACTAGGACAAATCGCTGCTTTTGGAAATAGGACAAAACGCCAGTCACAGGACAAATTGCTACTTTTGGAAATAGGGCAAATCGCTATCTTGACAGAGACAAGTCGCTACACACAAAACGCCACTTTCTGAAACTTGGACAAGTCGCTACTTTGACACAAAACGCCAGACACAAATCGCTAAGTCGCTAAAAGACAGAACAGTCACTATCAGGGACAAAACGCCAGCCACAAAACGCCAAACAAGTCGCTATCGTAGTTGTTTGTCGTTTTTGCCAAATCCGGTAAAGGGACAAATAGCTAACTCGAGAAAGACACAAATCACTACTTTTCTTTCCCAGCCAGAGACAAACCTCCACTATGAACACCCTTCTAATCTTCCAAAAACCACCACACAACGCCTAGATCTGTGATTCCAAACACCAAACACTACTCCTATGTAATCCCTAAGCTAGAAAGTACAATATTTAACAACTTCTAACAACTAAACAAGGCGTAAAATGGAATTTTAAGAGCAAAACTATTCGAACCAAAAACAACCCCAAACTACACAAATCCATGAATATCAACACACATGGACCTAACCATGGCTCTTGATACCAATTGTAGGATATTCACTAACACATAAACACAAGATTGGAGCTTGTTATGGATCGAACTAGATGAGAAGTTAGAGAGAGAAAAGTAGGAACTTAGAGAGAGAAATGTATGTGTATTAGATTAGATAAAATGAGAAGTTCCACCCTTTCCCTTATGTGGGAAAGGGTATTTATAGTTCTTACATAATATGCCCCTAGCGGGCTGTGGAGCGAGCTGACAGTGGGTAAAGACCCGACCCACTCCACAATACTGATAATAATAACTAAGCTACTACTAATATTACTAGTTATCCTACGAGCTATGATGTGCTAATAAGTACTCGGGGTGACCGAGTCTTCAACTAAATATTCATATTCCTAACACTTCATCCTTGAAAATACTCGTGCCTAAGGATATCTTCTACTTGAAATTTTGCGGACAATTTTCGGTTTTTCTTTTGAGTTTTAAACCTTCTTGCAAAGTTTCTCCCATTTGGGCAAACAATATCAAATTTAACATGCCATTCCCCATCTCCATCTTCCTTCTTGCAGATACTTGAACCGTCGGGTCCCCACTCCAAATTTTTGAGTTGGACCGATAAGGATCCAAGAAAATCTGTAAGCTTATTAAACACAAAAACATTTTTGAAGGGGTTAAAGAAAGCCTCCATTGCTAGAGCTCTTTCCATGTCATCTTCGATACCAAAATAACTAGGAGCAACCGGCCCATATTTAGGCCTACCATCTTCATCTCTTCCTACTTCAAAACATCCCAAATGTTCTTCTTCTTCATCTTCCTCTTCATGCACTTCCTAGACTATTTTTCCTCTAGGCTTTGGATAGTAAGTATGCTTTAAGATCCCGTCATTAATAGTCATAGTACCACGACCCATATCTATAATAGCCCCACATGTCCTTAGAAATGGTCTACCTAACAATACTGGTAACTCTTTGTCTACCGGAATGTTAAGCACTAAGAAATCGGCTAAAAATGCCTGGTACCCTATTTGGACTCGTACATTTCTTACTTCACCTATTGCCTTTGCCTAAGACTTATCAGCCATAGTAAGATTAGACTAATTAGGTTGGGGGTTACTAAGTCCTAACCTCTTGTACAACGTATAAGGCATAACACTAACACTTGACCCTGTATCAGCCAATGCATACATCGCAACTGTTCCATTTACTTTAATGGGTAAAACAAGATTTCCCGGATCACTCATCTTCTTTGGCAATCCATTTTCCACTATCCTTTCTCTCTCAACCTCATCGAAATCTTTGTCTTCTAGTCTAGCCCTAGCCATTATTACCGCATCCAACTTCTTACGGTATTTCATGTAATTTTTCAACACATCTATAACCGGTTTCTCTTCCATAAGCTCTTGAAATTTCATCTCCATGTTCTCCAAAATAGCCTCCTTTTGTTCTTGGGTTAGAGGTTTAACAGTTTCTGGTGAAATTGGTGTTGAATTTGATGATGATGATGATTTTTCATTCTTTGGGGTGGAGGGTTGGGTTAATTTGTTTAGGGGTGCCTTCTTTCTACTTGCCTTTCCCATCTTAACAATCTCTTCCTTCCCTTCTTCTAATTCCGCAAACATCTCATCAACTTCTTTTCCTTCTTTCAATTCGGTAATGTCAATTCTCATCTCGCCAAGTGCGAAATCAAGCTTACACTTGGTTGTAACAAGAAAATCTCTTCCAAAAACTAAATTCGGTTCATCAACATTTCCATATTCTAGGACTACAAAATCAACCTTGAAAATGTGGCCGTGAATATTCACTTTCACATCTTTTACCTTCTTTCTCCCATAATCCTCATAGTCAAGTCGAACGAAACCAAGCTTGTCTAACACATTTTTGGTGATATAGTTGTCTCCATATTCCATGTTTAACTGAGCATCCCACGCTTGGATTCCTTCCACACCACATGGTGTAGCAAACCTCATAAACGGTGCATCGAACTCTTTATGTAGAGCTCTTGTGAACACAACAACTCTTTTCTCCTTTGGTGAACAAACTTGGTTTTCCCCAACTTCTTCTATCTTTTCAACATCGACCTTAACGTCTTCCAACATACTTTCCAAACGTTCCAAGGAATCCCCCGAATCCTTGAACATCTCTTCCAAATTCCTCCAGTATTCTGACACTTCACTTAAACTCTCCATTTCACTTAGGCAAATACTAACTATAACATAACCACAAAATCAAAAATCCAAATCATTAGCTTTAGGGTTAGTCATAATCGAAACATACTCAAAAATGAAGTTATATCAAGTAACAAACAAGTTCAAACACTCAAAACAATAAAACAAGTAAAAATTAAAAACTTTTCAAAATTTTTGAGGCAACCATCCGATCGGATGGTCAAATCATAAAAAATGTACACTTTCCAACCGGATCGGATGCAACCACATCCGATCGGTTGGACCAATCGTAAAAACTTTTTTTTTATTGAAACTAAATTAAACTTTAAATGAGATAAATGAAAACTTAAATGAAGCTAATTAACTACATTAACTATAAAACATAAAATTAACTATATTAACTACTAAATTAAAAACTTTAAAAACATAAAAACATTAAAATAACTCCATGATCATCATTAAACATATAATTAAAAAACTAATCAATTTTAACTATTACTACACTTAAAACAACCATTAATCTTATCATTAAAAAGACTAAATACTACTAAAACATAAAAACTAAAAAAAAAAATTACCGAGGGCTCTAACCGATCGGATGGACATCCATCCGATTCGGTTGGTCCCGAACCAAACTTTTTTTTTTACTTTTTCAACACGAATTTCTAAATCAAAAACTTATAAAACTACTAAATCCAATACAAATTCAATCAAATCCCCGGCAGCGGCGCCAAAAACTTGATGTGTTACGT
Organism: Artemisia tridentata subsp. tridentata; assembly: GCA_021014915.2. Classification (NCBI taxonomy): domain Eukaryota; kingdom Viridiplantae; phylum Streptophyta; class Magnoliopsida; order Asterales; family Asteraceae; genus Artemisia; species Artemisia tridentata. Next base: position 57,363,538 of record CP139501.1, on the reverse strand, counting down.
CGGGTTGCAAGTTTTAAAATTTATAAACACGATTTATCCGGTTCTCTATTTAACACATACGGGCAAGTATACTCGTCCATGGTAGTAAAGGTGGGTAAATCGAGATCGTCCCAAGGGATTTGGTTTTTGTATTTAGTAAAACCAGTTTTGACAAAAAGGTTGTCAAGCCAATTTGGTGAAAATTCTTAAAGTAAATCCAATCAAACAAAACATATACTTGTGTGTAATTCTATAACTAATTGCATAGAGTATTCTACCAAGTTTGGTGTAACTTGTAATGATGCACAATTTTATATGAATGATTAACAATCAATGGTTTATATCATGAAAAATCATTTCTAAGAATTCAATCTCCTAGTTAACTCCTTTCAGCCTTATTAACTAATATGACAATTCTTTTAAGCACTAGTTGTTTGAAAAGCAATTCTTATCTTAATTGTTCCTACGAATCCTTTCGGCCCTTTTATCATGATGAAATCGTTTCAAATCCATTTTAATGAGTAAATATGATGCTTGTCACATACCCTATCCCATACTAATTCGTGCACTAACGTTTTGGAATAAAAACATAAAGAAAATCCTTTCGGCCTTTTTATCCTTTGAAATGTTTTTATCAACTAATTAAGCAAGATTAGATGTTATTCCAACAAACTCATAAAATAAGAATTGGTTTCATCCATCGCCTTTTAACATAAGAGTTTTCCAACAATTAGTTACATCATAACACACAAGTGTACCACCAATTACTCCATAACAATCATTATAAAACACAAGTAACAAAACATACTTTCATTAAACTTAATGTAATAGTAGTTCATTGTAAATAAACAAGATACACCTAGCTTAGATTACAAGAACTAGATTTGTGGTACTATAGCAACCTCACACCTCCAATCGCCTAATAAGACACGTAAACAACTCCAAACTCCACCAAACTATTGAGACTTGAACTCAAAATTTCCTGGACGTTTTTACAGTACTTCTAAGCTTTCGGGCAAGAATAATAAGGTAATAAGGACTTTTGTATAAGCCTATTACTAATTTTTGTGTCACACTTTGTATCTAACCTTGGAACTCTTTAAATAAGTGTAAGAACACTTACTTCTCAAGTAAAAACATCCTAGGATGGTTGATGTGAAAGAAATGATCGGTCACAATTATTATGAGGAGTAATAACACCAATAAATGTGACTTTTGGTAACAGCAGCAACCTCCAACCGATCGGATGAGGGTCTATCCGATCGGATGGCCTTCTCGGTAAAACCCAACCGAATCGGATGCGGGTTGCATCCGATCGGTTGGACTTGTCCTGTCCTCACAATCTTTGACTTTCTTGGTCTTTTCTTGGTAGATGCTTTATCCTTCATTTGAGTGTTGATTTCTTTCATGGAACTTGATATTTTCTTGATATATAAACGTAGAAATGCTGACACTTTCACATCCTTGAGTCCTTGTGTGGTTACTTTCTTGTTTCCATCTCGAGAATCCTCCAATTTGTGCGTAATTACTTCAGTTCTTTGACTTTTCCTTTACTTGGGTACATTTACTTGCATATACACTTTTTCCATGATTAAGCAACAAATACATACAAATATGATGCACAAACCTACTGATAATTTAACTAAAAACATGTTCATTTTGAACGTTATCAGAGTCCTACGCATTATCCTCGTGTTATTGCCAGAACATCCAAGTGATACATAAGTATTCACTATCAAGATGGAAATCCTTCTAGAGCCTACATCAAACAAGCTCTTGGTAGGTGACATGTGAGATCCTTCATGGATCAAACTAGTGACAACTAGAAAGAAACGATGGGGCGATTCGCATTTGAATCAAACTTTTTCCAGGAGATGAATTGACGGATACTTTTGGAAAAACCTTTCGATGTGCTCAACAACTGTTTTCAAGCACATTGACTGCGCATAAATTTTCAAACAAAAGTATTAATGATTGAAACATGATTTTGTTCACAAAACTTTCTTCGTATTACAAAACTCTTTATTCAGTAATACGAGAATGTTTTTCAAACCAATTTCTCATTAATCAGTGAATCCTAATTCGCTGATTCACTCACTCCGTGCTTTGTCAACTTTGAGACGATCCGGTTTGAGAACGGCTAGTACAGCTGCGAAACCCTGTCAAGGAGATTCTTCGGAATTATACCTGATCACAGGCAGTATTTATACTGATCAACGGGGAACCATGGTTCTTGCAACCCTATTCAACAAAAGTGAACAAAGACACTTTCATGTGTTTATTGCTAACTGTTGTTCGCAGGAATACCCGACGGTGGTAGCTGATGGCCAATGAGATGTCAATTCATAACCTCATGCTCACACTTCACACTCACAATTAAAGAAATCATGATAAGTGAAAGATCTACAAAAATGCTTCCACAACTCTGATGCAATGTTTCATGATCCAGAAAAGTGTGAGCATGCTGGTCCGATGGTCACTATTACACATGAAGGCAATGCTACAAAGGATGACTTGGAGATTTATAGTGTCTGATGATCTCAAAGATTGCTCAAAGATCACACAAGTCAACGGAACATCAATCAAAAGAACATTGCTTGAAGAACAAAGATCAATGACTTTGAAGAATCAAAGACTACGAGCTAGGAACTTAAATTCATATAATTGAATGCTAGAATTCAAATTGTAATTTCTGGGGTGACCTCCCTTAGGGGGAGATTATTAGGAATATAAATATTCACATGAAAGACTCAGTTACCCCGAGTATCTATTTAGCATTTAAGTAGCTCATAGGCTTATTAGTTTTAGTTTAGTTATCGTATCATCATGGAGTCGGGTCGGGTCTTTACCCACTGTAAGCCCGTTCCATAGCCCGTGTAGGGGCGGTTTAGAGTTTGTATATATACCCCTTTCCCACCAAAGGAAGGGGTTGGACCTTTTATTACTTTCAATCTAATACTAATCATTCTCTCTCTCTAAAAGGCTCCCACTTTCTCTCTTTAGAATTTAACCTTAAACATCAAAGTTCTCTTGTGTTATGATTATGATAACTCTACAGAAAGTAAGTTCTCCTATAGAACTCATCTGAAACTTTTCATGCATAAGCATCTCAAATTCAATGCACAGCTCCTTCCTTGTAGAACCAAAGATGATATCATCTACATAAACTTGAACTAGTAGAATATCATCTTTGTTTCGTCTAATGAACAAAGTCTTATCAATTTTTCCTCTGTGAAACCCATTGTCTAATAGGTATGTTGACAAGATTTCATACCATGCTCTAGGAGCTTGATGTAAACCATAATACCTTTTCAACCTTGAAAAATTTATCAGGAAAGTCATGATCTTCAAACCCTGGTGGTTGACAAACATACACTTCTTCTTCAATCTTTCCATACAGAAAAGCACTTTTGGCATCCATCTGATACACCACAAAGTCTTTAAATGAAGCATAAGCTAGAAACAGCCTAATTGTTTCAATTCTTGCAACAGGGGCAAAGACTTCATCATAGTTAATCCCTTCTTCTTGTGTGTATCCCTGATTAACTAATCTTGCTTTGTTTCTTATCACAGTCCCTCTTTCATCCTTCTTGTTTCTGAAAACCTATTTTGTACCTATAGCCCTTTTGCCATTAGGTAAATCTACCAGAGTCCAAACTTCTTGCAGCTTGAATTGTAGAAGTTCTTCTTGCATAGCTTCTACCCAACTTGAATCATTCAATGCTTGGATTGTCTTTTTAGGTTCCACTTGTGATAGAAAACAAGCAAACAAACAATTTTGAAGATCTTTATGACTGTTGCTTTGTTTAATAGTTCTAACAAAGAGCCATTGATCTGTCAAATTCTTGGTCATCTTCCTTGTTTGTACAACAGAATACACATCTCCAATAATTTGTTCATGTGGATGATCTTTGTGAATTCTTGTAGTTGGAATAGGACTGACTTGAATTGTTTCATCCAAATTGCCCATGTCGGCCTCTTTACTGGTATCTTCATCAATAGTATCAGTTAATACATCTTCCAATATAGGCATGTCTAGATCAACTGAATATTCACTACTATCTTTTTCACCAATAGCATCATCTAGTATGCCAGCAGCATTAATAGTTGAACTAGCAATATTAACTCTGTTAGTGCTGTTAGTGCTGTTAACATCATCATTCTTATCCTGATCACCATTCTTGTTGTCTTTTCTAGGATCTTCATCATCATTCTTGTCATCATCACTTGAATGCTTGACTTTATCATCTTGAGAACTCTTTGGATCTTGGGTTGAGATTGGTGGATCAGCAGTCCATAATGGTAGCAAGATGTACCTTTTTGCAGGTTCGGTCTCCTTTCTAGTTTGACCTGCAACATCATTTGCTTTTGTACTTGCAAAACCATTAGACTGTGTACCTGCAGCAACTGGCTCATAACTCATTGTTTCGGTTAGTGCATCAATATAAAATAGCTAGTCTGGTCCACTACCTGCAGCAATAGGTATACTCTCACTAAACCTAAAATGTAAGTTCTCGTCCACTATTCTTGTTCTACTATTGAACACTCTAAAGGCTTTACTATTGAGTGAGTATCCAACAAATAAACCTTCATCAGCCTTTCAATTAAACTTTCCTAAGTGATCTATGGTATTGAGAATTATAACAGGAAAACCAAATGGTCTCATAAAACATAAAATTGGTGTTCTACCATGAAAAAGTTCATATGGGGTCTTGTTATGAAGCTTAACTTCTAATAACCTATTTTGCACATAGCAAGCATTATTAACTACTTCAGTCTAAAAAGAAGTTGGCAACTTAGAATCAGTTAGCATAGTCCTAGCAGTCTCAATTAGTGTTCTTGTTACGTCAGCATATTAATCACACAAGACATATATTCAAGAGAGAGAAAGTAAGTAGGGAGAAAAAGTGGAAGGAACTTGTTTAAGAGAAATGAAAATGAAATAACAAGAACCAACACCCACTCCCTTCAAGGGAGGGGGTATTTATAGTGCTTACATGTAGATGGGCGTTGCGCTAGTTCTTATGGGCTTGGCCTATGGTATTACTACATAGGTTGGCCTGTTACACAAACAATTATAAGCCATATACTTATGAACCTATTATAAATATAATGACCAATACTTTACTATTATAACGTGTTCCTAACAATCTCCCCCTAAGGGTTGGTCATCATAGGTCATTTGACGTCTTTATCTTCTTTGACGTGATCTTTAACTTTTTCTGCTTTTGACGTATTTGCTTCTTTGTTCTTTGTTCTTGTTGTTGTGATCTTATATTGGTTCACCTTGCCTTCATCAATGTCTTTAACTCTGTTGTCTTTACTTCTTTCTCCAACATGCTTATACTTTTTTTGACTTTGAATCTTCATACTTGTAGCATTCTCATTTGATAGCTTTGACCTTTGTCTTTTAACATTGTAGATTCTTCTTTGTGACGAAGAATCTCTCTCTAAACTTTGCTTTGCTTTGATCATAGTGAGAACTTTCTTTGTGATGTTTGTATGAGCATATGAAAACTAATGTAATGTCGATGATGGTAATGGTGGTAGTGGAACTCCCGGTCTACATAAGTACCTGCATGAAAATAGTTAGCAATAAATTATCCAGCACTTACAGGTTTGGACTTCGAGATCATTAACAGCATAGTATGAAAACTTTCTCTAATCCTTGCCAAGGCTGTTCCTGAACCGGATACCCCCAAGAGGGCTTACACAGATATACCGAAGTATATCAACGATTCAGGTGAGCCACTGAAGTATACCGAAGTATCACTCCACAAATGTAGACCGTTTGAAACATAGTAACAACCACCATGATATTAGTGGCAAGATTCAAAGATCTCATAAAAGACTCTTACAACTTGTGTTCTTTTTGGCGAACACAATTGTAAGTTATGGAAAGTGTATCCTAAGAGTTCTTTTGATGAATCTCGTGGCTCCAGACTCGATTAAGTATGTTTTGGTTTTAGTAGTCGGAGGCATGGAGCAGAGTTCCTCCTTTTCAATATCAACACATCTCGGAGTGAGAGGTCGATAGATTATGCGACATTATCCGTGAGAAATGAAACAAGTATCTTTTAAGAGATATCTGAGTGGCTAGAAGGTTGAGTGCAGTGCGTCACTGGGTCCATGACGTCTTGTCTTCAATACCGGCATCACCTTGGTGACAAACAGTAGCATATGAGTTGAGCCCGGTTTCTGCCCTAAGGTTGAACATTTGGAGGGCTATTTCTTTTCACCATTTCATTAACTTTTCTTTTCAATTTTTCAACCCCTTCTTTCTCATTTCATTTCTTTTCTCCTTTTTTTTCAATATACCTAAGGACTTCTAGTTCTAAACTATTGGTATTGTCCTTGGGTAGATCCCCCTGGCTCTGGCGGATAATAGGACATAAACCTAACATTAATCACCTTATCACTCCATGATTATCCAAGGTTTATTGATCACATGCCATAAAAAGCAATTGTAAAATCTCTTAAAGTGTTTTATGATAATAAAACATATTTTGTTAACACATTAAGAGTTTTCCTTTTATAGAAATACTCCCCCTTCACATGTGCTTATAAATTTTAAAGAACATTTACACATGTTGGGTGAAGTTCGCACTTTTGAATTGATCGATTCTCAGTGAACATGACCGCTCCGAGACATGCTTACATCACTGGTTAGACCAGCTTGAAATTATTACCCGTCCTGGTCATATTCAAAGAGAATCTCTCGAAACGGTACACTCTACTTAGACAGGTCCTATTCGAGACACGCTTACATCAATGGTTAGACCAGCTTGAAACTATTACCCGTCCAGGACAAGTCCTTTCGATTGCTTATATTTTAAGTTTCTTTAATTCGTTGGTTAAATCTGAGTCGAACTCATACGAGATTCCACACATTTGTTTCCATATTTTAATCACATTATTATTCTCCTCCTCAAAAATGGGATATTGATGTTGTTTTTGGAAACCATTTTGATTAAAATATGATTTTTGAGGTTAGTGGAAAGAATCCAACAAGAACTTTACTTTTTGAACAAAGATGATTTCAAGTACTCCCTCTCAAGAAGTGAAATCACTTTTTGAGGTTTTAAACACGAGAGGGAATACTTGTTCTTTTGAGCAAAATTTTGAAAAACTTATCAAAATTTTGATTAATTCTACTTAAAAGTAAGAAGCCTTCGCTCTTTATATTAGGATTGAGGCGCTGAGGCTTACCTCAGGGTCCTTTCTTTACAAAGTACGGGTTGTACACTGTTATGTGTACACAAACCATTGTCATACATAAGAAATATTTAATGATAAAATCTAATGACAATTATACTGATGATTACTCAGGACGAAAAAGTGTGAGAATGTTTGTTCCTTAGCTCTTTCCCCAACATATCCTTCCAATCTTCGCATTTGAACCCGGTGCTTGACCTATAGTCAATACGTGCTAAGAACTTGACTGCCTGCTTCACATCGTTTCGTCTCCATGTCATGTGTCGTAGCTAACCTTGCTTATGCCCTTCTGTATGGTTCTCAAGAATGTGTTCAAGCTTAGACCTGACGTGTATCAATGTTTCATCACTGAATTTACGAATGTCTTCATATCCCATGAACATTGGTCTCCCGGATCTAACATATACTACTCCAAATGGTCTTTTGATGAATGAGTATTGCTTCATTTCTACAATTCCCAGAGGTCTATGATTAGGTTTGATGAGGTTGAGTTTCTTCTGGTAACCTTCAACACCTAGGTGAGCATCTTCGACTCTTGTCTTGATTACAATTCTTCGGATGTAAAGAAGTATTGAGTTGATGATGTCGTATTGAAGGCTGCCAGGGAGATGCTCAATTTTTCCTTGTATCTTTAGCAAGTACATATCTTCAATATCATTGAGATTCAAGTGAGGATAGTCTGCTTCGCTGAATGAGTAATCCTTGTCATTGTGTCATCGAACCCTGATCTTTGTCAGAAAGTTGTACCCATATCTTGATTTTGTTTTAGCACTCTTGATGGAAAGAATCTTTTGTATGTAGTTTACCTTGTGTTTCGAAGTAAATGTCAACTTTCATTTGTAGAATGATTTGCGCATCTCTGGCCAGTGAAAAACTCCTAGAACAGCTTCATCATTGTAATCAGCAATTGAAGTGCTGAACAAGTCTCCAATCTGTTCTTCGAGACTTTCTTGTACGTAAGTAGTAGCTTTGAACTTGGTAAGAGATGTAGCATATTGTTTTTTTGGATCAGTGTTCCTATACATTAAGTACTCCTAGTCAAGATTGAAGAAATACGCCTTTGGGATTAGGGATTGTGAGCTTGACCAATGAGCGGTGAAGGTTGAGAATAGTCATGAAACTTCAATGTGTCGGGTTCATGTGAAGGTCTTGCAACATCCCAACTAACATTCTCTGATAATGCTCTAGCAACTTGTTCAAGATTGTATTCAAATTCCAGTTGAGAAGTGATAGATGTCTTGAACTGTGAGAAACCTGCTTTTCAGATATTAATAATATCAGACAGTTGTTGTTTTTGAATCTTCATCACCTACTTAACTTTCTTCGTGAAATCCACAACTGTGCCTTCAGAAGGAACTTCATCTTCTAGAATATCAGGATATGCATTAACCATGTTAGGAACTCATTTATTTAATATCAAGGCTTGGTCATTCATTTATGTAATAGGTTGCTAAGTATAAATGGACTTTATGTTTGTTTTATGGCCGGCCCAATGTAGAAGGCCCGTGGGCAGTGCCTTTTAGATTATTCCTTCTAGAAACATGTAACAAGGAATTGCCCTAGCTGGCACTCCTATAAATACCCATGTAATACACACTTATTTCTTGTTGGTTATTTCATATCTATACTAAACCTTTGTCAATTTATTGTGTAAAGTAATCGAACCATTCTGTCTCTCTCTATCTCATCTCTCTCTTTCATATACTTGTGTTTATATCATTAGGGTGACCAAACAAGTGGTATCAATCGCCTAAAGATCATTGAGTAGTGTTTTAGTGTAGTTCGTACCATTTACTATTTTATACGAGTTGGTTTTGTGTTTATTTAGTGACAAAATCTCATTTCTAGCACTTCTCCTTTGCGCTTCTAAAGTGTTAAGGTTTCTATAGTGTTTAGGAGTTTGATTTCGTGTCAAAAGTTAAGTTCTTTTCGATTTACACTAGTTTTTATCTTAGTTTTACTCATTTACACTTTATCGAAATTGCTCAAATTTCCTTTAAAACATTAAAGCTTTGAACTTTATTATTATTTAGGAGTTTTTAAAGGTTTTTGATCATACTAAACAGTTTTAAAAGTTGTTTGTCATTGAAAAAAATGAGTCTTTTGGAAACTGTACTCTTATCGAAATTGGACTAAGGGTTTATCGAAATTGGACTTAAGGGTTTATCGGAATTGGACTAAGGGTTTATCGGAATTGGACTTAAGGGTTGTGTTGGGGATACTTTGAGTATATACTTGATAGCACGCGGAATTTACTACCAAGTACTTAGAAGAATATGTGTTTGGTGATTGTGTGATCGTATGAGTGTAACAATAAGAATAAACAAGACAATTGTTTAACCAAACACTTTGCTTCAATATATTGAACGATTACAATGAATAAACGTGAAGCTCTTAATAATGCTTGTACGTATAGGATGTATGGATATCAATATCAAAACCCTAACTAAGGATCTCTTTTTATAGCACAAAGAGTCCTTTACAAGTAAACTATATTCGTATCATTCTATACAAATAAGATATACATCATATCCATTCCATATTTATCTTCACACGGTTTCACCTTAATCTTTTAAGCAGTACGAACTTTTCTTTATCAGCAGTACTAACTGTTCTTGTATTCTTCAGCAACTGTTCAACCGTACTAACTTATAAAGAACCGTACTAACTGCTTAATTTAATTCCCAACATATCGGAATTGGACTAAGGGTTTATCGGAATTTGACTTAAGGGTTTATCGGAATTGGACTAAGGGTTTATCGCAATTCATCTTCAGTTCTTCTTCACGATTCACGATTTACTCAGTAGATTCCTAGCTTGTATAAGCTTGTGAAAATACTTCGACTTTGTGGAAATCTCCTAACTTGTATAAGTTAGTGAGATTCTATCGGAATTGCAACTTGTTATTGCAATTTCATTTCTTATCGGAATTGCAAATAGATATCGCAATTGCATTTCTTATCGAAATTGCAAACTTGCTGTCGAAATTGAAACTTTCATCGCAATTGATTTTGAGACCAAGTTCTGTCGCAATTTACTTAATCTATCACAATTGGATCAACAGTCATCGAAATTCAGTTAACTCGTCGCAATTGGTAAACTGTGAACAGTGTTTGTCAAAATTGGACGTGAACATTAATCATCTTAATTCAAACTTAACCAAAACTAAACTTCATAACTCACAACACACCTCTCAATTGTCTACAAGATCCATAACAACACAATTTAACTAATCACAATCGTTTCTCAACCACCTTATTTCAACTACTTTCAACAGCAGTATCCTCAGCAATAACAATATCCTCAGCAACCGCAGTATCCTCAACAACAACTATTCATGCAACAACATCAATTCTTTCCACAGCAACAATCTCCTCAACAACAACCATACCAACAACAACCAATGCAATCCTTCCCACTTCCTGCAAAACAACCACATTAGTTTGATAAAATGTGTGAGGCCATCAGTAGCCAACAATCTAGACATGAAGCTGGATCACTTGACACACCTATAATGCTCACTCCTGGATATTATGTTCAATGGGCAAGTCGATTCTTAAGGTTCATAGAACTCAAGAAAACTCATGGCAAATATCTGAAAAAAGGCTATACTTGAAGGTCCTTTCCAAACGCCAACTACAACGGTTCCAGGTGATGCAACTATTGTTCCTCCAAGAGAAGCAACTGTGACCCCTATTCCTGAGACTCAACTTACTGCAGATCAAATATTTCAACGTAAGGAAAATGAACTTGCAATGTCATACATTCTTCAAGGAATACCTAATCCAATTTTTCAAAGCATTGATGCTCAGAAATCTGCTAAGGATATGTGGGAACACGTTCATCTCTTAATGGAAGGATTTGAAGTGAACAAAGAAGACATGGAATCCAAACTTTACCTCGAATATACAATGTTCATGATTGAATCAGGGGAGTCACTAGAGTCTTATTACCATCGGTTCACAAACATCATCAATGACTTGGACAGACACAATATTGTTTTACCAAGGATTGCAATCAATACTAAGTTTCTCAACTGTCTTGGTCCAGATTGGCAAAAATATGTCACGTTTGTTCGTCAAGCCAAAAATCTTCACAATGCATCATATGGTTTGTTGTATGATTATCTGAAGCACCATCAATCTGAAGTTGACAAAGATCGAGCTCTTCGTGGAACTTATTCCCCTCCAAATTCATTGGCACTGATAGCTCAATCTCACTTTGCTCCATCTCCACAGTCAAATCATGTTTATGTCCAACAACAACATTACTTTACTTACCCTCAACAAACCCCATCAACCTAACTTTTCCATATGAGTCAACACAGCAAACAATTGACAATCAACTTGTCCCCTATGACAACCCTGTCACCATATTCTACACAAATACAAACAATGACGAAGACGGTGCATTCAACTCTTTGAATGAATAATTTGCACTCATTGCTCGTGCTTTCAGCAAATTCTCTAACAAATCCAACAATCGTCTCCGCACTTCATCTAAGACAAGAAATCAAGCTGTTGTACAAGATGGACGGGTTGAAATACAGAATCCTACTTATGGAAGAACTAAATCAGGAGGTTATATGGGAAATTCAGGAAACGGACAACAGTTTAATGCAGCTAGTGGAAGTAGGAACAATGCAGGTGCTCCTCAGAAAAGGGTTGAACTTGTTGAAACTGGGAATACAGAGACTAGGAATACTATGGTTAAGTGCTATAACTATAATGGTAAAGGTCATCTGGCTAAAGCATGTCGCAAACCTAGAGTTAGAGGCAGTGATTTTCATAAGCAGGCACTAGTTCCAGCTCTAAAGGATGAATCTGGGGGCACTCTCACTGACAAAGTAAACAGCTTCATGGCAAATGCATATTCAGATGATGACATGGAGGATTTGGAAGCAAATGCAGCTGTGATGCTAATGGAAAACATGCAGGAACTTCACATGAGTGACACAGGCCCAGTGTATGATACTGATGGTCTGTCTCAGGTTCCTGATCCAACAACATGTCTAATACATGAAATTGCATCAAAATCTACATCTGCATTAGACGAGGAGCAAGTTGTTCAAAATGATTCATTATTATCTCCTCAAGAAGATGAACAAATGAACACAGTTTTTACATTTGATGATGATCAAATTAACCTACATTTGATGATCCAATTGATGATGATAACAATGATCAAATTGAACAAAATGAAACTTCGCTCGGTCCAGATCTAGAACTCATGACCTTACTATTGACTACCCAATCTCAATTAGACTCACAAAATTCTCATATTTAAAAATGCAATGAAATTAACAGAACATTAAAAGCAAAAGTTGCATCATTAGCTGCAGACCTTGAGTGCTGTAAAATATAACTCACAAATTTTGAAACAAAAGAAAAACGAGAACAAGGTTTTGAAGTAGCATTTCAAAGTCAAAGAACAAGATTTACAACATCAAATACGAGAATTAATTGTTTCTAACCGTAAATTGGTTTCCAAATTGGAACAAGAAAAAAGTGAGCTCAAACAACAAGTTCAACATCTCAATTCAAAACTTTTGAAAAAAACAACCAAGATGTCCACTTGTCAAGCTAGTTTTTTTGAACACAAACAAAAGTCTAGGAAACAAATTGATCCTTAACTTGATAAAATTGTCGAACTGGAATCCAAATTAAAACAGTTTCAGAATGTTGTTTACAATACTGGTGAGTCCATCACAACAATACAAAAGTTCATTTTGAAACCAAGTCCCAAAGGTCATGGTTTTGCTCTAAGTGATAATAATCCATGTTTTCTACACACAACACTCAAAGAAAATCCAAAGTTGTATAGTGCAGAACAATTATTTGATGAATCAATTGTGTGTATTGTTGTACAAAAATCTACTTTTGTCAATCAGGACCAAGACAACTTCAGATTAATAGTGCTTCAGATAATCATACAACAACCCATAAAATGCATTATGTAGATTTTTGGCTTAACGAACAAACATGACATATTTTTGCCAATCAGGACCAAGACAGCTAAGAAACTTAGTGTTGATTGCAATCCTTGGTAAAACAATGTTGTATCTATCCAAGTCATTGATGATGTTTTTGAACCGATGGTAATAAGACTCTATTGACTCCCCTGATTCAATCATGAACATTGTATATTCGAGGTAAAGTTTGGATTCCATGTCTTCTTTGTTCAGTTCAGTGCCTTCCATTAAGAGATGAACGTGTTCCCACATATCCTTAGCAGTTTTCTAAGCATCAATGCTTTCGAAAATCGAATTAGGTATTCCTTGAAGAATATATGACATTGCAACTTCATTTGCTTCATGAAGAAGTATTTGCTCTGCAGTAAGTTGAGTCTCAGGAATAGGGGTCACAGTTGCTTCTTTTGGAGGAATAGCGGTTGCATCTCCTGGAACTGTTGTAGTTGGCATTTGGAAAGGACCTTCGAGTATAACCTTTTTCAGATATTTGGCATGAGGTTTCTTAAGTTCTATGAACCTTAAGAATCGACTTGCCCATTGAACATAATTTCCAGGAGTGAACATTGGAGGTGTTTCAAGTGATCCAGCTTCATGTCTAGATTGTTGGCTGCTGATGGCCTCACACATTTGATTAAACCAATGTGGTTGTTTTGCAGGAAGTGGGAAGGATTGCATTGGTTGTTGTTGGTATGGTTGTTGTTGAGGGAATTGTTGTTGTGGATAGAATTGATGTTGTTTCATGAATAGTTGTTGTTGAGGATACTGATGTTTTTTGAGGATACTGCCGTTGTTGAGGATACTGCTTTTGTTGAGGATGAAAGTAATTGTAGTGCGGTGGTTGAGACATTATGTAGATGTAAAGTAGCTTGTGGAGATGATGGATCTTTTAGGATAAAGAAGGTTGTTTTTTTAGTTTAGATGTTTTAGTAAAAGTCTAAGTAGAATATGTAGCTAAAATTCCTTACTCGAAGAATAGTTACTCGAAGAATGGTTACTCGAAGATTTAATTCCTTACTCGAAGACTGAATGATAAAGAAGTATATAGCCCCTTAGTCGAAGAAATTAAATTCTTATAAGTTCTGATTTCCTAACTCGGAAAGTATAAACAGAACTTGCTTACTCAAAGAATTCCTTGGTTGAAGAAATAGTATCTTACTCGAAGAAACGCTTACTCGAAAAAATAATTGTTACTCGAAGAATATAAATTCACCAACTATATAACCCCTTAGTAGAAGAATTATAAATGAGAAGTTCTGATTTCCTAACTCGAATAAATTCAAAGTACTTACTCGAAGAACGCTGAAACTAAACTTGAAAAATCTCTGAAATCTTACTCAAAACAAGTTTTTAACCCAATTCTTCTACTAGATCTGACCTAAAACAACCTAAACTATTAAAAAGTAACAAACTTTGAGTTTTTAAAACACGTTTTGATGATATTTTAGTTCCTAAGTCAAAGGAATTCAAAAACAACAAAAATTAAATCTAGCTATTTGAAAACTTTTTAAAACACAACTTAATCTATCCCTTAGTGATTGATAACACTTGTTAGGTCAGCATATTAATCACACAAGACATATACTCTAGAGAGAGAAAGTAAGTAGAGAGAAAAAGTGGAAGGAACTTGTATGAGAGAAATGAAAATGAAATAACAAGAACCAACACCCTCTCCCTTCCAGGGATGGAGTATTTATAGTGTTTACATGTAGATGGGACCCAAGAAGATGACATGGAAACTGACGTGGTTTATACAGAGAAGTTAAAGGAGAAGATACATGAAACCATTCTACCTGGTGATCAGACCCTTATCATTCTGGTTAATCAACCCGGTGGGTCTGGAAGTGCAAGAGGAGTCACTCAGCCTCGATTGGATCCTGTTAATCAACCCGGTAATGACGTAGAACGGGATGAAGAAGGAAATCTTATCATGAAGGAGGTCCATCAGGAAGAACAAATTGAAGACTTTGACATGAATGGTGATGTTAACACATAGAATGTGATAATTGATGATGATATAATAAGAAAAGTAGTTGAAGAACAGTAGTTGGAAAAGTAGGCAAATGAAGAAGAAGAAATGAGGCTAAAACAAAAGGAGGAGCAAGAAAGGTTGGTTAGGAAAATTGTTGATGAGAAGGAAGCTGACAACTACATTCAAACACGTTCGACCACACCTCCACACTCTCCTCCAATTAACCACGATACACCTCCAATCTCTCGGCAAGCATCTCCTCCAAAAGACTTGGACACAAACGTTAACAAGGAATCATCAATCAATCCTGAATCATCACCACATTCTTCACCACCACCAACACAAACAACATCAACAAGCAAATCCATCAAGAAACCCATCAATCCTTTGGTCTCTCAAGCAACGATAAAGGTGAAACAGGCCTTGAAGCTTGCAAGAATAAAGAAACATAACAAGCTTCTTGACCAAATCGAAACATTAACAAATATGGTTACCAGTCTTGCTGGACAAGTGAACGAGCTCCAAAGCATAAAAGCTCGAGTTGATGAATTCCTTTCCGATGACATTCAGGATAAGATGTTTATTGCTATCAAGGGCAACACTGAAGAATACTTGAAAAAGTACTTGCCTAGAATCACAAATAAGAAAGTCAAAGAATTTCTCGAACGAAACATCGAAGGTCTTCTCAAAAACATTGTCGCTACAGTTCCACTCGTCTTACAAACCCAACCAACGAAGCCAAAGGACCCAACTCTTGAAGAATTTCAGATCCTGTCATTTGATAAATTGTCAAGTCTTACAACACCAACTCCCGAACAAATTGCAATTACTGAGGCCATTCAAGCTAATATCTTAAAGGAGTCATGCAAAGCCGATGCTGACAAAGGAAAACGACCAAGAGAAGATGAAGACCCTGACCCGAACTCACAAGCTAAGAAACCAAAGAATGTCGGCAGCTCTTCTCCTCAACATCAAGAACCTGTCAGCCCATATGCAATCACAACAACAGCCAAAGCAATCTGACACTGGTCCAATGGCAATCTAACATCATTTTGAGTACAATAATGAGGACTACATTAAACAACCACAATATCAACCCGACTCTCCACCAAAGTCGAAAGCTAAAACGTCAAAGAAGTCAAAGAACAAAAAGTCAAAGGTTATCTCATGGCTTGACGATGACACGACTGAAGGGAACGAGTGGTTTGATAAACTCGTCAGTGCTCAACCCTACGTCATCGACGACTCCATGATTGGTGGACGAACACTTGAGTTTACACAAAAGTTCAAATGTAATCAACACATCAAGAAACTTACTAAAGGAGAACTTCATCGCATAAAGAATGATGCGTTCAACTTGCTGAAAGATCGGTCCTCAAGTGCAGCTGAGCTCGAATATCACTTGGAGAACATTCCACGAGCAATGTCTACTGATATGAGCTGGACGAATCCGGACGTCCATTAGAATGACTACAACGTGCAGCATAGAGGACCTTACACTACTGATTGGACTAAGCCGTTGCCCGTTGTTGGAACTACTGATCATCCCGCTATTCCATATAGTTTTTTATTCAACAACGATCTTAAACTTCTCGAACATGGCAGCAAGTGTCAACCAAAGTATGCAACATCGATAACCTTGATTCCTCCTACAATATATCCACAACCGGCCATCGAAGAAACAACAACTAGACTCTTCATTACAAACAACGTGTTGCACGATCAAGATGCGCATCTGGGAATCTACCACTGGATCAGAAAAGGAGAACCTGGTACAAAAGTAAACTTACGAAAAAGTCTCCAACCCCGGTGATGAGCAATCTCAGAATTATTGGTGTGGTTAGCATTGTAGCAGAAAAGAAGTATGATTATACTTTCTTGCACAAAATCAGGGTTATAAGACATGATCAAAAAATTTACTTATTCTCAGAAGCAGACTACCCTAATTTAAACTATAACGATCTTGAAGATATGTATCTCATCAAAGTTCAAGGGAAGATGCATCAGTTCTCAACTGATCTTATATACGCATTCAGCACATCATTGCTCTACTACATTAGAAGAAGAATCATTCAAGAACGCGTTGAAGACTTGCAACTTGGAGTCGAGAGCTACCAACGAAGGTTAAACTTAACCTCACCACTACTACATCCTCTGGAGATCAATCAAGAACCTCAGTACACCATGAAGAAAGACCCAACCTTCAGGTTTGTCTATAAAAATGATCTATCCATCAACTGTTTCATGGGATACAAGGAGATTCATAAGTTATGCAATCACACGTTGAAGAAAGCTCGAGATGGATTGGTTATTTGGGTAAGAGATCGGGAATTCTGCAAAACAAACAGGTGAACTGCTTCTCAAATGCGAGAAGTTCATCAATTCATCCAGAAGATTGAAAAGAGGCTAGTTCTTAGAGATCAGATGCAGAGGCTGGAAAGTTATGTTGGAGGCAGACCATCATTTCCTATCAGAAACTTTCAAAGACCGGATCCAGTATTCATGATCTTCAAAAACTTTGATTGATGTAAGATTTGGGGTTTTTTTTATCATATTTGCTTGTGAAACATAATGGCTTTTGTACATATAACAGTGCATAACCCATTCTTTGTAAAGAAAGGACCCTGAGGTACGCCTCAATGCCTCAATCCTAATATAAGGAGCGAAGGCTTCTTACTTATGAGTAAAATTAATCAAAAATTTGCATAAGTTTTTTCAAAATTCTGCTCAAAAGAACAAGTATTCCCTCTCGTGTTTAAAACCTCAAAAAGTGATTTCACTTGTTGAGGGGGAGTACCTGAAATCATCTTTGTTTAAAACATAAAGTTCTTGTTTGATTCTTCCCACAAACCTCAAAAAGCATATTTTAATCAAAATGTTTTCCAAAACCAACATCAATAGGCTATTTTTGAGGGGGAGAAAAATAAAATTGTGAATAAAATATGTTAACATACGTGTGGAATCTCGCATGAGCTCGACTCAGATATAACCAATGAATTGACAAAACTTAACTATCATTAATCAAAAGGACTTGTCCTGGATGGGTAATAATTTCAAGCTGGTCTAACCAGTGATGTAAGCGTGCCTTGAATAGGACTTGTCTGAGTAGAGTGTACCGTTTCGAGATATTTTCATTGAATGTGACCAGGACGGGTAATAATTTCAAGCTGATTTAACCAGTGATGTAAGCGTGTCTCGAATCGGTCATGTTCACTGAAAATCAATCAATTAAAAAGTGCAAACTCCACCCGACATGTGCAAATTTATCTTAAAAACTTATAAGCACATGTGAAGGGGGAGTATTTCTGAAAAAGCAAAATTCTCAACGTGTTAACAAAATATGTTTTATAATCATAAACACTTTGAGAGATTTTCAAATGAATGGTTTATGGCAACATATGATAGTCATGGAGTTATAAGGTGACCAAAGTTAGGAAATATATCCTATGATCCGTCAGAACCAGAGGGATCTACCCATGGACAATACCAATAGTTTAGTACTAGAAGTCCTTAGGTATGATTGAAAAAAGGAGAAAAGAAATGAATAAAGAAAGAAAGGGGTTGAAGAATTAAAAAGAAAAGTTATTAAAAGGGGTGAAAAGAAATAGCCCTCCAAATGTTCAACCTTTGGGCAGAAACCGGCTTCAATTCATATGCTACTGGTAATTACTAAGGTGACACAGGTATTGAAGACAATGACGTCATGAACCCAGTGACGCATTGCACTTAACCTTCTAACCACTCAAGTATCTCTCAAAAGATGCTTGTTTCATTTCTCACGGAGAACCTTTCCTAATCTATCGACCTTTCACTCCGAAATGTGTTGATATTGAAAAGGAGGCAATCTGCTCCATGCCTTCGACGACTTAAAATAAAAGCGCACAAAATCGAGTCTAGAGCCGTGAGATGTATCAAAAGATCTCTTAGGAACACTTAATATTTCTACACTGGTTGTTCAACATTAAGGACACCAGTTGTAAATAACAAGAGTCCTACGCAGATCTTAGCAATCTGCCAAGAACATTCATGAGGGAACTCACAATTGTGATTCTCAGAGATTGAATGGAAATTCATGCCAGGGTCAACATCAAACAGCCCTGACAGCACATCACTTAGGTAATCCCTTGTAGGTTACGCTTAGTGTTTTTCGCTGGTCTCAAACGGTCTATAGTCATGGAGTAATACGTTGGTTTCAGCGGCTCACCTGAATCTTTGATATACTTCGGTGTATCTGTGTAGGCCCTATTGGGGGCATCCGATTCAGGAACAGCCTTGGAAAGGATTAGAGAAAGTTTTCACACTATGCTGTTAACGATCTCGAATTCCGAACCTGTAAGTGCCAGTTGCTTTATTGTTAACTGTTTTCATGCAGGTACTTATGGAGATCGGGAGTTCCACTACCACCATTATCATCAACTACATTCCATCTCCACATGCTCATACCTACATCAAAAATTCATTCAAAGTTTAAAGACAATTCTCATCAAAGATTGAAGCAAACGTTCAAAAGTCAAAGATCAAAGCTAAAGAATGAGAATTACTTGAAGTAAAAGATCAAAGACAAAAGAAGTAGAGCATGGTGGAAAAAACGTAAAGACACCAGAGACTAAGACGTTGATGAAAGGCAGACCACAACATTATCATATCACACATAACATGAACAAAGAACAAAGATACAAAAGACGTCAAAGCCAAAGAAGCTAAGAAGACGTCAAGCAACCTTTGATGACCAACCCTTAGGGGGAGATTGTTAGGAACACATTTATTTAATATCAAGGCTTGGTCATTTATTTATGTCATAGGTTGCTAAGTTTAAATGGTCTTTATGTTTGTTTTATGGCCGGCCCAATGTAGAAGGCCCATAGGCCGTGCCTTTTAGATTATTCCTTCTAGAAACATGTAACAAGGAGTTGCCCTAGCTAGCACTCCTATAAATACCCATGTAACACACACTTATTTCTTGTTGGTTATTTCATATCTATGCTAAACCTTTGTCAATTTATTGTATAAAGTAATCGAACCATTCTATCTCTCTCTATCTCATCTCTTTCTTTCATATATTTGTTTTTATATCATTAGGGTGACCTAACAAACCATTTCTTCGAACTAATCATACTATTCAGCTGATGGATCAATCCATTCAGGAGCTGGTTGCATTGTTACATTTGCAGGTGGTTCAGGAATTGCTTCAGATTCTTTGTGGTGTAAGTTGTCATCATAGGGTTCAGCATCATCATACGATCCAGAATCTTGTCGCAGAAGTTCTTCTTTGATGGTATGGTAGATGTGTGATGATTGCAGTCTTGAAGTAGGTCCAGTCGTTCTTGTACGTTTGTCTTTTGGCTTAGCGTTGTCATCTTTATCAGAATCATCATGACGACGCTTGCTTGACTTGATCTTTTTGCATGGATCATCTTTCTTTTCGGCTTTCTTCATTGACTTGATCAATACCTTGCAAAGTTCACTTTCCTCTGGATCATTTACAATAGCTTCAAGCAGCTGACCTTTGAGATCTGCAGCAGATGGCTTTGACAGTTTAGTCTGAATGGTAAGAGGTGTTTTTTGAATGTGATGAACAACTATTCCATCAAGCTTTTTCTAGACGTACTGCTTCATAACATATGGAAGTGTTTCTTGGAGGTGTTTCCCGAGTTCTCTTGGTAAGTTGTTGGTGAATAAATCTTCCATTGCTTGAGAAACATCGTATGTCTTGAACTCATCAATATCTTGTTGATGTGCCTGGACTTGAGTTTGTAACTTGTTGAGATGTTCGTCAAGAGATTGTAATTGACTAGGTTCAATTTGTTCAGGTGTTGGTTTAGGTAAGGGAGGCTTCGTCTTGGAATGTTAATCATGAGATGACGGCACAGGAGATGGTAGTTTGGGTGGAGTGGGTATACAATTATCTCCTCCAGAGTTGTCATCATCTTGATCATCATCGTTTTGTTGATCGTCATCCTGATTATTACCATTGTCATTGTCTTCATCTGGTTCATCATCTTTTTCTTCATCTTCTTCATCATCTTTCTTTTCTTAATCAGTTTCGTCATCATTCCTTTCTTCATCAGTTTCTGAGGGCGTGCGAACTAATTTTCTGATTCTTCTGATTCACCTTCAGATTCAACCTCTGATTCACCTACAAAATTAGATAAAGTGGCTTCAATTTCATCTTCAACATTTGTCTCAGTCAAGATTTCATCATCACCAACCTTTGACCCAGACCCTTCACCCTTTTTCTTCATCTTTAATTTCTCAAGATCAGCCAAATATTTTGCTTTGTTTTCCTGTAAGGCTTTCCTGAGTTGTGATATTTCTTCTTTCTTTGTCTTTGGAGGTTGTAAGGTATCATCGGGTGTGTCTTGGTTCATTGGTGATTTGCCTTTAACCAGATCTTCATCGTGTTTTTCTTTCTTGATTTTCATGATGCATTTTCTTTCTTCTATTAAGTTTGTTTCATCTCTTCATCAGTAGAAGTTTCATCTCGGAGCATTGGTTTCCTTTTAGTTGCTCGAGTAACTTTCTTTGTTCTTGTTGTACCTACTTTCTTTCCTCTTCCTCTACCTCTTCCAGTGCCAGTGTTTCCTTTTATAGTTATCCCTATCAATCCTACTTTTTGTGCTTCATCATATCTAACATAAGCCTCAATCCTACTTTTTGTGCTTCATCATATCTGACATTTGGAATTCTGAGACCTTGTTTGGTGGTGTTTGTGGCATGAACTCTTACTCGTGAAAGAACATGATCCATTTGTTCTGAATGAGATTTTTCATTAGGACATTTGTCAATCTCTTAATCTAGGGCCATGAAGTTAGAAATGAGAAGCTTAGTGTATCGAGGGAATGGATACTTGTAACCTTTATTCTACACAAATTAACGAGCTTTGTATACCATGTCAGTCCATATATACTTTGCGTAGTCAAGATGTGCCAAGTTGATGACTCCATAGAAGAATTGCAGATGTTCAAGTCTGGGGTGCTCATGACCTGTTTCTTTTCTCGTGATACAGTGACTAAGGATGGTGTAAATGGACAACCATGGTTGAGGAATAAATCTTCAGTCAACTTTGGAGTGAGATGTGATTTCTTCATATGAGTCGTCACAGCCGAGGTACTTTAGGGATTTGACTATTCGTTCAAAGGACGGATCATCTAAAAACTGTGTTTATTTTCCAAAGACTGTTGGAGGAAGTCCAAGAACATTGGGAAGAAGATGAATATAATAACCTAAAATGTGGCTTCTAAAATCCGTTACTAAATTGAACCTTCAACCCGAAATGTAACCTAAGTAACTATAAACTACAACTCAAGAATTACAAAAGACTAAAAACCTTAATCTAAGCTACATAAAAATCGACTAACATGGTATACTAAGTTCAAATATCACATGACTAATGTGCATACATGGGGCTGAATTTATTTAAATTGTGTACACAACTTATAGTACTAAAAGAAGGCTAGATACATTAAGATTTGAAATTTGATATAGTCTTCTTTGACTCCCCATTATGCTAGCCATTATTCCCATATATCCCCCCCTCATCTTCATTTTATGAACCAAAAATATACACATAAAAAACACACGCATAAAAACCCTAAAACTTTTATGATCGGCTCTCTGCCACTCCTCCTAAACCGAAAAACCTAACATCCATAACTCCCTTTATTTAGCTCTCTCGAATCAAGGAAGAAGAAGGGTTGAAACATATGTTGATCGCAAGTTCTTGGGCTGTTGTAGTGTGATTCGTGGGTTCTTCTTTGGTTCTTTTGGTCTCGTTTAATCCGCTTAGAAGGTACATCACCTCCCTTGTTTCTGTCAATCCATTCGACATACCTAGATAGGTATAATCTGAAGTAATCAACATTAAAACCTAATCTATGGTTTCGTTAAAGAAGGTAATACGGATCAGAGATATAAGGGCCACATAAAATCACAAAGTATTCGCCTATATGATCTGTTTGGCGTCGAGTATTTGTGGCCTGTTTTGATGTTTTTATCCGGCTCCTATATCGACATAATACTAAACAAATACAAGACCAAGAAATCAATCTTAAATGATCATTAATGTGGTACTTTAATGAAAACACTAGATCTAATTAAAAGGGGGGCGTACATGAAATTAGAACGAGGGGTTAGGATTTGGCTCTATGATTTTATGTGGATCTCTTATGCATGCTTTGTCTCGTTAGTTTTGGTGTGGTGTGTGTGGGCTGTTTGTGCGTGATGTTTGTATGAGCCTGTAAACCAGTTAAACATGTGTGTTATGTGTTGAAGTGAACTTATAAGCATGTGCTAATCAGATCTAATATGGTTAAGGTATAAGTAATCGTTTGGTCTTGTTAAGTCGGATGACGAGTTGTGTGTGGGATTAATCGAATAAGGTATGCATGAATGTATATATAGGTTAAGGTAATGTTAAAATACAGGTTGTGGGAAATATAAAGGTCTCGGGTGTGTTTGGTACGAGTAGCTTATGATATAAGGGTCTTAAACGGGTTTTTGAACGAAACAATTTTGAAGGCTGAATATGTGAAGACTATAGCTTGAGTTTCATAAGTGTATAATCCTGATTCTTTTCTTGTAAACCTAGTTTAATGTCCTAATTAAGTTTTCCCAATTGGTTTCGAGTGAATTGGAGTCGTAATGGACATGTTTATGAATTTATGGGATCATGTGTCAAACCTGAGTTTTGGGAACATAAAAAACAGTCGGGGTTTATGAATTTATTTTTCAAACCACAAGGAACTGAGAGCTCTCCTTTTACAAGAGTGATGTTTAAGTTATGTGTGACTTCCTGGAATTTTTGTGGAATTTTCTGAAATGTCTCATTGGGGTAATGAAAGGCAAACTTTCTGTGTGTATCTACAGTTAACTTTCTGAACAGGTCTGGTAATAAGATTTTTAAAACAGTATTATGCTTGGTAATTTTGAAGGTACTTAACTGATTGAGATTCTGTTCAGTTGATATGCCTTTGTTGATTATGCTATGATTGCTTATTGTGGATAGCTTTGTTCTGTTCTATTCTGTTGCCCGAGCTAACTAGCCATGGAGGTACCATGGCCATGTCATTGAGGCACCAATGGCATGACACTTTCTGTGGAGGTATGCTTGATCCACGGCATTCCCTTCTGTATGATTATATGCGCACATGGCTATTCTGCTATATATATGCATAGTCTAGTACTTGTATATGTATTCTATTTCAGGGAGCATATGGATGCATCCTAGGTTTATGATATGTTTATGATATGGCTTTCTAGTGATATGTTTATGATATGACAGGTTATGATTATGATTATGTGACTAAGCATGTGGCATGCTTTCTAAGCTCGTTAGGCATTTCCTTATGATATTATGATTTGATTCTGTATACGTGATTATGTGGTCTATTCGAGTGTCTCGTTTAGACAGGTTCGTGGGCATTCCGATATGATTCGTTTGATTCTTTATGATTTTCTGATCCTTTGTGTCTCTTGATCTCTTACTTCATTTGACTTATGATACATGTTCGGTTGATCTTTGATCTCTCATTCTTTTGACAGATGATGTTCGTTTCAGCAAGAGCTTATGTTTCCTTTTCCCTATACTTATATATGTTTTGATTATTTGGTTGTTATATATATATCTGTTCACTGGGCTTTTTAAGCTCAGCCGCATTTCTTTTCTTGCGGCAGGTTTTAGGTTAGAAGTTGGGTTGAGTGAGGAGTGCATAGGAGCTCTTAGTGGACTACCCCGATGATAGATTCCCTTTGCATTTGGATTAGACTTTGGAGTTATCTTCCATTTAAATTTGATTCAGACTTGTATTCTAGTTTGATAGTCATTATTGTTTAGACTTATTATGTCCTTAGTTTCATTTTGAACTTTTGTAACCTTAGTAATTATAAAAGTCTTCCGCTTGCGTTTGTTCTGTTGACACCATAATGTGGCATTTTGACCCTTGTCGGGTTGGGGTGTTACAATTATGGTATCAGAGGCCAGGCTTCGACTTGTAGCACATAAGTTATGGCCTGTGAAGATTTGGACCCTTAGGCTGCACTGTAGGAGT
Organism: Artemisia tridentata subsp. tridentata; assembly: GCA_021014915.2. NCBI lineage: Eukaryota > Viridiplantae > Streptophyta > Magnoliopsida > Asterales > Asteraceae > Artemisia > Artemisia tridentata. The sequence goes on along the minus strand of CP139501.1, from coordinate 57,338,358 downwards.
TTATGGAACAACCCTTGAAATTTTGCCTTAGGTTTTTCCCTGCAGAAACTTTAGTTATGACCAGTGAGGATTGGGTAGATTAGGTGATAAGGCATTGGTTAGTTATCTTTCTTCCGCACCACTCTGGTTTATGCCTTTGATTTCAGTTAAGCGTTTATAAGATTATTCATTCCGGAGATTTAGAAAATTTAGCAAGATACACAACATAAGTTCAGTGATCAAATAAGTTTAGAATACTTTGAGAATTTGTTGTAATGCCCTACTGGTTTTACATTCTGAGGTTATCACATTCTTTGGCTTTTTCTAAGCAATTAAAGTCCCCTCTACACTGTTAGAATTTGTTATATCTAGTTCTATCTCTAAGAGAAATCTTGTGATTATCCGTCACAAGTATCGAAATTGTCTAGCGCATTTTGAAGATATTTGAGAATAAGTTTTGTTTTGCTAATTTGTTTCCTTTGGGAATGTTTAATTCGATGTTATATTGAATATGGATTTGTTGACTGAGCATCGGGATGCTAACAACAGTCATATTAGATTTGTAATCTTTAGCGATTTAAGAAACTTGAATTCTGTACCATGGTTCCCAACCTAGTAAATAATTATGATCACCTATGTTTTAAAACCTCGTACGTTAATCCGTCGTGGTTGTGAAGACACTTCGTTTGATGAAACTCGCCTTGAGAGTTATTCAGTTGTTTGAAATGTTCGTGACGTATTCCTTGATGAACTACAAAGATTTCCATATGAGTGTGAAGTTGTTTTGATCCGGTGATGAGAATTTGTTTAGTCACAACTCGAGGTTGAATGTGATTGCAATAAAGGCATGTGTATATGATGCAAGTATTATGATGCCTGGCCAACGTGATAATAGTTACATCGTATAACTTGAACTTATTGGGATCATAGGAGATCTTGAGAAGTGCCTAAGAACAGTAAGTTATTTGAGTAAGAATTATGTCCGTATAGAACAATGTTTGCCTAATTCTGAAACTCCGTATCTTATGACATCAGTTGAATGGAAAGAATTGAAGGACCAACTTCTAGGAAGCGGTTTTATCTGTCTGAGGGTGTCTTCGTATCGTACACCAGTTTTATTCGTGAAGAAGGATGATGATAGCACGAGGTTGTGTGTGGAATTTTGGAAACTAAATAGTATTACAGTTAGAACCGTTATCCGTTACCTCGAATCGATGATTTGTTTAATCAACTTCTGGGTGTGAATTTTCTCAATGATTGAATTAAGATCTGATTATTTTCAGTTACGTGTAAGGGAGCGGAATGTTCCTAGAATTGCTTTTCGTATTCGTTATGATCCCTATAAGTGTTGTGATGCCAATTGTATTGGCTACTGCTCCGATTGTTCCTATGGACTTGTTGATTAAATCATGTCTTTCATGAATACCTAGACAATTTGTCATAGTATGACATATTGGTATATTCAGAGACGAAAGAGAAACACGGAAATCATCTTTGTATTCTGTGTTGAGATTTCTACATCAGAAGAAGCTATATGTTATATTATCGAAAAGTAAATTTTGGTTGGGATGAAGAATGAGAGGAGAATTTTGAGAAGCTGAAAAGAGATCTGTTCCCACTCAAGAAGGAGACTTTGCTATGTCCTCATGCAACACGAGAAGATTATTGGTTATGCATCAATACAACTAGAACCGTAGGAAGTGAACTATCTGACGCATGACTGGGGGTGATTTGTGACGAGCGTGAATAAGCTCGAGAGCAAGTTGGTAGAATATAATCTATGTTAGAAGACTTGAAGGAAGCGGTTTTGATTGAAGCACACAGTTCTATTGCTCTATTCATTGTAGTTGTACTATTATGTATAGAGACTTGCAGCAGAAATTTTGATGGAATGGTATGAAGACGGTTGTGACTACATTGGTGGCGCAGTGTTTAGCATGTCAACAGGTTAAGATTCAGCCTCAGCGTACAAGTGGTTTTCCTCAGTTTTGATGTTCTTAGGTGGAAGTGGGATTTAATCTTCATGGACTTTGTAACGGGATTTCCGCGCACATTTAGGAAGGACAACACGAATTGAGTCGTAGTGGATGGTTTGACTAGGTCGGCTCACTTAGAGGATTGGCAGAGATTTCTTTCAGCAGAAGATTATTCAAGCTACATGGCGCACCTGCAGTGATCTTGTCAGAGATTCTCGTTTCTACTTCACATTCCTAGGAAGAGCTACGAAAGGCTTGAGGTACTAGACTCGAGTTAGTAATGCTTTGCACCTCCAGACCGATGGATAAGTAGAACAACTATTCGAACTTGGAAGATGTGTTGAGCAGGAAACTTGACAAGTTTTAGTTTTGGTGGTGGTTGCTCACTTTGATTAGATAGCTCACAAGTAGCAAGGTTTTTCCTTTCAGAGTTTTGTATGAACAAAGATTAAGAATACCTTTTAGCTAAATTAGGTCAGGAAGCTGTTTATTGAAGGTCTGAAGTTGATTACAGTGACTAATGGTGCTTCAGATAATCATACAACAACCCATAAAATGAATTGAGTAGATTTATGGCTTGACGAACAAACGTGACTTATTTTTGCCAATCGGGACCAAGACAGCTGAGAAACCTAGTGGTGATTGCAATCCTTGGTAAAACAATGTTGTATCTATCCAAGTCATTGATGATGTTTTTGAACCGATGGTAATAAGACTCTAGTGACTCCCCTGATTCAATCATGAACATTGTATATTCGAAGTAAAGTTTGGATTCCATGTCTTCTTTGTTCAGTTCAGTGCCTTCCATTAAGAGATGAGCGTGTTCCCACATATCCTTAGCAGTTTTCTGAGCATCAATGCTTCGGAAAATCGGATTAGGTATTCCTTGAAGAATATATGACATTGCAACTTCATTTGCTTCAAGAAGAAGTATTTGCTCTGCAGTAAGTTGAGTCTCAGGAATAGGGGTCACAGTTGCTTCTCTTGGAGGAACAGCAGTTGCATCTCCTGGAACTGTTGTAGTTGGCATTTGGAAAGGATCTTCAAGTATAACCTTTTTCAGATACTTGCCAGGAGTGTGCATTGTAGGTGTTTCAAGTGATCCAGCTTCATGTCTAGATTGTTGGCTGCGGATGGCCTCACACATTTGATCAAACCAATGTGGTTGTTTTGCAGGAAGTGGGAAGGATTGCATTGGTTGTTGTTGGTATGGTTGTTGTTGAGGGAATTGTTGTTGTGGATAGAATTGATGTTGTTGCATGAATAGTTGTTGTTGAGGATACTGCTGTTTTTGAGGATACTGTCGTTGTTGAGGATACTGCTGTTGTTGAGGATAAAAGTAATTGTAGTGCGGTGGTTGAGACATTATGTAGATGTAAAGTAACTTATAGAGATGATGGATCTTTTAGGATAAAGAAGGTTGTTTTTGTAGTTTAGATGTTTTAGTAAAAGTCTAAGTAGAATATGTAGCTAAAATTCCTTACTCGAAGAATAGTTACTCGAAGAATGGTTACTCGAAGATTTAATTCCTTACTTGAAGACTGAATGATAAAGAAGTATATAGCCCCTTAGTCGAAAAATTAAATTCTTATAAGTTCTGATTTCCTAACTCGGAAAGTATAAACAGAACTTGCTTACTCGAAGAATTCCTTGCTTGAAGAAATAGTATCTTACTCGAAGAAACGCTTACTCAAAAAAATAATTGTTACTCGAAGCATATAAATTCACCAACTATATAACCCCTTAGTAGAAGGATTATTAATGAGAAGTTCTGATTTCCTAACTCGAAGAAATTCAAAGTACTTACTCGAAGAACGCTGAAGCCAAACTTGAAAAATCTCTAAAATCTTACTCAAAACAAGTTTTTAACCCAATTCTTCTACTAGATCTGACCTAAAACAACCTAAACAATTAAAAAGTAACAAACTTTGAGTTTTTAAAACACGTTTTGATGATATTTTAGTACCTAAGTCGAAGGAATTCAAAAGCAACAAAAATTAAATCTAGCTATTTGAAAACTTTTTAAAGCACAACCTAATCTATCCCTTGGTGATTGATACCACTTGTTAGGTCAGCATATTAATCACAAAAGACATATACTCTAGAGAGAGAAAGTAAGTAGAGAGAAAAAGTGGAAGGAACTTCTATTAGAGAAATGAAAATGAAATAACAAGAACCAACACCCTCTCCCTTCAAGGGATGGTGTATTTATAGTGTTTACATGTAGATAGACGTTTCCCTAGTTCTCATGGGCTCGGCCTATGGGCTTACTACATAGGCCGGCCCGTTACACTAACAATTATAAGCCAACTACTTAACGACCTATTATAAATATAATGACCAACACTTTACTATTATAACGTGTTCCTAACAGTTCTATTTCTCCTCTCAGCATCTCCATTTTGTTGAGGAGTTCCAGCTATACTATACTGTCTCATAATACCTTTCATCTCACAAAACTGATTCATATCTTAATTCTTAAATTCATTTCCGATGTCACATCTCATCACCTTAACCTTTTTGCCTGATAAATTTTCTACTCTAGTTATAAAAGACATAAGAATGCCACTAGTCTCATCCTTAGTAGCTAGAAAGAAAACCCAAGTAAACCTACTATAATCATCTGTGACAACCAGGAAATACATTTTCTTCACTAAGCTTTTTACAAAAGTTGGACCAAACAAATTCATATGCAACAACTGTAAAGGTTGGCTGACAGAGTTAACTGTTTTGGTCTTACAAGAGGCTCTGTGATGTTTTCCCTTCTGATAAGCAACACAGGTTTCATCATGTTCAAAATGTTTGGAAGGTAAACCTCTTACAAGATTTCCCTTAGCTAATTTATTCATTGTTTTAAAATTCAAGTGACCTAGCCTTCTATGCCAAAAGTTTAGATTCGTCAGATGTGGTTTTTGCAAAGAGACAAGTTAAACCTCCTTTGGGTACCATTTTTTTCTAAATCAAAATTGTATATATTGTCCTTTCTAGGAACTTTAAGTAAAACTTGACTTTCATCAGTTAACTTAAAGTCAGGAGATAAGACAATACATTATGTGTCATTAAAGAGAACACTATTCTTTTTGTCATACATTTGTGAGACACTAAAGAAATTGAATTTTAACTCTTTGACAAAATACACATTCTCAAAATCTATTTTATCAGTTCTTATTGTACATTTGCCTGTGATTTTCCCTCCTTAGGGATTACTCCCAAAAGCAACATATCCTCCATCAATTTCTTCATAATCTGTAAGATAGGATATGTTTCCTGTCATGTACCTTGATCATCCACTATTAATCACTCCTTGATCCTGTAACTTCATTTATGGATTGCCCTGCACATAAAGTAAGAAAATCAGTTTCTCTTGGGGAACAAAGCCATTACTGACTTGGATCTTCCTTGTGCATCAACATAATCAAATTTCTTCAAAACTATTGATGCACTATTGTGTTTGGAAACATGGTCTAAAACTTTAATCTTTGCTTTCCAAACCCAACAAGCTGAGGCCTTAACAGCATAAAAGTTATTTCCCTGAATAGTTTTAATTACTACTTTTGGCCTTGCAGTATTAACTGCTGCTTTTGGCTTAGCAGTATTTATTGTTGTTGTCTTTCGAATTTGCCTTTTTACAGATGAATGTGCTGTTTCTGTAAGATGTGTCATTGATTTAGCACCATTAACTGTTTGTTTTGGTTGAGCAGTATTAACTGGTCTAGTAGTTTTAACTGATACTACTATTTTTGAAAAACATTGTTTAGCAGTATTAAGAGATACCATGCCATACTTCATTAATACTACGCTTGGAACCATATTCCTTTTAGCATTGAGGTGAGTATTTTTTGAAAAACTTTGGTGATTCACCGTCTAAGCATAATCCTACACATGCTTTTGATAGTCATGACAATCATACTGCAAATGTTCAAAACTACCACACACATAACAAACTTTGTTAACCAACTCAAAATCACTTCCTAATCTTTGAGACATCATTTTAGTCCAGATTCTTTGGTTTCCTCTAGGTCTATTAGTGTTCTCCCTAGGTTGATCAACTTGATTAACAGTTCTCCTAGTCAACTTGCTACCAAAACTAGGTTTGACAAACTTTATCTTTTCAACACTAGATCTAATTGTTTTACTTTCAATCATAGGTGTAGATACAACCTGATCCTCATCATCTAACACCCAATCTTCAATGATTGGTGCATCAGTATACTTCCTATCAATTACCTTTGATTCTCTCTCTTTCTCAACTACAGTCTTAGTAACTAACTCATTTAAACAAGATAATTCAGATGTAGGAGGCACATACTTTCCTGTAATGGGGGGGGGGAACTTCATTATAGCCTAAACCACTACCTTTCTTTACAATTTGACAATCTATTATCCTGTTCACACTTTCAGATGCATGTTCAAAGCCGTTCACTTTAAATTGAATGCTTTCTTTTTCCTGTTAAACAACATCTTTTTCTTTTTGAGTTTTTTCAAGCCTCTTCCAAAGCTCTGTAATAAGTTATTCTTTTACAAAGATTTCACCTTCTAAAACATTAACCTTTTCTACATACTCAACCTCATTCTTCTTATAAAATTCAATTCTTTGTTCTACAGACTCTAAGCCTACCTTATAGCCTAAAATATGTAACTCATAATTATTTAAATCTTCTACTAGTTTATTATTATGAGCTTTAAGTAACTCTACAATATCTAAACAAGATTTATAAGAACAACCAGAATCATTAGATTCCTCAGAATCAGAACTTGAACATGAAGATGAATAGGCCATAAGAGCATAGTTGGGTCCTTCTTCAGTTTGATCACTCCAATCATAGCCACCAAGACCATTACATGAAATCAAGGCTGTTGAAGAAGGTGTTTCCACTGGTATACTCCTTCTTGAGCCTTCCTTACTCCTGTTGTCTTGGTTCCTTGGAGCTCTCCATTCTCTAGCATAGTGTCCCTTCCTGTGACAGTTGTAGCATTCAACCTTGGACTTATCAAACCCCATGTTGTCATTCCCATTGATTGTGAGCTTTCTTCTAGTATTCTTCAAGAATCTTCTTGCCCTCATATTCAACATAGCCATCTGCCATTTTAAATCCATCTCTTCTAATTCATTTGGATGAATTTTTTCTAAGTCCTCATGTACAATCTGAGAACTATAAGGTTGACTAGCCAGGAATGCATAGATAACAGCATCACTCAAGTTATCAACATTTGTTGAATTAGCAGCATTAACATGAGTGATAGCAATAGTAACTCCATGAATAGTATTAACTGCTTCACTAGGACTACTAGAACTGTTATTGTTTGAGGAGGACACAAAATCTATGTTTGGTGAACTTGAGCTTTAGCTGGACATCCCTTTGACCTCTGGTTCATACACTTTAAGATTGTTACAGAGATCATTTATGCTCATTGTGTCCAGATTAGGTTTGTTTCTCCACACAACAACATTTTTGTTCCACTCTGGTGACAAACTCCTCAACAGCTTTTGGTTAATATCTTTTTGGGAAATACTTACAGCCAAAAGCTCTAATTGACTCACAAGCTTCTGAAGCCTGTCAAAGGTTTGGTAAAGCTTCTCTGAACTTGGAGCAGAAAAGTTCTCATACTGTTGTTTCAAGAGATTCTTCTTGGTCTTCTTAGTAGCAGCATTCCATCCAAATCTCTTCTCAATAGCTTCTAACAATAACTTTCCATCCTTGATAGAATTAAATGTTAACTGATGTTCATTAGGAATGCCCATCATAAGAGTGCTTCTTGCCTTGACTTCCAATCTTCTTTGTGCCTTATCTTCAGCAGTTTTAATAGGCAAAATAGTCACAACACTAGCATCAGATATACTGCTACATTTTCATTCTCCAGATTTCATACTCACTAGGCTTGAGCATTGGTACCTTTGATGTAGCAACTATATGTGCAGAATCTGAATCCATGACTTCCAGTAAGATATTGTGTATTAAAACAGGTTCTTCATAAACACAACTAAATAACATGCACAAATATACCAATAACGCGACTCTAACATATACAAAATGAGCGTTATCAGTTTATAAACAGTTTAAAGAGTTAAAGTGGGGCTATGAACTCACCAAAGATCAAATAGCAAGTATTCCTGCCATGCCTATTATCCAGTGCTAGAAGCTTCGCCAGAAGCAAGCAAGACGAGGTCGCTCTGCTTCGTAGACAAGGCTCGTTCTGTACTTTACTTACGAGCTCGTGTAGTACTCGCCCCTATCTCTTCTCTAAAGGGGCGCACACTCGCTGTCTACTAAATGAACTCACGAAGCGATCTGGGAGCGAAGCCTTAAATCAAGAAACCGAGATGTCCTACGAGCAACCTAAAAATAATATGTTGCGTCTTAGATTTTAAAATAATAGAGTATGAATGAAAGTAAATATATTATATCAATCATACAATTGTACATAGTGTTTTTCAGGTTTATAAAGTGACAGGGACTAAAATTGACAAGTTATGAAAGTTCTACGAGCCCTAAATTATAAATTGTCCGAGGTTCGGGTTTTATGTTATTTCTATAGTCTAAAATTTTTAATGTGTCGATATGTGGTCAATTTGTCCAGAAGATAAATTATCGGGTCTATTCCCGAAAGTAGGTCCTACCACTTTGGGTAGTGCAAAATTTATCAAGTGTTTAATAAAATCATAGTTTACCAAATTTTATGTTTATAAAATAGTTACATCATTATTATTATTATTATTATTATTATAATTATTATTATTATTATTATTATATTATTATTATTATTATTATATTATTATTATTATTATTATTATTATTATTATTATTATTATTTCATTAGAAAAATATGGGATTTACAATAAATTAGAGGGGAAACGAGATACTAATTGGGCTCCCACTCCTCTAGCTATAGAAAAGCTAATCCTATTAAAAATATGAGCAGCGGCTCGCGATCCGATGTCTTGAGTTACTGAGAACTTTCGAATCCGTTTCAATAAGGTCACTGCATCCTTCCCAAGTTACCCAAAGGAAGAGAATGAGAAGGGAAGAAACCCATATCCAATATCAGCACACTTGCTCTCATATTTGACACGCTTGCGCTATGCTGCTTCAACCACTACTCGTCCTGGCACAAAATCGACCATACCCGATTGCGCCAAAGGAGACGACCCTGTCAATTCGACACAAACATCATGTCCACCGTCCCAAGAATAAAGCAATACATCAGCTGGGCGTAAGCTTTTGTCTCTTTCTCCACAAAGGCCAATGTCAACCTCTTTGCGAGCCGAGATCCCAGACCGAGAGCAAATATCAACAAGAGTGTCGCGCACCACGTTGTGCCGGTGCTTAATACCAATAATACCAGCACATGACACAGCATGATCCCCATAAATGTCTCCCGCGAATAACCTAGATCAAGCAGAGCACGGCATCTGGACTTAGAACAGGGGGACACCCAGGCGATAGCATAAAACACACCGGTCAGTTCTGGCGTTCATAGTCTGCCCCAACCCAGATATCGGGGCCACCCTAAGCCAATCGGAGGTGTAGTCTTCCCATTGTGATCTCCAAAGTGCCATCTGTCGAGCGGATAGGTCAAAAGTGGATTCAACCATTTTAGTAACACGTGTGAAATATATATCTGCCAATTTCTTCATAAGTTTGGGGGCAGCGATCTCATTCGGGTTACTTAAAAGGTCGAACTCCATTTTCGCGTTAAAAGTACACAGAGCGTCATTAAAGGAAGATCCATGATTTACTATGCCAGACTGTCGGAGGAGCTTATCTTGTAGGTTAGCAGATTGGAGTCTAGACGCAAGGAAAGCATAATTCAAGACATCACCTGCAGAATATACACCAAGCCCCCCAAACTCAAATGGAAGCGTGGCCAATCTCCATTGCCAATCCCCAAACCCAGGTCCAGAGGCAGTGACAATACGTTCCATAGAGAATTGTAACTTTGAAATACCGGCACAAGCACGGAGAAGGAGCAACTCACATTGAGCCTAGCAACGGCATCCATAAGCTCGATGGTTTTAGCAACCCTTTTCATAGCAAGCCCACTACTAAACTCAAAGTCCACACTAGCCGGTCCACCCAATAATTTAACACCGTGTAAAGGGCGAGCAATATTAGGCGGGAAGACACCCGCGAGCCTGCTTCTGGGGTCTTCGGTTGGCCAAAAGACCTCCGTTTTATCCACATTAAGGTGCATGCCACAACTAGGTCCATCTGACATAATAAGATCTAAGACCTTCCCCACAACCAGAGTATCACCAATAATAGTGCCATCATCCATACCACGCTTGGAAGGCAAGATTAAAAGAGTCCCTAATTTTGCGAACCAGGGGGTGTAACACTAGGGCAAAAAGTAGAGGTCCGAGTGGGTCTCCTTGTTGAACCCCTTGGTGCGACCATAAGATGTGTTCACCATAATAAAGTCTAGCTGGGCTGGAGTAGCAGAATTCCACCCAACGTGAAATAGCAGGGCAGCGAAGGCGAACCTCTTGTAACATAACCTCCCGATCCACCAAATTAAAGGCGTTTTTGAAATCCACCAGCAAAATCGAAAGACCCACCTTATCCCCCCAGTCTTCAAGGAACTGATTCACAGTGTGAAGAATAGCCTCCCCTCCTCCAGACACCCCAATGTCAAACTGTAGATCGTTCAAATAACCATCTAAAGAATGACCAACCAAGGAAGCACCAATCTTGGATATTAAGCGTCTCCAAATGGTCTCCACAGCAATGGGATGGATACCACCTCCTGGCTTGATCAGCGGTGTGAGGGGAGCACTAGAAATGTATTCACCCAACTCCCTAGGGCATTAGCCACCGAGAAACAGATTCACTACTTGGGTGATAGAGGCAATTAACTCATCCGAAACAGCCACAGCAGCACCACTCAAACAGTCCAAAAGGTGTTGGGCGCACAAACCATCTCGACCGCAAGAGGTACCACAGGGGAAACTCTTAATCATATCAAGAACCACATCAGGAGATGCAATGAGGTTATGATGATCAATCGGTATATCCGGCCGAGCAGGAGCAGACTTGAAAGGATGTTTAGCTTTTAAGTCCTCGAGAGTGGTATCATTATAAGGAGCAACACTTGATGAGGAAAGAACTCTGACAGCCGCAAAATGATGACCATCACAAATCTTCCTCTTACATTGCTTGACATTACGCTTACCCAAATCCAAGGCACCCTCGTCAGTATTAGACCATGCAGGGGAGGGTTCGGCTAAAACCTCTCTAACAAGCTGCAAACTACCCACAGACGTACCCCAAGAGCGAATGGCATTAGTGATGTACTCTTCTTGGCATTAACGCTTAATAGCAGACATGCACTCCATGTTACTCCTCGGACAAAAGGTTTTAAGGAGACAAAGAGGAAGGGCTAACAGGCTAACCCAACAAGAAATGTTTATAGATATTATTATTATTATTATTATTATTATTATTATTATTATTATTATTATTATTATTATTATTATTATTATTATTATTATTATTATTGTTATTATTATTATTATTATTATATAATGTTTATAGATATTATAAAACTAGCATGGTACCCGCGCGTTGCGGCGGATACCATGGCACAGGCTTCAAATGATTACTGTATACATCTGTTGTGACATTCATCAAGTCTTAATGCAAACACAAAACAAACAAAAAAACTCACAATGCAAAGATGAAGCTCATAAAAGTCGGGAGTATAACTCCTGTGCTGACTCTGCCACAAAAAAATGCAAGATATGACAGTGCTAAATAACAAATCACAATTATGTGTCCTGTAATACTTCTCTATACACTACATTTTCCGTGTATACTCCAGGTTGATCGAAGTCTTTCACAGGCCTAACTAAAACCTTTGTCTTTTCACGTGATATCCCTCTAGATAGTGCCACATAAAGTTGGCCGTGCGAGAATACCGATTCTGGTAGATATATACCCACGTTTGGAATTGTTTGGCCTTGAGCTTTGTTGATGGTCATCGCAAAGCTAAGGCGAAGCGGAAACTGTTTTCTCTTCAACTTGAAAGGGAACATATCATTCTCAGATGGACATAGAGGATTTCTGAACTTGCTCAATATTATTAAACTCTCTCCTATAGTCTTCAGAAAGTGATTCATAGTGTTCATCCCATAATTTCCGAACATCACCAGGCTTGCAAAAAATCAGAATAGTCGCAAATAACCTCCTCAAAGAAGTTGGAAACTGGAATAAAGAAGCTTCTGTAAGGCATTGTGACAAAAAATTATCATTCTCAATTAATCCTCTCTCTAGAGCTGCCATCCCAAATGTTAACAAAAATTACGAGGATCCAACAAATATCTATCAAATGTCTGTCTAGATGTATGACTGTACATGAAAAAATTACGATGGATAAAGTAGTTCCCATTTAACCCAAGATTATGACTGTACATGAAAAAATGGAGAAAAAACCTAGAGCTCTACACGTTTTTTAGCTACTCTTCTGAAAGGCTTTTGGTTTCTCCATAAAAGGCGTTCAATGCCATTACGTCGCTTGGTACTAATATCATTGTTTTCTGCTACCTTTCGGGTTGCATTTGAATTTGATCTTTCTGCTTCTATCCTCAACTCCATTGGTCTTGGAGATGGTGTTTGCGGCTCTTCACATTCACCATTTGACCTGTCATAGTCAAACCATCTCAACATGTAAATTTAACTTCTAAGAGGTTTGTAATAACTATTTATTTAAAAAAAAAAGTTTAGAAAAGGTGCACTTACCTTTCTAGTGCAATTGATGACGAAGTGCATTTACCCTCCTCGTCTAGTGTATCAACCTTACATGCAGGGAAGATATATGTCTTTGGAGCATATGACAATCTGATACAGTCAAAGTGATACCATTCGTCACATTTATCACATGCAATCATTGCTCTTTGATCATATGGCTTCCTACATATGCAGTAAAGCATACTGCGTTCTTGTAATAGCTGCAATCACCAAAAAGATAACACATTAAAAAAGTCTTAAAAAAAATATCGAAAACATATAGTATATATCTATTTTGCTTGTTACCTTAAGTTCCTTGTCAAAGTGCACAGGCAAATTCTCTCCTTCCACTATCAGTTCAAAAACTTTATGCAATTCTAGTGCACCAGAATCTGCTGAAACCTGTTCCATTATCATTTCAAATAAAAATTGAGAATTTTCCAATATAAAGACTACATGTTTTCCATGTATTATATGTTAAAAACACTTGATAATACAAAAGGCTACAAAATTATGAATTATATATGCTAGTTAACTTCATATATTCTTTATCAGCAAATAAGATTTTCTTGGGTATGCAAAAGCGTATAGCTTAGCGACTTGTTTGGCGCAGATCAGTTGGTTTTTAGAATTGTGAAGTTGGCTATTTGTTAAGAACTTATTAAACTCATAAAATAAGCGCAAACGTTTTGAAAAATAAAAAATTATTGAACCTTGGTTAGCATATTAAAAGTTTTGAATAAGCGAACGGGATAATGTTTGTGCATATCTGATGTCCTTGATGATTTTTTGGATATGTTCCTTCTTAGTCCCATTGATCACGTTGTCGCACGTGAACCTTGGTTAGCAGCAATGAAGTCAGGGTCAAAGATACCAGGAAGTGGAACCATTGATTCCATGTAAGGCCTTAACTGCTTCTGGAGATCAATATCCAAAACCCTGGCTCTAGCCATGGCATCAGCCAAGTTCATGCTGCTTATGTCCCATCCACCAAACACGATATCATCCGGGTTCACCTATATCATCATTCATACATATTTTATCAATTTACATATGATATATTCATATCTTTCTTGTTAGTTATTTGATTTGATCAGCTGTAAGGTTATTATTAAATTAAGGTTTCACGTGTAAGAGTCTTTTCATAATTTGCATTATATTATCAAAACGACAAATTTTTTGACAGATATTTATATATACAAATGCTACTCGTATAAATCTATGACGGTATCAGCCAACAATTAAGTCATGTGTTACTTTAGTACAATATGCGATATTTAAACGATTGATTCTGTTATACAATTATTTTTTAACGCGGTTAAGGATTAAAAAACAGGAGATATACCATTGGTAGAAGGCTCTTGATGGGAGCATAGATCTCTTCACCATTGAAGGACCCAACTCTGATAGTTGACGCTTGAGTCAAGGAACCAAAGTAATTGGCTTGTTGCACTTAATCTTTGGTTGCCCAAGATATTCCCCTGTTTCAGTATTAATTTTTAATTAATCACTGATTAACATATTAATCAACAAAAGACAAGAACATTAAAGCTCACCAACCCACTTAAATTAATTCTGTGGTGGCGACGGCGACTCTTTCCGGCTAGATAGCAACGGCTACAGCGGCGGCAATCGGTGGCACAAACAAAAGAAATACCAAAAAAGTTAATATACATAGATCTACAAATAATATCTATAGATCTAAAAAAAACATATAAATATAAACTAAAAAACATAAGATTCAATAATACAACAAATAAAAGACATATAGATGAAAGACACGAAAAAAATCAGCCTTTTAATAACCTTCTCGAAAGTGGTAACTTTTTCCGGCGATAGACACGATTTCCCGCAGTGACACAATTTTTCCGGCGACCACAAATTTTTTCCGGCGACAGTGGTGACTTTTTCCGGCAAGAAAGTGGCGTCTACAACAGTGGCAAGCGGGGAAAAGTGGTTGCAAGCGGCAGCACTAACAAAAAAATACCAAAAACGTTAGATCTATAAAAGAAACATATAAATCTACAAATAAAATCAATAGATCTACAAAAAATATGTATGGATCTAGAAAAAATATGATGAATCCGACGATGATGGATCTGATGAATCTGATGACGGAGGTGGTGATTGGATGGATGAATCTGATGGTGGTTGCCCCCGGTGGGTGGAGATGGGTGCGTGAGTGTGTTGTGTGTGTATGTGTGTAATCATTGGCAGAGAGAAGAGGGAAGAGAGAATGGATGCGTGAGTGTGTTTTGTGTGTATGTGTTTGGTTTGTTGGAAAGATACAATTGAAAAGGAGGGGTAATTTCGATAATTCGCAACTCTTTTTTTCAACAGGGTTGCATAATCTTTATAAGGGAGTATAGATATATTTGAATATTTTTAAGTAAATTTGATAAGTTATATAATTTTTGGGTTAAGTTCGAGTTTTGAGAAAAGTCGACATTTGTTATTAAAAATCCCGTTTCTCCTAAACCGTAAGGAGTTATATGTAAAACTTTATATTTCCGGAAAGGTTTTTAAGTGTGTTAATCAGATTTGTGGGTCTTACTGCTCTTAAAATTGCATAGCCTAAGTGAAATTACCATTTTATCCTTATATATCAAGTCTGATGCAGGACAGCTCTAAACAGTCCCACCATCTTTACGATAAGTTGAGTTCCGTAACTCCGTTTTACGCGGGGTTTTCGGATACATTCAAGTTAAAGTGTTACCTTCATTTCAAAACTTGACAGAGTCTCATAAATGATTAGATCGATGAGCTTTTTACGTTTAAAATCTGGTGTGCGTTTTCCGAATAGTTTTACCGTTTGTTTTCTAATTAAATCATCGGGTATCACCACGCGATCCTCCACTCGGAAAATCGAAGCTAAGAGATAGATCTATAGCCCTATATTTTTACCTAAGTCTTAAAGTCTACTGGTTAAATTGAGAAGTTACGAGAACAGTCCCTGGTCCAAATGGTCTTTGCAAATCTAGTCCCAATCATGGTTTTTGGTATTATAAGTTATGTCCAATGCAAAAATTAGTACAACAATAATATGAAGCATGAAATTACATAAAATGAAATGTACATCAATAGTAAAAATGAAAAACATGATGTGGTTTCTTACAAGGATGAGATGAAAAACACACGGAATCAAAGACAAGGACACTAGATTGCAACCACCACAACAACAAGCTTCCAAAATTTTGTCACCAAGGTTTTGTGAACACTATATCAAGACACCAAAAACTCTTGCAAAAACTTCTATAGAACACTTGAAATCTTCTTGAATAAAGTACTTGGATTGATGAAATTTGATCAAGGACTATCGAACTTAGGTCTTTATTTTCTTCATAAATCTTTGGTAAAACTCAAGTAACAGAGGGTGTTTGGGTGCTTGAAGTCCACGACCACAAGGAGAGGGTAAGAAGGAAGTTGGCTAGTTTTGAGATCTAAATAAGGTGGTAAATGGTTTTGTGTTTTGTTAAATGGTTTTATAAGCATGCAAAGTGATGTGAAAGAAATTAAGGACAAGTGTCCTTGGGTTTGGTCCATAACCGGCCACCTCTACATGAGGTGGTGGGTTTTGCTTAATTTTTGGTATATTTTGTTTAAGGGGTACCATTTAGTGTATAGTTTGATCCTGGTGATTGCAAACGTGATGTTTTTATGACACGAAATTTAAAACCGGGCAACGTAAAAATACAAAACTTTCAAAAATGTTAAAACTTGATAATAAAACCTATTTTGATATTTTAGGTGATCCTTGAGTTTGTTGGGAGATTACTTGATTTTTAAAATTTGAAAACGCGTAAAACGCAAAATGTGCAAAGTTTAATGAAAAATGCAAAAGTAAAAATGGGATATTTAATTTATGATTGTAAGAAACAAAAATACATAAAAATAATTATACTGAGTATTGTTAGGTATCGGTTTGAGTTAAATGTACGTTTAACATTGTATGTAGTTGAACATAAGTATAAGAAAGATAGATATGAGAGAAATAAATATGAGAGTATTTGATTATAACATAAGAGAGAATGACAAAAATTTGCTTGCGTATATGAAATAACCAACAATAAAAGAGTTCGTTTACATGTGTTTATATAGTGCTTCTACCTAGGGCAACGCCTAGGATTCTTTCAAGAACATAACAAGGTCACGGCCCATGGGCCTTCTACAAAGGCCGGACCATTAAACAAACAAAAAGGCATATTCTAAGCAACCTATTACATAAATGAATGAACATGACTTTATATTAATTAAATGTATTCCCAGCAGTCTCCCCCTAAGGGTTGGTCATCAAAGGTTGCTTGACGTCTTCTTTGCTTCTTTGGCTTTGACGTCTTTCGTATCTTTGTTCTTTTTTCATGTTATGTGTGATATGATAATGTTGTCGTCTACCTTTCATCAACGTCCTAGTCTCTGGTGTCTTTACGTCTTTTCCACCATGCTCATACTTCTTTTGACTTTGATCTTTATACTTCAAGTGATTCTCATTCTTTAGCTTTGATCTTTGACTTTTGAACGTTTGCTTCGATCTTTGATGAGAATTGTCTTTGAACATTGAATGTCTTTCTAATGTAGGTATGAGCATGTGGAGATGGTATGTAGTTGATGATAATGGTGGTGGTGGAATTTCTGGTCTCCATAGGTAACTGCATGAAAACAGTTAGCAATAAAGCATCCGGCACTTACAGGTTCGGACTTCGAGATCGTTAACAACATAGTGTGAAAAATTTCTCTAATATTTGTCAAGCCCGTTCCTGAATCGGATGCCCCCAAGAGGGCTTACACAGATACACCGAAGTGTATCAACGATTCAGGTGAGCCGCTGAAGTATACCAAAGTATTACTCCACAACTGTAGACCGTTTGAGACCACCGCGAACACTAAGCATAACCCACAAGGGATTACCGAAGTGACCTGCAGTCAGGGTTGTTTGATGTTGACCCTGGCATGAATTTCCATTCAATCACTGAGAATCACAATTGTGAGTTCCCTCATGAATGTTCTTGGCAGATTGCTAAGATCTACGTAGGACTTTTATTATTTACAACGGGTGTCCTTAATGTTGAACAACCAGTGTAGAAATATTAAGTGTTCCTTAGAGATCTTTTGATTCATCTCACGGCTCTAGACACGATTTAGTGCGCTTTTATTTTAAGTCGTCGAAGGCATGGAGCAGATTGCCTCCCTTTCAATATCAACACATTTCGGAGTGAAAGGTCGGTAGATTAGGAAAGGTTCTCCGTGAGAAATGAAACAAGCACCTTTTGAGAGATACTCGAGTGGTTAGAAGGTTTAGTGCAGTGTGGCACTAGGTCCATGACGTCTTTGTCTTCAATACCAGTGTAACTTTAGTAACATCCAGTAAGGTACGAGTTGAACCCAGTTTTTGCCCTAAGGTTGATCATTTGGAGGGCTATTTCTTTTCTCCCTTTCATTTACTTTTCTTTTTAATTCTTCAACCCCTTCTTTCTCCTTTCATTTCTTTACTCCTTTTTTCAATCATACCTAAGGACTTCTATTACTAAACTATTGGTATTGTCCATGGGTAGATCCCTCCGGTTCTAGCGGATCATAGGACGTATTTCCTAACCTTAGTCACCTTATAACTCCATGACTATCCTATGTTGCCATAAACCATTCATTTGAAAATCACTCAAAGTGTTTATGATCATAAAACATATTTTGTTAACACCTTGAGAGTTTTGATTTTTC
Source organism: Artemisia tridentata subsp. tridentata (assembly GCA_021014915.2). Classification (NCBI taxonomy): domain Eukaryota; kingdom Viridiplantae; phylum Streptophyta; class Magnoliopsida; order Asterales; family Asteraceae; genus Artemisia; species Artemisia tridentata. The sequence goes on along the minus strand of CP139501.1, from coordinate 57,319,967 downwards.
TAAAATACTCCCCCTTCACATGTGCTCATAAGTATTTAAATAAATTTGCACATGTTGGGTGGAGTTTGCACTTTTTGAATTGATCCACTTTCAGTGAACAAGACCGATTCGAGATACGCTTACATCACTAGTTAGACTAGCTTGAAATTATTACCCGGCCTGGTTATGTTCAAGGAAAGTTTCTCGAAATGGTACACTCTACTCAGACAAGTCCTATTCGAGACACGCTTACATCACTGAATAAACCAGCTTGAAATTATTACCCGTCCAGGATTAGTACTTTCAATTAATGACAGTTAAGTTTCATCAAATCATTAGTAATATCTGAGTCGAGCTCGTACGAGATTCCACACATTTGTTACCATATTTTAATCACATTATTATTCCCTCCCCCCTCAAAAATAGGATATTGATGTTGTTTTTGGAAAACATTTTGATTAAAATATGCTTTTTGAGGTTTGTAGGAAGAACCCAACAAGAACTTTACATTTTGAACAAAGATGATTTCAAGTACTCCCCCTCAACAAGTGAAATCACTTTTTGAGGTTTTAAACACGAGAGGGAATACTTGTTCTTTTGAGCAGAATTTTGAAAAAACTTATTAAAATTTGATTAATTCTACTCAAAAGTAAGAAGCCTTCGCTCCTTTTAGTAGGATTGAGGCACTGAAGCGTACCACAGGGTCCTTTCCTTACAAAGAACGGGTTGTACACTGATATGTGTGCACAAACCATTATGTTTCACAAGCAAATATGATCAGAAGAATACCCCAATCTTACATGAATCAGGTTTTTGGAAGTTTCTGATAGGAAATGATGGTCTGCCTCCAACATAACTTTCCAGCCTCCGCATCTGATCTCTAAGAACCAACCTTTTCTCAATCTTCTGGATGAATTGATGAACTTCTCGAATTTGAGAAGAAGTCCACCTGGTTGTTTTGGACATTCTCGATCTCTTACCCGAATAACCAATCCATCTCGAATTTTCTTCAACGTGTGGTCGCAGAACTTATGAACCTCCTTGTATCCTATGAAACAATTGATGGATAGATCACTTTTTTAGACAAACCCAAAGGTTGGGTCTTTCTTCATGGTGTACTGAGGTTCTTGACTGATCTCCGAAGGATGTAGTAGTGCTGCAGTTAAGTTTAGCTTTCATTGATAGCTCTTGACTCCAAGTTGCAAGTCTTCAACGCATTCTTGAATGATTCTTCTTCTAATTTAGTAGAGCAATGATGTGCTAAAAGCGTATATAAGATCAGTTGAGAACTAATGCACCTTCCTTTGAACTTTAATGAGATACATATCTTCAAGATCGTTAAGGTTCAAATCAGGGAAGTTTGCATCTGAGAATGTGTAAATTTTCTGATCTTGTCTTCTAACCCTGATTTTGTGCAAGAAAGTATAATCATACTTCTTTTCTGCTTCAATGCTAACCACAACAATAATTCTGAGATTGCTCATCACCGGGGTTGGAGACTTTTTCGTAAGTTTACTTTTATAACAGGTTCTCCTTTTCTCATGCCAGTGGTAAATTCCCAGATGCGCATCTTGATCGTACAGCACTTTGTTTGTAACAAAAAGTCTTGTAGTTGTTTCTTCGATGGCCGGTTGTGGATATATTGTAGCAGGAATCAAGGTTATTGACGTTGAATACTTTGGTTGACAATTGCTGCCATATACGAGAAGTTCAAGATCGTTGTTGAAGAAAAACCTATATGGAATAGCGGGTTGATCATTAGTTCCTACAACAGGCAATGGCTTTGTCCAGTCAGTATTATATGGTCCTCTATGCTGCACGTTATAGTCAATCAAATGGACTTCCGGATTCGTCCAGCTCATATCAGTACACATTGTTCGTGCAATGTTCTCCAAGGGATATTTTTGCTCAGCTGTACTTGAAGACCGATCTTTCAGCAACTTGAACGCATCATTCTTAATGCGATGAAGTTCCCCTTTAGTAACTTTCTTGATGTGTTGATCACGTTTGAGCTTTTGTGTAAACTCAAGTGTTCGTCCACCAATCATGGAGTCGTCCTCCACGTAGGGTTGAGCACTGACGAGTTTATCAAACCACTCGTTCCCTTCGGTCGTGTCATCGTCAAGCCATGAGACAACCTTTGACTTATTGTTCTATGACTTATTTGACGTTTTAGCTTTTGACTTTGGTGGAGAGTCTGGTTGATATTGTGCCTTTTGAAAGTCGTCCTCATCATTGTACTCAAGATGATGTTCGGTTGTCGTTAGACAAGTGTCAGATTGCTTTGGCGGTTGGTTGTCTGTTGTTGTGGTTGAAGACGGGTTTATAGGTTCTTGATGTTGAGAAGTAGAGCCGCCGACATTCTTTGGTTTCTTAGCTTGTGAGTTCGGGTCAGGGTCTTCATCTTCTCTTGGTCGTTTTCCTTTTTCAGCATCGGATTTGCATGACTCCTTTAAAATATTAGCCTGAATAGCCTCAGAAATTGTACTTTGTTCAGGAGTTGAGGATGTAAGACTTGTTAATCTTTCAAACAATTAAATCTGAAGCTCTTCAAGTGTTGGTTCCTTTGGCATTGATGGTTTGGTTTGTAGGACGAGTGGAACTGTAGCAACAGTGTTTTTGAGAAAACCTTCGATGTTTGGTTCAAGATATTCTTTGATGTGATTCTGGGAAAATACTTTTTCAGATATTCTTCTGTGTTGCCTTTATAGCAGTGAACATCTTATCCTGAATGTCATCGGAAAGGAATTCATCAACTCGAGCTTTTGTGCTTTGGAGCTCGTTCACTTGTCCAGCAAGACCGGTAACCATATTTGTTAATGTTTCGATCAGGTCAAGAAGCTTGTTATGTTTCTTTATTCTTGCAAGCTTCACGGCCTGTTTCACCTTTATCGATGCTTGAGAGACCAAAGGATTGATGGGTTTCTTGATGGATTTGCTTGTTGATGTTTTCTGTGTTGGTGGTGGTGAAGAGTGTGCTGATGATTTTGGATTGACTAACGATTCCTTGTTAACGTTTGTGTCCAAGTCATTTGGAGGAGATGCTTGCCGAGAGATTGGAGGTGTATCGTGGTTAATTGGAGGAGAGTGTGGAAGTGTAGTTGGAGGTGTTTGAATGTAGTTGTCAGCTTCCTTCTCACCAGCAATTTTCCTAACCAACCTTTCTTCCTCCTTTTGTTTTAGCCTCATTTCTTCTTCTTCCTTTGCCTTCTTTTCCATCTCCAGTTCTTCAGTAGCTTTTCTTATTACATCATCATCAATCATCACATTCTCCGTGTTATCATCATAATTCATGTCAAAGTCTTCAATTTGTTCTTCCAGATGGACCTTCTTCATGATGAGATTTTCTTCTTCATCCCGTTCCTCGTCATTACCGGGTTGATTAACCGGATCTGATCAAGGTTGAGTGACTCCTCTTGCACTTCCAGACCCACCAGGTTGATTAACCGGAATGATGAGGGTCTGATCTTCACCATAATATTTATCAATATCTTCATCCATTTTCATCTTTTCATCAAGTACTTTCTTCCTTCTCCTCTCTTCATCAGCTGCAAGTGATACAAGACTTTCCTCCTGAGCAATCTTGGTAGCAATATCTTCTTTGTAAATTATTGGTTCTTCATCGGTTTATGTTTCTGAACCAGATTCCTCTTCTTCCACAATCTGTTCATCTTCAGGCTCAAGCTTAGCAATTTTGACAAGTACTCTCCTCTTGGTGTATTTAGGAGGACCTGGTTTTATTTTCTTCGAGGTGCTAGATGTGCTTCCTGTCTTGTTACCTCCTTTTGCTCGAGTCTTTGCTAGAGTTGGTTCATCGTCATACTTGCTAAATCCGACATACCCTTCCTTGAAAGCTTTATCATACTTAAGGTATGCTTGTGTTTTCTTGATCTTGTCTGTAAGAAGAGAGTCAGGAAGTCTCATCCCTTGTTTGCAAGTGCTTCCTTTCGGGATGTAGACTTGATTGACTGTTTTGTCCGTTGCAAATAGATGCTTCTCTAGATCTTCAAGACGTCGAGGAATGTCTTCATTGTCATCAAGGAGATGGTAGATGGGTAACTTGGTGTATCTGACAAAAGCGATTTTGGTGAATGGTTTTAAGTAATGAGTCTGAATCTGAAAGACTATGTCATCCCAGATAAGTTGAGCGTAATCGATTTGTTTCTGATTCACTATTCCCCAGAAGATTTGCAAGTGAGAAAGACGAGGATTTTTATGACCGCTGTCTCTTCCGGAGATTGATCTAGCCAAGATGTAGTAAATGGTTCTCCACGGTTGGGGAATGAGCTTGGCTTCGACCTTGGAGAATGATTTCAGTGGCTTGTTTGGTTGTACATCATACCCAATCTCTAAAAGGAAGTTGAGAACGACTTCTTCTGAGGGAGTAGGATGAAACTTCTTGGTTGGTGCAGGAGCTTCCGGCATAAGTAAGGTTTTACGAAGATAATTGACATCAACAGTGACTTCTTTTCTGTCTAGTGTGCAGGTGAATGAGTCTTCTCCCGTATCCAACTTGATTGTGTGCCACATCTAGTGAATGTAGAACTCAGGAATGGATGTAGACTTATCTACCGTGCTCCTACACTTGTATAGTTTGAGAATTTCAATTGCTATTTGACATGATGGCTCAACACACTTGATTTTGTAAAATTCTACATGTGCGTTGTTCTTGCCAATTTCCACAGCCTAATCATGAGGAAAGGTGTTTTCTTTTGTGAGCATGGGAAGTGGTTTTTATACAGCCATTTGCGATATCTGAAACATCAATCAAAGAAACAAATATGCAGGACACATGAAAGTTAGCACATTGTTAAACTTACGATCATTCATGTGACCACTTTGTTGTATCATTGATTTTACATGTCTTAAGATTATGAGCATTGCAATTATCATCTTTAGACATAGTGTTAAAAGTAACATGCATTGTGTGAATTTCTAAATAAAACAGATTCACTTTTGTTGACTATCATTCAATTTCAATAACATGTGACTTTATTTGAATTTCGATATAATTAGACCAAATTGTTACAATTAATCTGAATAGAGATGGACTAAGTCAATTGCGATGAAATTGGCCAATTCCGATGAATTTTGAATTCCGACAAGTTTTGACCAATTGCGATGCATTTTAATTCCGATAAACATTTTCAAATAGTGATGAATTTTTAATTTCAATAAATTATGTCCAATTGCGATGAAATTTCATGAATTGCGATAACTTTGTCTAATTGCGATGAAGTAATGAATTTTGATAAATTTGAAGCAATTCCGACAAGGTTAATGGATTTTGCAATTTCGACAATTTCTTATACAAGAAATTCCGATGACCATTATAGACATACTTGTTCTTTTGATTCTATATCGAAATTAGATTCCTGTCCAAATTAGATTACACCACAAGTTTCAATATGATCTTTAAGCTCATTTAAACACATCCAAAAATAGTTTATCTAATTTGAGAACAACCATTTACAATTTTAATGAACCCTCATTTCAACCTTGTCGAAATTCAAGTTAATGGGTCAGATGTTTATGTGAATGATTCCCTTAGTTTCCTATGATGATTCTAAGCTCAATGGCCTGAATTTTAACATTTTTTAGCCATGAATCAAGAGTTTTGAACCTGGACGTGTTCTTTATAAACCCTACACATCGAAATTGATTCAAACACGTTTTTGGGTATTAGTTGATGATCAAATAGTGTTACAAAACATGTAAGGACAGTATCCCATGCATTTAATTAGACCAAACACACAATTGATTGAATTTTCCCAAATTATACGAATAAACCCTAAATTTAAGAATCATCAATTCGAGTTGCTGGGTACGATTGGGTTAATGGAACATGTTAAGCATTTGATTATACACGTATCCCACTACAAAAATCAAACTCAAATAATCAAAATTAATTATGCCCAAATCGACTAAACCCTAAATCAAAAATTAACAATTATGAGCAATTTAGCCATTGGATCACAAAATCATCAAAACCTGTTTCTTATAATAGTCGAAACATTATATAAACACCCAAATGTTTTTGGAAAAACATGTGGATTTGATCATTTGATTTTAGCCGTCGATGGTGGTGATTGTGGTACTGTATGAGAGTTGCAGGTGTAGTAAATGATGGGTCAAACTTGGTTTTGACTACACTGAAACTTTGAAGTTTTGACACATATGACCCCTTAACGACAAGTTTTGCATAGTTAGACCATTTAACTCCCAAAATGTTGAAAAACACTTAACATTTATTGACAAGAACAACTTTCAATACTCACCCTTGACATTAGGATATAACAACATTTTTTAATCAAGGAAAGTAGTACGATGATAGAATTCCCAACACATTTTAAAAAAACATCCTTAGAAAATATGCAAGTACAAAAAAAATTAAAATTAAACAAAATGAATAAAGATTGAGTGTCATACTCCCCTCAACACTTGTTCGGGAAAATTGGTAAATATGTTTGAAGGAACAAGATGTTGAAGGAAATATTGTACTTGCATTTTTTTTTTTAAATAAAGAAAAGAAAAATGAAAAATCTTTGAGTGTTTTAGAATAAGATATTTGCAAAAAAGGTTTTGGTGTTTGACTTTCTTAGTTTTGTTTAACAAAGTTTTTCAAATCATCTAGAGTCAAACACCGCATACCAATTTGGTGAACTAATTCCACAAATCTTGCATGGGGCAAGGCTTTGGTGAATAAGTCCGCTAATTGGTATTTAGTACGCACAAAGTATAATTCAGTTGTGCCCTTTTCAACATGCTCTTTGATCAAATGTTATCAAAGTGCGATATGTTTTGACTTCGAATGTTGAACCGTGTTGCATGAGATGGCAATGGCACTCTTGGAGTCGCAGTACATGGGAATCTGATTGAAAAGGTAACCGTAGTCCATCAGTTATGATCGCATCCAAATGATTTGAGCACAACAAGCTGACATGGCTACATATTCCGATTCTGTAGATGACAATGAAGTGCAATCCTGCTTCTTTGACTGCCAAGATATAAGTTTGTCTCCTAGAAACTACACTCCCCCATATGTACTTTTGCGTGTGTCTAAACATCCTTCATGATCCGCATCTGAAAAAGCTATTAGTTCAAAACCAGAATCCTTCGGATACCAGATCCCCAAATGGATAGTTCCCTTTATGTATCGAAGGATTCTTTTAACCTCAGAGAGGTATCTTTCAGTTGGTCATGACTAATAATGGGAGCATAGGTATACAACAAAAACTATATTTTGTCTGCTGGCTGTTAGATACATGAGGGACCCAATCATACTATGGTATTTTGTAGGGTCAACAGGTGTATCATGTAAATCAGCATCCAGCTTTGGGGATGATGCAGACATAGGTGTGTTATAAGTATCACAACTTGTCATGCCATGTTTCTTTAAAATCTCAAGAGCATACTTGGACTGACTTAGAAAATTCCACGGGGTGATTGATGAACTTGGAGTCCTAAGAAGAACGTAAGTTCACCCATCATGGACATTTCAAAATTTTGTTTCATTAATCTTGCAAAAGCATTTGAATATTTTTTGTTTGTTGACGCAAAAATAATGTCATCGACATAGATTTGAACAATTAAAATGTCTTCCCCGTGTTTTTGAATGAACAAAGTTGGATCCATTGAACCTTTAGTAAAATGATTGGCAAGCAAGAAAGCAGTTAGTTTATCGTACCATGCCCTTGGGGCTTGTTTAAGTCTGTAAAGGGCCTTCTTAAGTCTGTAGACATGATTGGGATAATCTGGATCGACGAATCCCTCTGGTTGACTAACATAGACTTCCTCACGTAATTGACCGTTTAGAAATGCCGTTTTCACATCCATTTGATAAACAACCATATTCTTGTGTGCAGCGTATGCCATAAAGATACGGACAACCTCAAGCCTAGCAACTGGAGCAAAGGACTCTTCAAAATCAATTCCTTCTTACTGAGTGAATCCTTTAGCTACCAGACGTGATTTGTTACGAATCACTGTGCATTCTGCATCTAACTTGTTTTTTCAAATCCATTTTAGTCCGATGACATAGACCCCATCTGGTCTTTCAACTAACTCCCACACTTCTAGTCGTTTGAATTGGTCGAGTTCTTCCTGCATTGACTCAATCCAGTTTTCGTATGTGAGTGCGTCTTTGATTTTTTTGGGTTCATCTTGTCAAACTGTGAGTGCGTAGATGCAGTTTTCAGCATCGATGTAAAGTTTTCGTCTTATCATAACTGGAGCTGAGGGATTGCCAATGATGTTGACAGAACGTATGCAGATTAGGCGGGTCCAAATTGCGTGTGGATGACTCTACAATATCAGTAACGGTTGGAGTCGGTGCAAGTGGATTAAAGAACGCATTTAGGTCATAATTTGCAGGTTCGGGTACTGGTTGTTGTTGAAGATCTTCAGCTGCACTGTCAGTCTTGGAAGTGGTTTGTTCTGCTGTTGATGGAGATTCAATTAGAGGTGCATCTGTAGCAACTGTTGTTGTAGTAGCAGGTGTATCAGGTATTGGAATATTATCAAGTTGTGCAGCGAAAATAGGTGATACATCTGGTGCACGAATTTCAATTGAATCATCAAACAGTGGAGCAAACAAGGTTTTCAATTCTTTACGGTTAAGTGAAAGTAGTGCAGCTGATTGATCTGGAAAATTTAGACGGTTGGTTGCCGGTCCTAAGCTGTTGTGCTCAGATTTCTGTAAGCTCATTGAAATTAGCATGAATAGTCTCCCGAATTTATCTAGTACGCCAATTCTAGATTCGAAAACCTTTGGAGTTCTCACAATATCCAATGAAGATACCAATGTCAGCCTTTGCTTTGAGTTTTTCAAAATCATCACGATCATTATTTGGATAGCAAAAAGCACGAAACACATGAAAATATTGAATTTTCGGTTTGCGGTTGTGAACCATCTCATAAGGAGTTTTGTGATGTCGTTTGGGGATCATACAACGGTTTTGGGTATAACATGTAGTTGACACAGCTTCTGCCCATAAGCAATCTGGTAATTGAGCATTGATTAGCCTCGTTCTTGCAGCTTCAACTAACGTCCTGTTGCGTCTTTCGACAACCCCATTCTGTTCTGGACTTCTTGCAATGGATGTTTGATGTTCAATTCCCACTTTCTCAAAATAAGACCGAAGAGTTTGATTTTTGAATTCAGTTTCATTGTCTGTTCTAACTTTTCTGACCGTATTACGGAGCTAAACTTGAATTTTTGTGAGAAAGGTTATGATCATTGAAGGAGCTTGATCTTTGCTTCGGAGAAAATAGACCCAAGTCCATCTGGAGTAGTCATCAACAATTACTAGAATGTAGCATTTACCGTTTATCGTTTGAACATGCATAGGGCCACACAAATCCATATGAAGTAGTTAAAGAACGTGATCTGTATTGTGTTCTATTTTTGAAGGGAAATTTCCACGAGTACTTTTTCCTTGTTCACAAGCTGGACATAAGTGATCTTTTGAATATCGAAACCGTGGAAGACCGTCGACTAGTTTGTGACGTGCGAGTTCAGTCATGGTTTTGAAATTCAGATGAGATAGTCGTTTGTGCCATAACCATGATTTTGTCGAATGTGCTTTGGAGAGCAGACATATAGGAGAAGAAGCAATCATATCAAACATTGAGATGGTGTAAAGACTAGTTTCACGTGTGCCCGACATTAGATCATTTCCTTGTAAGTCACGAACGAAACAAGTTTTCTCCCAAAATGCTACTTCCAAATCCCCATCACAAAATTGACCGACGGAGAAAAGGTTGTGACCAAGGCCTTCGACATAATAGACACGACTAATTTCGATGTTACCATTGACGTAATCTCCAAAGCCCATGATAGCAGCGAAATGATCATTCCCGAATCTGACAGTGCCGATGAACTTTGCAACAAAGTTTACTAACAGTTTGAGATTGCCTGTCATATGTCGGGTACAGCCGCTATCAACAATCTATAGAACAATTTGTACCACCTGCATCACACGAAGACGACGAAGATGGAGTGATGGTAACGGTAGAACCCAGAGAATTTGTGGGTTCCGTTGGGTTAGTAACACAGTTATTAATAACTTTAGGTAGCCATGTAAAACTATATTTCCTTTGTAACCAACGTTGCCATGTCCAACTAGTTTTAGCTTTCTTCTTAGTAAATTAGCTAAGGGATTGCACTATCTCAGGATTTGTCTTTGCAACTACGGGAGTATCTAAGGCATTTAGAGAAACTACACTTGGCGATTTTCCTAGCACAGACTTAGAAACAATAGTGGGCCTAGAGGGAATGCCATATGTATGTTTCCTATTACGAGATCAAAGAGATTTTGCAACACATTTCGTATGACCACCAGATAACATGCATTTACGCAAAACACACAAGATGCATTAATATTCAAAACATTCAAAGGTTCGTCATTCATTACACTGATAGTATGATTACAATTTGCCAAATTAGAATCTAAATCAGATCCAACATAAATTTATTCAAATTCCTAAGTTGATCTTCTACTTCTGGTGCTTCTAGTTTTCCGCTTCTATGTTGCCAGATCCTATTCTTCGGTTTGTTGCTCTTACGCTTTTATCTGCTAACGCTAGTAGTGGGGCCTATTCCTGTAGAAGTGAAAGGATTCAAATTACTAGTTTGAATGGATGTTTTCCTAGGTGTTGTGTCCATTTTGTACATTCCCGGTGCAATCACATTTTTGTTAACAAACTTTCCTTTTTCTAGTAACTGAATTTTCTCTTTAAGTTCAATGATGATGTGATTCTTTTGTTGAATTTTTGAATCGAGTTCTCTATTTAAGCGAACGGTGTCATTTCGATTTTGATAACATTCATCGATTTCCTTTTCATATTTGAAATTTTGACTTTTTAAAATAGCATTTTCATCTTCAAGATTCTCAACTTTGGATGTGTGACTGTTATGAAAGGACATCGTTTAATTTTGACTTTGCAATTTTAATTCAAAATCAAGACTCTGAGTTTGACACCATTGTAGCTTCTGATTAAGTTGAAATTTTTCTGTTGAAAGTTTACTTTGCAAATCATCATTGTGTTTAATGATTCTCTCATTTTCTCTTTTTAAAATATCAATTTTATGTCTCAACATTTCAGTCTCAGCAGTGTGATCATCAACAAGCATAGAATTGTAAGACTCATAAATCAAATTCATAACCACAGAGATAATATCAGAACTTAGAACATCTTCCAAGAGTCGATCAGCTTCATTTTGTAAAACTTTGTTTCGACGTTTTTGTTTTGAGATCGAATTTTCTGTTGCATTGAAAGTGTTCATCATGGATGTTACTTCTGTTTGGAGTTCCTGTTCCCAGTGTGTAGCACAAAGACGCAAATGTTTAACGTATGGTAAAAATTGTTTTTGAAAAATTTCTCTCTTTTCTTTTTCGTAAGCAGATTGAAAAGTGGAAACTTTTATCTCAGAGTTACGTTCAATTGCTTGTTCTAAAAGGTTGATGTCTTCCATAAACGTATCAAAGTATCTAAGTACAAGACATCGTTTAGGTAATGGTGCAATTACTCCAGAAATTGGTAAAGGACCATTTATTTGTGCCACTGGTTTAACAGGACCAACATCAGAAGAAGATTCATGAATTTGCATTACAAAGCATGGTTGTCCTGTTTAATCTTTTTGAGGAACGAAGCTGTCAGAAATATGAGGCACGTTTGAATAATCAAAAGGTTTATTGAACTTAACATTGCTCATTTTTTATCGACTCTCTTCGTCCTGTTCCTGTTCTTCCTCACAATTATATACAATAACACGCATAATTGAATCATCAAAGAGGTGGTCTGCACTATACAACTTTAGATTTTCCTTGAGTGCTTTGAATAGAAAACGTGGTTTGTCATCACCAATAACAAAACCATAACCTTGGGGATTTTGCTTTAAAGTAAAGTTTTGAATTGTTGTTATAGACTCACCAGTTTTATAAACAACTTTTTGAAACTCTTTTAATTTACTTTCCAAATCTAAGATTTCATCAAGATAAGAATCAATTCGTTCCCTAGACACTTGTTTATGTTCAGAAAAACTAGCTTGACAATTTGACAACTCTGTTTTTGTATTTGAAAATTCATAATTGAGGTGTTCAACCTGTTGTTTGAATTCTAATTTTTCTTGTTCCATTTGAGAAACCAAGTTATTTTTGGAAGCAGCTAATTCTCGTATTTGATGTTGTAAATCTTGTTCTTTGACATAAGCTTTTTGAAATGCAACTTCAAAACCTTGTTCTCATTTTTCTTTTGTTTCAAAATTGCGAGTTGTATTTTACAGCACTCAAGGTCCGCAGTTAATGATGCAACTTTTTCTTTTAATGTTCTGTTGATTTCATTGCATTTTTCAATCTGAGACTTTTTTGAGTCCAATTGGGATTGGGTGGTCAATAGTAAGGTCATGAGTTCAAGATCTGGACCGAGCGAAGGTTCATTTTGATCATTGTTATCGTCATCAATTGGATCATCAAATGTAACACCTGGGTTAATTTGATCATCATCAAATGTAACAAATGTGTTCATTTGTTCATCTTATTGAGGAGATAATAATGAATCATTTTGAACAACTTGCTCCTCGTCTGATGCAGATACAGATGGTGATGCAATTCCATGTATTAGACATGTTGTTGGATTAGGTACCTGAGACAGGCCATCAATATCATACATTGGGCCTGTGTCACTCATGTAAATTTCCTGCATGTTTGCCATTAGCATCACAGCTGCATTTGCTTCCAAATCCTCCATGTCATCATCTGAATATGCATTTGCCATGAAGTTGTTTTCTTTGTCAATGAGAGTGCCCCCTGATTCATCCTTTAGAGCTAGAAGTAGTGCCTGCTTATGAAACTCACTGCCTCTGACTCTAGTTTTGGGACATGCATTAGCCAGATGACCTTTCCCATTGCAGTTATAGCACTTAACCATACTATTCCCAGTCCCTGTATTCTCAGTTTCAACAAGTTCAACCCTTTTCTGAGGAGTACCTGCATTGTTCCTACCTCCACTAGCTGCATTTAACTGTTGTCCATTTCCTGAATTTCCCATATAACCTCTAGATCCAGTTCTTCCATAAGTATGATTCTGTATTTCAACCCGTCCATCTTGTACAACAGCTTGATTCCTTGTGTTAGATGAAGTGCGGAGACGATTGTTGGATTTGATAGAGAATTTGCTGAAAGCACGAGCAATGAGTGCAAATCCTTCATTCAAAGAGTTGAATGCATCGTCTTCGTCATTGTTTGTATTTTTGTAGAACATGGTGTCAGTGTTGTCGTAGGGGACTAGTTGATTTTCAGTTGATTGTTGTGTCGAATCATATGGAATGAGTTGGGTTGATGGGGTTTGTTGAGGGTAAGTAAAGGTATGTTGTTGTTGGTCATAAGCATGGTTTGACTGTGGAGGTGGAGCAAAGTGAGAATGAGCTATCAGTGCCAATGAATTTGGAATTGTAGAAGGTGAATAAGTTCCACGAAGAGCTTGATCTTTGTCAACTTCAGATTGATGGTGCTTTAGATAATCATACAACAACCCATAAGATGCATTGTGTAGATTTTTAGCTTGACGAACAAACGTGACGTATTTTTGCCAATCAAGACCAAGACAGCTGAGAAACTTAGTGTTGATTGCAATCCTTGGTAAAACATTGTTGTGTCTGTCCAGTCATTGATTATGTTTGTGAACCGATGGTAATAAGACTCAAGTGACTCCCCTGATTCAATCATGAACATTGTATATTCGAGGTAAAGTTTGGATTCCATGTCTTCTTTGTTCAGTTCAGTGCCTTCCATTAAGAGATGAACATGTTTTCACATATCCTTAGCAGTTTTCTGAGCATCAATGCTTCGGAAAATTGGATTAGGTATTCCTTGAAGAATGTATGACATTGCAAGTTCATTTGCCTCACGTTGAAGTATTTGCCCTGCAGTAAGTTGAGTCTCAAGAATAGGGGCCACAGTTGCTTCTCTTGGCGGAACAGCGGTTGCATCACCTGGAACCGTTGTAGTTGGCGTTTGGAAAGGACCTTCAAGTATAGCCTTTTTAAGATATTTTCCATGAGGTTTCTTGAGTTCTATGAACCTTAAGAATCGACTTGCCCATTGAACATAATTTCCAGGAGTGAGCATTGGAGGTGTGTCAAGTGATCCAGCTTCATGTCTAGATTGTTAGCTGCTGATGGCCTCACACATTTGATCAAACCAATGTGGTTGTTTTGCAGGAAGTGGGAAGGATTACATTAGTTGTTGTTGGTATGGTTGTTGTTGAGGGAATTGTTGTTATAGATAGAATTGATGTTGTTGCATGAATAGTTGTTGTTGAGGATACTGCGGTTGCTGAGGATACCGCTGTTGAAAGTAGTTTAAATGAAGTGGTTGAAACATGATTGTGATTAGTTAACTTGTGTTGTTATGGATCTTGTAGACAATTGAGAGGTGTTTTGTAAGTTATGAAGTTTGGTTTTGGTTAAGTTTGAATTAAGATGATTATTGTTCACGTCCAATTTCGACAAACACTGTTCACAGTTTACCAATTGCAACGAGTTAACTGAATTGCGATGACTGTTGATCCAATTGTGATAGATTAAGTAAATTGTGACAGAACTTGGTCTCAAAATCAAATGCGATGAAAGTTGCAATTTCGACAAGAAATGCAATTGCGATATCTATTTTCAATTCCGATAAGAAATGCAATTGCAATATCTATTTGCAATTCCGATAAGAAATGCAATTCCAATAAAAATTTGCAATTTCGATTGTATCTCACTAACTTATACAAGTTAGGAGATTTCCACAAAGTCGAAGTATTTTCACAAGCTTATACAAGCTAGGAATCTACTGAGTAAATCGTGAATTGTGAATAAGAACTGAAGATGAATTGCGATAAACCCTTAGTCCAATTCCGATAAACCCTTAAGTCCAATTATGATAATCCCTTAGTCCAATTCCGATAAACCCTTAAGTCCAATTCTGATAAACCCTTAAGTCCAATTCCGATAAACCCTTAAGTCCAATTCCAATAACAGTACAGTTTCCAAAAGACTCATTTTTTCAATGAAAAACAACTTTTAAAACTGTTTAGTATGATCAAAAACCTTTAAAAACTCCTAAATAATAATAAAGTTCAAAGCTTTAATGTTTTAAAGGAAATTTGAGCAATTTCGATGAAGTGGAAATAAGTAAAACGAATATAAAAACTAGTGTAAATCGAAAAGAACTTAACTTTTGACACTAAATCAAACTCCTAAACACTATAGAAACCTTAACACTTTACAAGCGCAAAGGAGAAGTACTAGAAATGAGATTTTGTCACTAAATAAACACAAAACCAACTCTGTACGAACTACACTAAAACACGACTCAATGATCTTTAGGCGATTGATACCACTTGTTAGGTCACCATAATAGTAGAACACAAGTATAAGAAAGATAGAGATGAGAGAAATAGATATGAGAGTGGTCGATTATAACATAAGAGAGAATGAAAAAAGTTTGCTTGCATATATGAAATAACCAACAATAAAAGAGTATGTTTACATGTGTTTATATGAACATAACAAGGTCACAGCCCATGCGCCTTCTACAAAGGCCGGACCATTAAACAAACGTAAAGGCCTATTCTAAGCAACCTATTACATAAATGAATGTCCAAGACTTGATATTAATTAAATGTATTCCCAACATAAATAATGACCTCCAAATTGTAAATTGTTACAGTACCTAATCCTTAAAGGGAATCCCATCCCGGGATTCAGTTGGGGTTAGATGTCTAATTTTTGTTAGCGAAGAGGTGTGGATATTTTCGACGCATCTGGTCTTCTCATTCCCAAGTGTATTCCGGTCCTCGTCGAGAGTTCCAACGAACTTTGAAAATAGTAATACGGCTCTGCTTCAGCCGCTTGACCTCACGGTTCATGATTTTTACAGGTTCTTTGACAAAATGAAGTTTTTCATCAAGTTGTATCTCCTCTAGTGGAATGTCGAGGGTTTCTTCTGTTAAGTATTTCTTCAGGTTTGAAACGTGAAATGTGTTGTATACTCTACGGAGTTATGATATAAGTTCGAGTAGGTAAGCTACCAGACCATCTTCCGCCAAACTTTTGAAGGGTTCAATGTACCTCGGGTTCGTTTTTTCTTGTTTCTCGAAATGTATCACGTACTTTCATGGTGAGACTTTCGGCATGATTATATTTCCAGCCTGAAATTCTAATGGATTACGTGTCACATTGGCGTAACTCTTCTGATGACTTTGTGCAGCTTGCAGCCTGTTGTCTGGGGTGTTGCTCCTAAGCCCTAATACGTATTAACGATTAATGTATATGGGACAACCACGGAGGCGTACTAACAGTCGAAAGAAGTAGATATCAATGTCATGGAAGATATGATATTCAAAAAAAATGAATAACAATAAAATTTAAAGAGTTAATGAATCATAAAAATAGTAATTTGATTGTGCCATGTTTAATATTTAGGAGCAAAGATTGCTTAAAGGGGATAGATTAAATATCTGTATGAACAAAGAAACAAACCGTTACCAACCAATGCAAATGGAAGGGTCAATGAATTAAAACAATAGTGAATAGATTTAGATATCAATATTATTCGTACTGGTATGAGCAAGGAGTGCTCGAAAGAAAGATAGGTATTTGTATGAACAAAGAAGCAAACGAAAGGGTGTGTAAAAGAGAAGCCAATGACTCAAATTTACACAAATAGAAGAATCATAATTTATCACAATAGTAAAGAGAAGAGATATAGAATATCAACACAAAGTAATTCAATTAACCAAGAGAATCAATTGAATCAAACTAATAGCCAAAAGAGGCCAATACTGAAAGACAGAATTCTAAATGAGGTTCAATAATAATGAGACAGACAATATTCATTACGATTATCAAATGAGAATGAATAATGAAAATCCATATCTAAGAAGGATAATAAACATCATGATTGTTAAGAGAGATTAGGTGAAATGGACAAGAATTGAGAAAACAATAAGCATTACAATATGTTAAATGAGAATAAATGAGATAGATAATAAATGTGAAAGAAAACAATAAATGAGAAAGTCAATAAGTGTCACGAATGAGAACAAACAATGAATAATGAAGTCAATAAATATTACGAATGTTAAATGAGAATATCTAAGAAATTAAAAAAATGAGAAGGACGATATGCATCTTGAATTTTAAATGAGAAGAAGAAATGAGAACGAACAATAAATGAGAAACATAACAAGCAGCACGAATGCTAGCTAAGAGTAAACAATTAATGAGAAAGGCAATAAGTGGCAAAGACAAGAAGCATTGCGAATGCTAATTGAGAATGAATGAGGACCAACAATAAATGAGAAAAGTATTACGTTGTAAGCCTGCATGTTAAGTGAGAACAAACAGAAAATGAGAAAGACATTGAGTATTACGAAAGTTGATTGAGGATAAATGAAAACAAATAATAAATGGTAAAGTCAATAAACATCACGAATGTTGATTGAGTAAGATCCGTATTTGGATCCTTGAGCTTTACTCTGCTCCAATGAGACTGTAGGTTGGCCATCAAAGCTCGTGTAATATCTCTCATGATTTGCCATGTGTGTCACCAGCGTTGGGATGCTGTAGTGGATGGGCTCTCTAGTGATAAACTCTGGTCGGGTGGGAGGAGTAGGTGTAGTAGCGGTTCTCCTCCTCGTCTTCCGAGGGGTTCTTCTTCAAGTGAGCAATTTTTTGGTTTGGGTTCACACTCCATAGCCTTGTCCTCGAATGGCTCTGTCTCACTATCGGACATCAGTATGTAGGTTGGTGAAGTAGGTGTCAGAATGGAGGTCGACAAGTTCTCCAATTTGTCCTTGGAATTGAAAGATAGCATAAGTTAGGGTAAACATTGCTGTCAAGTTTCGGCGTTACTTTCCTGGCGGCGTAATTCTTCAAAACCAAAAGGAGTAAAAAAGAATGAGATATTATAAAGTCGTGTTCCGAAAGTAGGTGTTCCAAGGCGGCACGTTAAAGCCAAGTTTTAGTCAACCGGCATGTCTTTAGGCGATGGTTTACGAGACGATGTAGATGTTCCATGAGTATGGGATGATTTTTCAAACTCGTCTTTGGAGACAGATAGTAAGACAATCGAGGGAATTTGATAGACTGTAACGGGTTTGTGTAAAACAATGTTATGAAAGATCATGAAAAGTTTTAGCGAATCATGGGATTACTCACAATGTTTTGAAATTAATTGTTCCATGAGTATGAGATGATTGTTCAAACTCGTCTTTGGAGACAGATAGTAAGACAATCGAGGGAATTTGATAGACTGTAACGGGTTTGTGTAAAATGATGTTATGAAAGATCATGAAAAGTTTTAGCGAATTATGGGATTACTCACAATGTTTTGAAATTAATTGAGATCATTGTTTCACTCACAATGTCATAATAATGAATGAGATTATTGTAATCAATTACAATGTCTTGAAAAAGTTTTATAGACTAAAAATGCAATAGTATATATATGATCAGGAAAAAAAACAGGATTCGACATGAAGTTCTGGAAACGAGTATAAGAGATCAAAATAATCAAACGTTTATATAAATAATATTTTATATAAATAAATAGTGATCAAAAGTTAATCAAGTGTATATATAAATATTCTTTATATATAAATAGAATAATGGTGCATAAAATTGTGTATAAATGTTCGGAAAGTGTAAGTGCATGGAGAGTGTAAGGGAATGCAAAGTGGAGTAGTTAAAATGTAAGGAGTGGTTATAGTCTAGGTCTAAAATTGCGACCTGGTTCTCTATAACCATGGCTCTGGTACCAATCTATAACACCCCCAAAATATCGCAGCGGAAAGTAATATCATTGGGGTGCTACTTCATAGTACAACAGTCATAATCAAAGAAAACAACTCTAAATGAGACGTTTTTAAAAGTTTTTCATTCGATCATAATAAAACATCAGAGTTACAAGAGATCCCAAATAGTTTTAGAGTACATAACACATAAACATAAAAGTTTATATAGGTTTATCGAATGATAATATTAGGCAAGCCATCAAAACATTCTCCGTGTGACTTCATGCTTGCCAAATACCTTAAGGACCTGAGATAAAACATGCCCAAAAGTCAACACAAAGGTTGAGTGAAATTCATAGGTTTATAAATAAATAATGGACCGCAAGATTTTAGAGTTAAAATAATAATTGCAACGAATACAATTATGGGTATATAGTAAGTATTGCTCTAAGCTCATGACACTCAAACGTTAACTGTGGGTTTCATAGAAATGAATTTAATGCCTTGGAAGGTAATTTGCCATTTACCTAATTATTCAAATATAATGCGTTCGGTTTTCTATCCAATCAACACAAATGGGATTCGTCAATCCCAATAGGCTTATTCATAATATTCGCGTTTACATAAAGTAATTAATGGTTCATGATTTGTTAGGGACTTGTTTTTGGCAATAGCGATACTTAGTCAATAATACTTTCAGGTAAGCATACAGTTTAAATCACTTGTGTCCAAATTGTAAAATAGCATGTATCTCCCCAAATGGGTTTATAAACAGTCTAAAGAGTTAAAGTGAGGCTATAAACTCACCAAAGATCAAATAGCAAGATGTAAATAAGGAATGAGAAAACCGAGATGTCCTACGAGCAACCTAAAAATAAGATGTTGCTTCTTATGTTTTAAAATAATAGAGTATGAATTCAAGTAAGTATATTATATCAATCATGCAATTGTACATAGTGTTTTTAAGGTTTATAAAGTTACACGGACTAACATTGAATAGTTATGAAAGTTCTACGAGCCCTAAATTATAAATTGTCCGAGGTTCGGGTTTTATGTTATTTCTATAGTCCAAAAATTTTAATGTGTCGATATGTGGTCAATTTGTCCAGAAGATAATTTATCGGGTCTATTCCCGAAAGTGGGTCCTACCACTTTGGATAGTGCAAAATTTATCAAGTGTTTAATAAAATCATAGTTTACCAAATTTTATGTTCATAAAATAGTTACATCAATATTATTATTATTATTATTATTATTATTATTATTATTATTATTATTATTATTATTATTATTATTAATTATTATTACTATTATTATTATTATTACTATTATTATTTTTATTATTATTATTATTTTTTATTTTTTTTATTATAAACACCACTTTATATTATTATTATTATATTATATTATTATTATTATTATTATTATTATTATTATTATTATTATTATTATTATTATTATTATTATTATTATTATTATTATTATTGTATAATGTTTATAGATATTATAAAATATATTTGAATATCTTTAAGTAAATTTGATAAGTTATATAATTTTTGGGTTAAGTGCGAGTTTTGATAAAAAGTCAACATTTGTTATTAAAAATCCCGTTTCTCCTAAAAGGTAAGGAGTTATATGTCTAACTTTATATTCCCGGAAAGGATTTTAAGTGTGTTAATCAGATTTTTAGGTCTTACTGCTCTTAAAGTTGCATAGCCTAAGTGAAATTGCCATTTTATCCTTATATCTCAAGTCTGATGCAGGATAGCTCTAAACAGTCCTACCATATTTGCGATAAGTTGAGGTCTGTAACTCTGTTTTACGCAAGGTTTTTAGCTACATTCAATTTAAAGTGTTACCTTCATTTCATAAAACTGGACTGAGTCTCATAAATTAATAGATCTATGAGCTTTTTATGTTTAAAATCTGGTGTGCATTTTCCGACTAGTTTTACCGTTTATTTTCTAGTTAAATCATCGGGTATCGCCACGCGATCCTCCGCCCGGGAAATCGAAGCTAAGAGATAGATCTATAGCCTTATATTTTTGCCTAAGTCTCAAAGTCTACTGATTAAATTCATAAATTACGAGAATAGTCGCTGCTCCAAATGGTCTTTGCAAATCTAGTCCCAATCACATTTTTTGGTATTATAAGCTATGTACAATACAGAAATTAATACAACAAGCATATGAAACATGAAAAATATATAAAGTGAAATGTATATCAGTAGTAAAAATGAAAAACATGGTGTGGTTTCTTACAAGGATGAGATGAAAAACACAAGGAATCAAAGATAAGGACACTAGATTGCAACCACCACAACAACAAGCTTCCAAATTTTTGTTACCAAGGTTTTGTGAACACTATATCAAGACACCAAAAACTCTTGCAAAAACGTCTATAGAACATTTGAAATCTTCTTGAATAAAGTACTTGGATGGATGAAATTTGATCAAGCACAAGCTATGGAACTTAGGTCTTTATTTTCTTCATAAATCTTTGGTAAAAATCAAGTAATGGAGGGTGTTTGTGTGCTTGAAGTCCACGACCACAAGGAGAGGGGGAAGAAGGAAGTTGGCTAGTTTTGAGATATAAATAAGGTGGTAAATGGTTTTGTGTTTATTTAAATGGTTTTATAAACATGCAAAGTGATGTAAAAGAAATTAAGGACAAGTGTCCTTGGGTTTGGTCCATAACCGGCCACCTCTTCATGAGGTGGTGGGTTTTGCTTAAATTTTGGTATATTTTGTTTAAGGGGTACCGTTTAGCGTATAGTTTGATCCCGGTAATTGCAAACGTGATGTTTTTATGACGCGAAATTTAAAACCGGGCAACATAAAAATAAAAAACTTTCAAAAATGTTAAAACTTGACAATAAAACCTATTTTGATATTTTAGGTGATCCTTGAGTTTGTTGGGTGATTACTTGATGTTTAAAAATTGAAAACGTGCAAAACGCAAAATGTGCAAAGTTTAATTAAAAATGCAAAAGTAAAAATGGGTATTTAATTTATAATTGTAAGAAACCAAAATGCATAAAAATAATTATACTGGGTATTGTTAGGTATCGGTTTGAGTTAAATGTACGTTTAACGTTGTACGTAGAATAACCTATTCAGTTACCCATGTGAGTAAATTTACTTAAAATAAAATACTAAGTAAAATTAAATAACTAAATAATGACCTCAAAATTATGAATTGTTACAGTAGTTATTAGTTGTGATCAAAAGGAAGTATGGTATTCAAAGGAAAATCCAGCAGTAGGTTGTAGGTCACTGGAAAATGGAGAGATTAACCGGTTCGCGGGATAAACGGACTGGAAGAGTCGGGAAAAGCAGGTAGCTTTGATTCGGTTTGTTTAGCGGGTGAAAGAAAACAGTAGAAACGGGTGTCATTGTTTTCTTGATCGGTGGAATAATGCTCTTGTGTGACAGAAGTGTTATGAGCAAAAGGGTGTTCTGTGTGGTGACAAACAACAGTCGGGTGGTAGGGGACTTTGGACGTGACCGAGATAGACTTAGTGAGTCCGGGAAAATTCAGGAACAATGGAGAATCAACACCGTGTCAACATTATGGTGTTGGAAGTTCAAACCGAGATGATTTTGGACGTGGCCGGGGAAGAGGTCGTGGGTCCGGGAAAAGTCGAGATGGATGAACGTGTCCAACAGGATTCCATGTTAAATTTTACATGTGTTATGAAAAATCGAAATGGGTTGAAAGAACACTTTGGATGTGACCGAGGTGAATGTCGGGTGTCCAAGAAAGGTCTTGAATGAGAAAGCGAACCATGGAAGAGGTTCGGGTCGAGATCATCAAAATTACGGGGGTGAATGTAGGATAATCTTGATGGGTTAAGTCCATGGAGTGGATCGGGTCATTATGTGGGTCATGGATGTGAAATTGTGGGACCTTGGATCTGGTTACTTTATCACACAATATTGCACTACGAATGATGGTACAAGAGTAATTGTATGTCGTTAGGCTAGAGAGAAAGTAGAGAGATGAAGAGAGAATTCTTATTAATAAACACACACTACACACTCAATCATACACCACAAATGAATCATTTGAGGTGTTTATATAGTAACATTTAAATGCCCTAATGGGCTTGGTTCATGGGCTTTGGCTTTAGTGGATTGGATTACATATTACTAACTAACATAGATTCTAACCTACTAGCTTAGTCCATGAGCCCACTAACCTAGACTATTACATAGTTCTAACATACGACACAAAGTTCTGACTATATGAATGACCATCACTTCCTTTTACTTTTCTTTAATGATAACACTCTCCCCCTAAGGGGTGGTCATGCAAATGATGCTCCACGTGATTAGGTCTTTCGTCATCTTGTTCTTGAACTTTGTGCGTCGTCATAGAATAGTCTTGATTCTTTGTTCCTTCATGCTTTGTGATCTTCGAAGTAACGTCTTTTGATCTTTCTTGCCTTTGATCAACATCTTCATAGGTTTGCTGTGTTGTCTTTTTCAACATACTCATACTTCTTTAGAAAGCTTTGATCTTCACACTCATGTCTTCCTCAATAGATAGTTGAACTTTGTTCTTGACTTTCTTGATTAGCTCTTGACTTTGACGTAACTCATTGTCTTTAACTTGATTTCTTTGTCTTGAACATTCTTGATTTGAGCTTGTTAATGATGAACTTCATAAGTATGAGTATTTGGAGATGTAGATGTTGAAATATATGATGATGGTAAATAGCCTTTCCTCCAAGAGGACTTTCATTAGTACATGAATAAAAATAATTAGTAATAAAGCATCCGTCACTTACAGGTTCAAACTTCGAGATCGTTAACAGCGTAGTGTGAAAACTTTCTCTAATTCTTGCCAAGCCCGTTCCTGAACCAGATACCCCCAAGAGGGCCTACACAGATACACCGAAGTGCATCAACGATCCAGGTGAGCCGCGGAAGTATATCAGAGTATCACTTCACGAATGTAGACCATTTGTAGCAAATATCCATCACGATAGATAAGGCAAGATTCGTGGATCATATAAAGACTTTTATACACCTTGTGTCCTTTTTGGCGAACACAAATGTGTTATATTGGAAGTGTATCCTAAGAGATCTTTTAATGAATCTCATGGCTCTAGACTCGATAATGTGCGTTTTGGTTTTAGCCGTCAGAGGCATGGAGCAGAGTGCCACCATTTCAATACCAACACATCTCGGAGTGAGAGGTCAATAGATTGTGCGAGGTTCTCCGTGAGAAAATGAAACAAATATCTTTTAAGAGATGCCTGAGTGGCTTAGGAGTGGTTGTGCAGCCCGTCACTGGGTCCATGACGTCTTGTCTTCAATACCGGTATCATCTTTGTGATAACCGATAGCAGATGTATTGACCTGGTTTCTGCCCTAAGTTTTCATGGAGGGCTATTTCTTTTCACCTTTTCATAAACTTTTCTTTTTAATTCTTCAACCCTTTCTTTCTCCTTTCACATTTACTCATTTTTTCAATCATACCTAAGGACTTCTAATTCTAATCTATTGGAATTGTCCTTGGGTAGATCCCTCTGGCTCTGGCGGATCATAGGACATAAACCTAACCATAATCACATTAATACTCCATGATTATCCTAGGTTCATAGATCACATGCCATAAAACCTTTTGTGAAAATCTCTCAAAGTGTTTATGATTATAAAGCACATTTTTGTTAACACTTCGAGAGTTTTGCATCTTTCAGAAATACTCCCCCTACACATGTTCTTGTATGTTTTTTAAGATAAGTTTGCACATGTTGGGTAGAGTTTTCACTTTTGAATTGATCGATTTTCATTGAACATGACCGATTCGAGACACGCTTACATCACTAGTTAGACTAGCTTGAAATTATTACCCGTTCTGGTCAAGTTCAAAGGAAGTCTCTCAAGACGGTACATTATACTTAGACAAGTCTTATTCGAGACACGCTTACGTCACTAGTTAGACTAGCTTGAAGTTATTACCCGTCCAGGACAAGTCTTTTCGACTACTGACAATTAAGCTTCGTTAATTCGTTGGTTATATCTGAGTCGAGCTCTTTTGAGATTCAACTACGATCTTTAAACATTTTGATCACATTGTACACACGTCTTCTCCCCCTCAAAAATAGCATATCGTGATATTTTTTATATCAACTGATTAAGAGAAAAGCTTTTGGAGAGATAGACGGATTTGTTTTTGCATGAAATCAGAACATTTTGATTTTGATTTTTATATCAACTAATCAGAAGTCATCATTTTAGCCCGGGTTTCGTACTGAAGTATACGAAAGCCATAGTTTAAGAAAATTTTGAGAAAACGACATGTTTTAGAAAACATTTTAGCAAACTCTCGCTCAAGCATCTGTACATATCTGTATCATTATTGAATGACATTTCTAGAAACGTACAAAATATCAATTATACGAGAGACATGTCGTGAGAAGAATATTTTTGGTTTTTTTATTTTATATTGTTTTTGTATTTTTGAAATTTTTTAATGTTTTCGGATTTTTGAAATTTATATTTTTGTATGTATTTTTTTTTGTTGGTTTTACAAATTTTGTATTTTGGTTTTTTAAAAATATTTATAGCGAAGCTATTTTGAAAATATTTTCAAAAAGATTCGAGAAGGCGTTCTAGCTCCTCAGGAGTTAGGCTTCGCATGCCAATTTGTCGAACTAAGTCTTCAAACCTTTCTTTTGGAAGGGCTTTAGTAAATAGATCGGCGAGTTGGTAATTCGTCTTCATGAAAAATAAATCAACAATACCCTCTTCTACGTGCTCATTGATGAACTGATAGTGGACTCTAATATGCTTGGTCTTCGAGTGTTGTACTGGATTACATGAGATGGCTATGACACTTTTCGAATCACAATACAAAGCTATTCTTTTGAAAGTATAGCCATAATCTGTCAGTTGTGTCCTTATCTATAGAACTTGGGCACAACATGCAGATAGAAATACATACTCGGCTTCTGCAGTTGATAATGCAGTACAATCTTGTTTCCTTGATGACCAGCCTACTAGCTTTTCACCCAAAATTGAGCTCCTCCTGATGTACTTTTAGCTGTAACTTGACACCCTACATGGTCGGCATCTGAAAATGCTGTTAGTTTAAAATCGGAATCCTTCGGATACCAAAGTCCCATGTTAATGGTTCTTCGTAGGTACCGAAAGTTCCGTTTGACCTCTTGGAGGTGAAGTTCGGTATGCCTTGCCTGAAACCGTGCTAATAAGCAAACAGCAAAATGAATATCGGGTCGACTAGCAGTAAGGTACATGAGAGAACCAATCATACTCCGATATTTCTTTGGATCGATAGGTTTCCCAAATAAATCAGCACCGATTTTTGGTGAGGTGACCATTGGTGTACCAACAGAGTCACAATTTTCCATACCATGTTTTTTCAAAATCTCAATTGTATATTTAGCTTGATTAATAAAAATACCACGAGGGGATTGGTGTATTTGTAAACCAAGAAAGAATTTTAGTTCCCCCATCATGGACATTTCAAATTTGCTTTTCATGAGATTTTCAAAATGTTTTGAATGATTCGGATTAGTGGACCCAAAAATAATGTCGTCCACATAAATCTGAACAATCAAAATGTCATCTTTGTATTTTCTTGTAAACAAGGTAGAATCGACAGTTCCTTTGGTGAAATTGTTTTTGATCAGGAAAGATGATAGTTCGTCATACCACGCTCTTGGAGCTTGCTTTAAACCATAGATGGCTTTCTTTAGCTTGTAGACGTAGTCTGGATGTTCTTTGTCAACGAATCCTTCTGGCTGACTCACATACACTTCTTCTTTCATAGTTCCATTCAAGAATACAGTTTTGATGTCCATCTGATAGACAGTGATGTTTTTGTGAGCTGCATAGGCCAAGAAAATCCCGACTGCCTCAAGTCTGGCTACTGGCGCAAATGATTCTTCGAAATCTATCCCTTCTTCCTGTCTGAATCCTTTAGCCACGAGACGAGCTTTGTTACGAATTACAGTCATTTCTTCATCCTTTTCGTTCTTCCATAACTATTTGAGATTAATGACAAGTTTGTCAATTGGTCTTGGAACTAATTCCCAACTATCATGTAAATGGTATTGAAGAAGCTCATCCTGCATCGCTTCAATCCATGCATTATCTGCCATCGCCTCCCGAATGTTCTTTGGTTCTTTTAGGCTTATTGAGCAAATGTAGATGTACATGTCGGGGTCGGTGGTGAGTTGTCTTCTCGTCTGAACTGGCCTTGAAGGTTCACCAATAACTTGTTCAATTGGATGGTCTTTTGTCCATTGGAGTGTAGAAGGGTACCTTGGGTTTAACGTATGTGTGTTAGATAGTTCTTGTAACCTTGAAGAAGATTCAGCCGAATCGGTAGCGAAAGAGTTTTCAAATACTTCTTCTTCTAACGCAGCATCGTTTTGGTTCAGAGTTTGTTCTTCTTGAAATGGTGTGTTTTGATGTTGCTCATCAACTCTTGGTAGAACAATTTCAAGAATTGGAGTTTCTGGATTAGATGTAGATGAGGTTGAGAGAGTTGGTGCATCAGCTTCGCTTGTTGTTGATGCATCTTATGGTGTTGGTGGTGGTTGATGGTTTTGAGCGGTGCAGCGGAATGATGTTGTGATGCATTTGTCAAAGTTCCACCATAGTATACATCAAACATTAACTCGAAGAAATTTTTCAGTTCTTATTCTAAAGGTTTTTCAGTGGTTGTTGATTAAGCTCCTTGAGGTACAAGTCCTGAACTAATGTGTCCAGAAGTCTGTTGGTTTGGTGCGGGTCCTAATCTATTTTGATTAGAAGCCATCGGGTTAAGCGCGGGTTCTAGAGCGAGTCTCTCAGAAGCCATCTGTGAAATTTTGTCAAACTTCACATTCATCGTCTCCATTATCCTTTTTGTCCTTCTATTATACACCCTGAATGCCCTCGAGTTTTCTGAGTATCTAATGAAGATTCCAATATCACCCTTAGCTTTCAGTTTCCCTAGGTCTTCTCTGTCGTTCGTTGGATAGCACAAAGCGCCAAACACGTGAAGGTAAGAGATATCAGGTTTTCTGTTGTTCACTAGTTCATATGGGGTTTTATTGAATCTTGGATGGATTAGGGAACGGTTCTGAGTGAAACAAGCCGTGGCAACAGCATCAACCCATAAGAATAATGGTGCACTAGAATAAATCAGCATTGTGCGAGCAGCTTCCACAAGAGTTCTATTTCTTCTTTCAACTACCCCATTCTGCTGTGGAGTTCTAACAACAAATATCTGATGTGTGATTCCAGCATCTTCAAAATAAGTACTTAACTCCTGATTTGTGAATTCTGTGTCGTTGTCTGTTCTTATAATCCTTACTGGAGCTTGAAGTAGAACTTGAATACGCTTCAGAAAGGTGATGATGATGCCTAGTGCTTCGTCTTTTGACCTCAGAAACTTTACCCATGTATATCTTGAATAATCATCGACGATAACAAGAATATACCTCTTCCCGTTATGCTTTCAACTCTCATTAGGCCACATAAGTCCATGTGCAACATATGTAACTTTGCTTCTGAACTGGGTATGGTTTTAGGTTTATATGATGCCCTTTTGCTTTTACCTTGTTCACATGATGGACATAAGTGATCCTTGGTGTATTTGAACTTAGAAAGTCCGTTGACGATGTTGTCTTTGGCTAATTTGTTAATGGTGTCGAAATTGAGATGGGATAATCTTCTATGCCACAACCAGGACTTTGTTCCGCATGCTCTTGTCATAAGACAAATTGGTGATGAAGAGGCCATTTGGTTGATGTCGATAGCATATAGGTTGGTGCCACGATTCCCAATTAGTAGATCATTGCCAACCAAATTTCTAACAAAGCACGTATTTCTCCTAAATGCAACCTCTAAATCTGCATCACAAAATTGCCCAACTGAAAACAAGTTGTGTCCAACCCTTCGACGTAGTAGACTCGAGTGATTAAGTAATTCCCAAATTGAAGATCTCCATAACCCAGAATAGCTGCTACATGATCATTTCCAAAGCATACAGTTCCCATGAATTTCCAGATGAAATTGATCAGCAGCTTTACATTCCCGGTAATGTGCTTGGAGCAACCCAAGTCGACGATCTAAAGACATATTTCGATAACCTGCGAAGAACAGAAGAGTTTGTATTTGGAAACCGTTTTAAATTTAGGTCCATGGGGTTAAGGGTAACATCCGGATCACACTCATAGAAAGTTTCTACTAGTTCAATTTGAACTGCTTTCAATTTTCCATTCTCGAGTATGAACTCTCTACCCGTTGGTTTCCATACACAATGCTTAAGATAGTTCCTAAGCATTTGACTACTAGTGGTTCACCTAAATCGTGCAATTAGTCTTCCTATAGATCTAAATCTAGCACTAGTTCCTTTTGGAACGTTCTTCTTCTCAGGCGTAACATTCACATTTTTAGAAACATAATCATCAGAAACATCATTAGATAAACATTTCTTGCACATTAAACAAACAGAGTCATTACATGCATTAGAAACAGTACTTTTGACATTAAATTTAGATGACATATGTCTCTTATTACAAAGCGATAAATTCCTAGGGTATTCTTCTACTTCTTCAACTTTATTATGGCATCTACTCTTAGAGACAAGCAAGATTCTATTGTTTCTTGTATTGCTCCTAGGCTGTAGTCTGCTGCTCCTAGAGGTGCTTTCTAATCCTGTAGAAGGTAAGGCATACGCATTAGGATTTATATTGTTCACCTTAAAAGTTGTTTTAGCATTCATAGACTCTTTTGGATTAACTTTTACGCTCTTGTCGTTTGTCTCATATGTTTTAGATGTGGAGGCAGACGCAATAGTGGGACTAATCCTATAAAGGCCAGGTGCTATCACTTTTGGTGTTTCGACAACCGCTTTTCCTTTATCAATAATATTTTCTTTTTCATTTTGCTTGGGCAAGGGTGATGAAGTGACTGGTTTTGTCAAATCATTTTTCCTTTATCAACAAATTTAGAAATTGACATTTTTGGTTTAACAACCGGTTTTGAAGTATTTGGGTTGTCCGAAGTCAATGGTTTTGCAAACTTAGTATCCACACCCTTCCCTTTTTAACTTTCCAGCTGAGCCCTCAAAAGATCATTTTGCTCTTTCTTGTCCTTGTAGGCACGCTCATACGACAGTTTCTCATAATTGCATTCCTCGGTTTTTCGATCAAGTTGTTTAAAATATGATACGTTTTCTTTTTCAAGTTTAGTAAGAGCATTTTCATATTTTGAAACAATTGCAGAGGTCTCAGCTCGCAGTCTTTCATCGTCTTCAACAGAACATGTTTGTAAAATGATGGACATAATATCGGTCGACATAACTGCTTCGAAGAGAGAGTCATTTAGGTTTTCCAAAACTTTGATGTTTTCAGTATTTTCATTAGCTTCCTTCACCAGGGATTTGTGGCATTGACAAAGTTGGCTGTTTCTTTCAAAAATGTTTGTTCAAAATGAATTACTCTCTCATGGATGTTATTCAGTGGAGTAGTAATTTCTGTTTCAAACACCTTTTTCATTTCAGTATGAAAGCTTGAATGCCAGTTGTTGATACTGATAGTAGTTTTAGATGCAACAATTTTTTGAAGTGTTTCAATTCTCGTTTTAACATCATCTAAATATCCTCTAGCAGTACTTGTGTTAAAAGGATTGTTTGAGGACATTTGTTCCAAGTTTGAAAGAGTTTGAGAAACAACTTTTTGTTTTGCAACAGGCGTCGTAACAACTGGTTTTTTGGAAAACTTTGGCGTTTGTTTTTGTTGAACAAAATTAACTCCAGAAATTATGTTGAGTTTGTTGTAATCAATTGGTTTTATCTCTGGGTTCTTTTGTTTCATTTTAATTCGACTCTCTTCAGCAAGCTCAATTGTTTCGTCAGTATCCCGAACAGCGGGAGGATCATGTTTAGCATATATCACATTTCCATTGTACAAAACATTCTGTTCTTTA
This sequence comes from Artemisia tridentata subsp. tridentata, assembly GCA_021014915.2. Taxonomy (NCBI): domain Eukaryota; kingdom Viridiplantae; phylum Streptophyta; class Magnoliopsida; order Asterales; family Asteraceae; genus Artemisia; species Artemisia tridentata. The sequence goes on along the minus strand of CP139501.1, from coordinate 57,289,251 downwards.
TGAGCTTTCTTGAGAGTATAAGGATTTTCACAACCGATAGGCATTTTCTTCATAGTATGTAAAAACGGATTTGGATCTTTGATTAGCATATGAATGGTTTGACTTGAATGACCCGTTTTCACAAGCAAATCTTCCAACTTTTTGATTGTTTCTTGTTTCTCAATGATTTCATCAACAAGATCGTTTTCACCTTTTGAAAAATCTGCTTTCAACTGTTTCTTTTCTTTTTCAAGATCAGAACAAGTTGATTTTTGTTTAGAAAGTTGGTTTTTCAAATCAGAAATTTCCACGTTTAAGGTTTTTATTTTCATGTGTGAATTAACATCAAGTGTGTCAAACTTGATTTCCTTGAAACGGAATTTTGATAACCAGTTTCTAATATGACTGTCGTTTTTTATGATATTCAAAAGCTTTTTCGTTTTCCTTATACTTCTCAAGCTCGGCGGTCATTTTCTCATTCGCGGCTTTAACATCGCGATTGACCTTTTTTACTTTCTCAATTTCAGTACTACAATTGTTTAATAATGATTCAAATAGAGCAAGTGTTTCCTCATCATTCTCAGCATGCTGTGAAACTGAGCTTCCACTATGATTCATAACTGGAGTTGCCAAACTAATATTGCTACTACTCGGCGTGTCCAGGTATGTATCATAAGTGGTTGCTGGAGTCTCAGAATGTTGTTCCTCATGAGGAGACATATCAAATATATCATTATTGTGGCATGTATTGAATAAAGGTACCTCAGATACTGCATTGGTGTCATAAACAGGAGTTGTGTCAGAATCCGTGTCGCACTTAGCCTCCTGAAGATTTTCCATAAATATGCAGTTTGCATCGATGTCCTTTCGGTCTTCCATGTCATCTATGAGAGCCATAAAATCATTTTCCTCAGCATTCAACTGAAACCCTTCTTCTTCCTTATGTGCCAACAGCAATGCTTTCTGCAGATAAGCTGGATCTTTCTTTTTCGGCTTAGTAGGATAGTTCCTTGCCATATGACCTACACCCTGACAGGTGAAACACTTTATCGGATTTCCCTGATTCATATTTTCATAATTTCCAGCAACTGGAGCTGTAACATTCCCAATCTAATTACCCACTGTCTGATTCCCAACATTCTGACCCCTGTGATTTCCAACAAATTGACCCATCTGATTCCCTGCATATTGACCCAACTGATTTCCTGCATACCACCCTTGATTACCCATCTGAAATCTAGTAGCATATCCTTGCTGATTCCCAATAACTCCAACCATTTGTCCTCCTTGACCCATATTGAAACTCAGCTGTGCAATCTGCCTGTTGCGAGTATTCGATGAAATCCTTTGGTTGTTGTTGGTTGGTGTAGACTAGCGTCCTTGGAATGCCTTTGTCAAATAAGCAAACGGTTGTGTCAAAGCAGCAGTAGATTCATCATTGTCAGTGAACTCTGGTTCTTGGAATTGTGGATATTGTAGTTGTGGAATAACATGTTATTGTTGTGGGTAGAATTGTTGCTGTGGGATTACAGCAGTTTGTTGTTGCGTAATGTATTGTCGTTGCATGTAGTTGTGAGTGGAAGATGATGATGGTTGATGTTGTGTGTTCACTGGTAAAGGTGTTGGTGTTTGAGCAATGAATGCAAGAGGATCATGATTCTTTGCAAATCTTTCTTTCCTTACTTCATTAGCCTCAGCTTGGTTTTCCTTCAGAAAATCGTAGAGCTGATCATAATTCACCTGATGTAGATCCTTGGTTTGGTTAACAATAGTGACATATCGTCCCCATTCTTCTTGAAGATTGTTGATGAACTTGATGTTGCTCGCGATTGGTCTTGGTGTCAACTTGTTTCTGATTAGCTCATTCATTAAAGTGCAGAACCTGGTATAGTAGGATTCAATGGATTCTCCAGAAGTGGATGTAAACTTCTCCCATTAAGTTAGTAGCTTGTTTTCGACGTCTTGTTGCCCAATTTCTGTTCCACGACATAGCCTTCTAACTCGTTCCCACATGTCATAGGCAGTTTCACAGCTGTCGACAGCAGCAAAGATCTCTCGTGGTAATCCTAGTTGGATTAAATGCATTGCCATATCATCAGCTGCAATCTGCTTCCTGTCTTCTTCTGTGTATTCTGCTTCTGATTATTCACGAAAGAATGGTAGAATAGGAGGTGTTCCATTTGGATCTCCAGGGTCTTGAATTTGTCGAGGCTTGAAGGGTCCATTCTTAATAGATTGGAGCAGGAGTTTACCATCAGGCTTGGTTTTGATGTAACGAAGCATGCGGCTTGTCCATGGAAGATACCCACCTTTTTCAAGCATAGGAGGACAGTTTTCTGCACCAACTGCATGAATGTCTTGCTGAGTTGCCATTGATGAAGGTATGTATGATAAAGTTAATTTTGGATCATTGCAACGATATAGGAGTTGTGTTTGTTGTTGGTTAAGGTAAGTTGTTGTAGGGAAAATTTGGTCTAAAAACTTAAAAACGTTGATAACTTCTTTTCGGAGTGGATTTGGGCCTCGAAGGTTAGGTTAATTGAACTTTAGTTCATTCTCCTCGTTCTCACGGTCGTTTTGATAGGTTATGGGCTAAAAACGGAGTTATGGTTCAAAAGTTATGGTTGTTTGAAGTTTTGTCGTAAACAGTCAAACAAAAGTCAACTTTGAAGGTTCAATTCCGATGAATTTGGTTCAATTCCGATGGATTTGGTTCAATTCCGATGAATACTATTCACTTTGGTCCAATTCCGATGAATCCTTGCAATTTCGATAACGTATGCAATTCCGATAAAATTTGCAATTTCGATGAATTATGCAATTCCGATGAAATTTGCAATTCCGATGAAAGTTGTGATTTTGATGAGAGTTGCAATTTCGATAGAATCTATCTAATTTGTTCAAATTAGAATATTTTTCTTTAGTCGAAGTATGACACGAACTTATACAAGCAAGGGAATACTGAGTAATCGTTGGATCGTGAAGTAAATGTGTTCTTGATGAATTCCGATGAATCCAATTCCGATGAGTCAATTCCGATGAACCAATTCCGATAAACCCTTAAAAATCCAATTCCAATAAACCCTTAAAAAGTGCAATTTCGATGGATGAACTGATTTTTTATGGTTCAATATTACGACTAAAAACAAACTTCTAAACAGTTTCTATCGACCAAAAACCTTCAAAAACACTTAAATAACAATAAAGTTGAGACCTTTAACGTTTATAACAAAATTTGAAGAATTTCGATAAGTATCCAAACCTTTATAAATCGATACAAAACAAGTTTTTGGATGTTTTTGATGCGATTTTTTCCAACACTCACTAATAAGAAGGAGATCTATAAGAAAGACAACAACTTTAACCTAGAAAACGTAAAAAATCCAAGCTTTTGGACGAAAAGCTAACTTTTTTATAAAGAAAAACGCAACTTTTTGCAAAACTTTAATAAAAAAACGAGACACAAACACTCCTAAATCGATGTTAGGCGATTGATATAACTTGTAGGATCTTAGATCTAGTTACTTTATCACACAATATTGCACTACGAATGGTGGTACAAGAGTATGTGTATGTCGTTAGGCTAGAGAGAAAGTAGAGAGATGAAGAGAAAATTCTTATTAATAAACACACACACTACACACTCAAACACACATCTCAAATGACTCATTTGAGGTGTTTATATAGTAACATTCAAACGCCCTAATGGGCTTGGCTCATGGGCTTTGGCTTTAGTGGATTGGATTACATATTACCAACTAACATAGATTCTAACCTATTAGCTTAGTCCATGAGCCCACTAACCTAGACTATTACATAGTTCTAACACACGACACAAAGTTCAGACTATACGAATGACCATCACTTCCTTTTACTTTTCTTTAATGCTGACAGAAATGTAAACAGTTCTCGGGCGGGTCAAGCCGGTTTGAAATCAACCTGGTAATTGATGAAAGTCTTCAATGAGATTGAAACTAACACAAATAAAGGGCTTTTTGTTTAGTTTTACTGCCCACTACCAATAACAGTTTTGTTGTGCCTTTAATCTTTATTTTCATTAGTCTTTATTTAAGTTTAATTGTATGTCAGTTTCATTTGTTTAGCTGTAAATTGATATGAAGTCATTGTAATGTATCACTTTTCGTTTCTGGAAGTAATATACCAAAAACCCAATAACTAGTGTCTAACTTTAGTTTGTTGTTTTGATTGGTGTTCGTGGGTTCGCGGGAGGGACTGATATAACCAACGGTCCTAAATCTTTAGAAAACGTGTAACATTCATCATTTCCTGTAATGATTATCATCACCTATAGATAACAACGAGTAAAATAGCCCGCGCGATGCTGCGGTGCGGCGTTTTTATTGTTATGTTTTTATTTAGTAAAAAGTTTTTAACCTTGTTTTGTATTTGTTTTTAGAGTGGTAATTATGTTTTGGTATTTGTAATAGCTTTGAGGGCCTTTTAGGTACGAAAAAATAGAAGTGGGCTGAAGATGAATTGTAAGGGCAGCCCATGTTTTACTTTTCAGTAAGTCTATAGAAGCCCGTCTTTTTTTCCCATTTCATTTGTGAAATCCTAAACATTATTCTGCCGTTGGTAATTTCGAAGATCTGTTTCAAGGATTTGATAGAAAATGAAGGAAGGAACGTTAGGGTTGATCGGTGTGGTGGATTTCGTCTTTGAAGCTAAGGTGGGGGAGTGGCGTCAGTCGATTATTATGGAGCCAAGTGTGAGTTTGCTTTCGGGGTAAATTCCTCTTCGTCTGTTTATTGACGTTGGGTTCTATATCTCAGTTAAATTTTTGTTTATCAATTGTGGGTTTTCTTTCTATGTAGTTTGACTTGAATGTTTTCATGTATTGAAAGATAAAGTGATGGTTAATTATGGTTAGGCTTGTCATTTGGAACATGTATGTGTATGTAGTTTTGAATAAGAGGACAGTTAAGTTTTTGCATAAGAAAGTAAGAAAACAGCAAAAACTGCATTTGTTGCACCAAACACGAATGTGATTAGGCATTAACAGCTAAGTTATATTACATGATGTTGTGCATTTGTTATACAAAAGGTTAGCCTAAGACATCTGCTGAATGGCAAACAAACGCAATATCAAATCTGTTACATGAGTGGTGGCATTACTTCTAGATATGTTCATAAGTGATTCACCATGACTGTTGGTAGCAGGCATAGGAATTAACATAGGTTATTGTTTTTAGGATGCATTTAGGAAGCTCGCATCTAAGTAACAAAAGAGGCTACTTGCATATTGCACATTAGTTTTTTGTCTTTTTCGCGTCTGAGGGTTCCTCTGTGAAGAGGGGTCGCTTAACTGGTTTCTGAGCAACATTGGAGGGTGTGTCTGTCTTTGATCTGGTCTGCATACCTGTATAGGATGGTGGTGGTGTTGTTTTTTCTGCAGGAAAAACCAAAAATGATGCTACTATCTTATAGTAAAGTGTAAAGTTTCATGTTTCTTTGTTAAGTATTCGAACTTTATTACCTTCTGGTTTTTCTGTGTGTGGTGGATGTTGTTGCTGTTTTTCTTTTAATACTTGAGCACACTGGGAATGTTCGTCCTGGATGATACTGTCGGTGGGTGTTTGTGTTGTGTCCGTTGTCGGTGGGTGTTTGTGTTGTGTCCGTTGTTGCTGATGTTGTTATGTAGGTGGTAGGAGGCAAGGGGTTTGGTTGTAACTGAGTACCTGTATTATAAAGGTCAATATGTGTAGTTATGAGGATGAATGTAACCGATATTTGTAAATGGTTATGACAGTTATGTCTATTCACCTGAAACTTGCCATCTTACCTTGTATGTATCTGGGTTATGTTCAAGAACCACTGCAATTGGAATACGGTTTTTTTGTTGTTCTTGTTGTCTGTCTTGTAACCGGTATCTAGTAACACATATGTTTATGCATAAAAGGGTGGGGTACTGAATAAGGTTAATGAAACGTACGCTGTTTTATACTGTTCCAGTTCTGGGATGCTAGGGTTTATGTAATAGTATGTTGCTGCTGTTGATGAAAGCTGAAGTTCTGTAAAATCAAAATGGTTGTTTTTATAATGTTTATTCTGTTTATGCATATATAAGATATATGTTTTGCTGCTAATAATATTAAAGCTACCTCTGTTTTGAAACTTTGAAACTCTGCATGAGCTCACAGCTATTATGATAGGTCTTTCAAGTGCTTCAATACCTTCTTTTGGAAAATTGTCCGCAAGTTGATCCCACAATGTCAATTCAATACAATTTTGACTGTTGGACAAAAAAATCATAAATAATTAGCATGAAGTTAATGTGCATTATAGTTTGCTTATGTTTTTTTTTCCAGTAGGTTACTTTAGATTTTGTAGCTCAACTTTTCTGATTCTTGATTGATTTTTGTTAGGATTACCAATATCGCTAGCGTCTCCTGAAGTAATGTAGCAACCAATATAATCTGCATTCTTTAAAATTTGCATACTTATATGTAGGTTTTTAATTATACTAAATAAAAGTATTACAATCTGTTATTGGTTACCTGTAAGGACCGGGTATTCTTTGTTGATTTTGCTGCGTGGGTCGTATAGTTTTGTAGGCAATTGATTGTAGGAGGTAAAATTGAAGTAGTGATTTGGGAACGATTCTGCTGGTATGGGATCCAGTTTTGTGAGCGGGGTCAACTTTTCTGATTCTTGATTGATTTTTGTTAGGATTACCAATATTGCTAGCGTCTCCTGATGTAATGTAGCAACCAATATAATTTGCATTCTTTAAAATTTGCATACTTATATGTAGGTTTTTAATTATACTAAATAAAAGTATTACAATCTGTTATTGGTTACCTGTAAGGACCGGGTATTCTTTGTTGATTTTGCTGCGTGGGTCGTATAGTTCATTCTGTAACACGTATGCATCTTCTGAGGAATCTGTAGAAGTATAATTGGGGAAAAGTTATGTGTAAGTTAATGGTGAGCAAACTCAGTTAATGATAAGTTCTTTCATTAATATTGCAGGGAAATGAACCTGAAATATTATGCACGCCAATCTCAGGATGGAGTGAGGGTGTGTGGATTTTACTGCTGGAGCTGGAAGACTCGGCGGTTCCTGTGGCAGTCCCTTGTTGCAAATAACATGTATCTTCATAGGCGGAACAATCGCCAGTTGCGCGCTTTCGTTTTCCGCTGACATTTACATGTTTCTTTGTAAGGGTTGAAAATCGATTTTGGTACCTTCCAAACGTGTCTGCATGATGGAGGTTTAGTTTTGGTGCTTCCGTCCTTGAAGCTGCAAAAGGCAGTTACCCATAAATGAAATGGCAAGGAACAAACTTCTGATGAGTTTATAGTACAGATGCATCACCTTTTGTTAACCTCGCATGTAACATACTATTGTCTTCATTTATGGCCGCCGTTCTCTTTTGTGCATTAATATTGGTATTAATTTGCTGCTGTTTGTTTTCTGAGTGTAGGATGTGAATATCAGAAGGTTGCAGACAAATAGGTGTACGAAGGTTTGTATCGATAGGCCCGTTACTCACATCTGAAATTCCATTGCTGTAATTTCCCAAACACTGTGCAGATGGCATATCGGCGGTCTGTGTTTCATCCCTTGCAACTGCAGAAGACGTCAGTGCATAAGTGAAACTGTAAGTATAAAACTTTTCCATTACTTCACATAAGAGGTAGTGCACCTTTCATTAGTGAGGTGTGCATACCAATATTCTATTCATCGGCCAAACCTTTTCTCTTGGTAACCCTAATAGGTGCATCAATTTGTTCGATCGCATCTTGTAATCGTAGGGTGGCACCATCATAAGTGGTTGTACAACTGACCCCATCAATATTATTTGGCAAAAATCCTGGAAATGGCAACAACGTATGGCGCAAAGCGTCGTCATGTAAGTGATGGTCATAATCATGGGAATGATATGTTGCCTCCCCACTTGCAGAACCTGCACAACAGCACAACAACTGAGTGAAAAAATCCTCTGACACTTCATGAGGGCAAACGTTAGAATGAGTATTTTTACCTGTTACACAATTTATTGCACCCCGATGATGTTGTGCACACGCACATGGTGAATCACTTTCCCTGAAATGGTTCTTAAATTGTGCTTTTTCCAACATATGTTCCCTTTTTTTTCAGGCTCATATTTGTGTGACACGGAATCAGTTTGTATTACGTGGTTGCTAAACTGCCTTTCTTCCAACAAATGTCCTTTTTTTTTTCGAGCTGATGGTTGCGCGACATGAAATCACTTTGTATGAGCATTTTCTTTTGAGGATATTGTATCTGTTGGAAGTTTGCATCAGCTGATGCATACGATGCATCCTGACTTTGGCTTTTAGCCGGGGCAGCGGTTCTCAAAGTTGTAATATCCCCAAACGGTCTGTGCATATTTTGGTGCGCAATATATTGGTTTGTAACATACGTAGGAGTATTTCTCTCATTTTTTCTTGAGAATCCATCAACTATTGAAAAATATTGACTTGCGCAATTTCTTTTTTCAGGTTCCATTATTTTACAACTAAATTTGTTTTATCTTTTTCTTTTTTTTGTATCAGGTACAACATGCATGACCTATTAAACTGCACAATGGTTTTAAGAAAAGAAATTGTGGTATACACTAATGGTGAAGGCAGCAATGTGTGGAAGGAGCTACAGCATACAGACAGCAGCAAAATAGAAACCTAATGAATCGGCATACATGCATAACATGAAACGAAAAGAGCACAAACTTTTTATAAAACATACCTTGATAACGATCTGGTGGTCAGATGTCTTTGTTGGCAGCAATTTTTTTTTGCGTAATTTTTTTTTTTTTTTTTTCTTAAGGTTTTTTCTTTGTCTTGGTGGTAAGGTTTTGGTCTTATGAATCTTGTTTATCTGTTGAAGTCAGTATGGTTTAATAATTTAGCCACTTGCTAAACAGTATTGAAGCTGGTAGACTACAATGTTTGGTAACAGCTGTTCGTTCCATATGAAGTTGTACAATGTTTAGTTTAACCATAGCCATACTTGACCACCATACCCACTTAATGTACACAACAACATATTAATTAAGGGTCCTAAACCTTGAACAGTTTAGGCACAAATGTTTGACATCCAATGGCAGCTTGCCAACAAATAAAGGTGATAGCATTAGGCGTCTGAAGTGTGCTACTATCCATTTTTCCACCAATAGCATTGCAAATTAACTAATGAGAAAGAGGTTAACATTTTAAACACTTGTCACATCAAAAACCATCTTTAGTATATATATAATTCAAACTGTAAAAACCGAAACAATGTTGTGAGTGAACATTATATTAATCGGACTTTGATTGGATGAAACCAAAATTTAGAATAAGAGTATCTCCAACGGGAGATGTTTTTGTGGTTCAAACCAACATGCTAAGTTTGTAACCATTGGAGGGGCTGGTTTGAACTAGCCTCGTCTGAAAATCCAAACCACCAAAAACCAAATAAAGTGGGCCCCAACAATTTTCACTCTCACACAAATATATATATACCTATATTTATATATATAAATATATTAAAATAATGGGGTTTGAGAAGGGATATTGTTGGAGTAAAAAATGAGGTTTTTAAGAAATCTGATGTGGCAGTGACGTGGCTAGGTTTTTTATGGTTTTTGGTGTTTGCCGTTGGAGATGCTCAAATTTAGAATAAGGAAAAACACGCAATCTACCAAGCTAGACACGCAGCAGCAACACTAACAACATTTTATGCAAGCCTCTTCATGTTAAGGACCAGGGAAAACTACAAACACAAATCCTTACCTTTTTTTACCAGCACTACCAAAACATAAAACATCTATCCCTTTTTTGGCGTGGATCATTTAGAGGAAACACTGCAACTGTTAGGACCCATCGAGATAGGATTCTTTATCTTGGGTCACATGCATTAATGTGACCAATGTGAATCACATGGAGAGGGTCCTAGAAACTCATTTCCTGGAATAGTGAAAGGAAGGCTTTTAAATTTGTTGTAAGGTCCTCCAAATGTGTAGGATTTAAGTGATTGTATAGGATCGCTCACAAATTAGGTCATAAATATAAGTGGAAGATTAAAGTTAGTATGTTTAATAACTTAATTATTCTGTTTAAAATTTCATGCACAATCATCACGCGTGTTTTACATCTTCAGAATATGTTAGTTTGGTATTACTTGGATTGCCTATAGGAATTCGATTACAAAGAAGGATATGTCATAATTGGGTGACAAAAAGAGACAACTTATGTAATATCGGTTGAGACAGACAGTAAATAAATAGGTGCAACTTGCCTGCTAACTTTAAGATGCTCAAGGCTGTGACATGCTGTGTGACTTCTATTACTGTATTTTGAACCTTTCTTATGCTATCAAACCAATTACAAGTGACCCACATGGTGAAGTAGATCGTCTCATTGTGTCTAGGGGTGGGCCTTCAGCGAATTATTTAATGGGGCCCTAAAAGTTAGGACACTATAACATACCTGCTTCCGGAGGTAGGCAAGTTGTCTACTTCCCCTTTGTAAAAAGTTTTAAAAATGTACAATTTAACCCCTCCGGTAAGCCACTGTTACATATTTTCCCCCTGTCCCCACCTTTTTTTTCAAAGAGAAGTAGGCAGTTGCCTGCCTCCAGAAGCGGGCATCATTTTCCCTTATTTAATTGGGCCCTAAAAGTTAGGACACTATAAATGTACCATCACTTTCTCTATAAAGCTTTTCTGGAGCTTTGTTTGATGTAAATTTGTTTTTGAGTCTTTTATTAAAAAAAAAAAAAAAAAAAAAAAAAAAAAAAAAAAAAGGAGTCGGAACTAAACCCATTTTTCATGCTAAAAGTACTGACTCTATTTAATTCTATATACAATGTTAGGGTGTCGTAGAATTTGGAGGAGTCGTTTAAATGTCTGGTTTATTTTTACTTTTAATTAAGTTTTCTCTGTATACGGTGTCTGGGTAGATATGTGATTTTTCTTTGTAAATAAACAATTATCGTTTGTTTTGTATGCCAAGTAATCATGTAAACGAGCTAGATGGCACTCACGTGTTGCGGCGGGGTTTTTTCTGTTTGGTTTGCGTTATTTTTATGTAATAAAGTTTTATGCAATCAATGGTTTTTCTTATTTTAAATTTAATTACTTATATTGTTTTTATACGATTTATAGTCAGCCGGGTAATGTTTTCAACTTATTGGGTTTGTTTTATTTTTGTGTGACAAAATTCATTTTGCGTTATTTTTGTGTAAAAATATTTCTCAGTTTTTTTACATATATGGTCTCTGTATAGTTTTTTATCCTACATATTTGGCGCGTTGTGACGTGGTCTTTTGGGTTTGGTTTGTATTATTTTTATGTGGTAAAAGTTTATCCATCGCCATTTTTCGTAGATTTAAATTACATAAATGCTTCTTGTACATATTTCTTGTTTATGTATTTTGCTTTTTAGGTTGGGTTATAAGTCTAGCAATTAGGAAAACTTGTTAAAAGATAATAGCCCAAGTCCAATAACCAATTAAATTTTTGGGTAAGATTCCAATTGGCAGCCCATTTTAAATTGACCAAAAATAACCCAAGAGAAAAAAATCCGTTCCTTTTGTTTCCTTTGTTGTATCAAACAGTCTTACAACTTTACTCTAACTTTTCTTTATATAATACTTAACCTAAAAACTTATGTTTGTAATTTGCGTGTGTCAAGCTATTATTTTTTTAATGTATAGTAGTATGTTTTCAAATTTTGGGTGACAAAGAGTTTTCTAATATTTATATATAATTCAAACTTTCACGGAATTATATGTTTTTGGCCTTTGTAGTTTTTTTCCTACTTCCCTATTGCTTTTTAAACTTATTAGGTAGTTTAAAGGTGTGTTTGAAAGGTTTATTATTTTTTCAAAAAAATACATTAAACTTCATCATTTTTTATTAAATCGTATGTACGTCAAAAGCATATCAATATTCGGCTCGTTCTGTTCGAAATCGAGACATCTTCGCATTAGTATATTTGTTATTCAAGAAGTTGTTAGGTATTTGTTAGATATTTGACAAATAAAGTTTGATACTAAAGTTGTAAATAATCAAAAGTACATGATAATTTATATAATTGAAACTTTCATATAATTGTACGTCCTACTGATTTTTAAAGTTATTAGATTGTTTAAAGGTGTGTTTTGAAAAGTTATTATTTTTTTATCTTTAATTTTTTTTAATATATCAAATTTCAACATTTTTTATAAAATCGTACGTACGTTAAAAGCATATCAATATTCGGCTCGTTTTGGTCGTAACCAGAGCTCTTCGTATCGGTATATTTTTTACAACAAAAATTCGTTACATATTTGCTAGATATTTGACAAATAAAGTTTGTTATATAAAAAAAATCGTAAATAGCAAAAAAGTTCAGGGTAATTTTTGTAATGCGTCGCATAGTTTGTAGGTGAGTCTTGCATTTTTTTATTTTTCTCAAAAATTCGCTCTACTCCACTCCTGTCTTCTTCTATTTTATATAGTAAATTGCAAAAATCATCCTTAAAGTTTGGTCAAATTGCAAGTTCTGTCCTAAATGTTTGAAAAGTACAAGGATCGTCCTTGTGGGAAACCTTTGGGGCAAAAATCGTCCCTAACCAACATCAAATGACTAAAATACCTCTGTCTTCTTCTATTTTATATTTCTTTTCAGTTTCTTACACAAATGGTTCTTGTGTTTCGCCAGGTTTTACAAATTTAGTCATGCTTTTTATTTTAAATTATTTATTTGACTATTAATATTAGTATTATTTTTTTATACGTTTTCGTCCGTTTTTTTTACGTTTAAGTCCGTTTTTCTTACGTTTTTTCCGTTTTCATAAGTTTTTGTCTATATTTTTACGTTTTTGCCCGCTTTTCTTACAATTTTTCCGTTTTCATACATTTTTGTCCGTTTTTATACGTTTTCGTCCGTTTTTATACGTTTTCACCCGTTTTCTTACGTTTTCATCCGTTGTCTTACATTTTTGTCCGTTATTCTTACGTTTTTTCCGATTTCATACGTTTTAGCCCCTTTTTTATACGTTTTCAATCGTTTTTTATATGTTTTCATCCGTTTTTCTTAATTTTTTGTCGTTTTTCGTTTTTTCCTTTTTCTACGTTTTTGTCCTTTTTATTGTTTTTATATTTTCGTTTCTTACCTTTCATCGTTTTATGTTTCCCCTTTTTTTACGTTTTTTCATGTTTTTATACGTTTTCATGTTTTTCTTAATTTTTGTCCGCTTTCTTATTTTTTTCCGTTTTCTAGCTTTGTCCTTTTTTCTACTTTTTCGTCCTTTTTTTTTGTTTTTATACATTTTTCCCGTTTTCTTACGCTTTCATCCTTTTATCGTTTTTCGCCCTTTTCTTACGTTTTTGTCAGTTTTTACGTTTTTTTCATTTTTCGTTTGGCCGTTTTCTTACTTTTTTTTCCAGTTTTTCATAACTTTCTGTTTTTTTTTATTCATTTTCGCCCGTTTTCTTACGCTTTCATCCGTTTTATACTTTTCGCCTGTTTTCTACGTCTTTTCCATTTTACGTTTACCCTTTTGATCTTTCTTACTTTTTCTCATTTTTCTACGTTTTTCTGTTTTCGATAATTTTGTCATTTTTTACGTTTTCACCGTTTCTTACTTTCACCATTTTTATATGTTTTCTTTAGGTTTTATCCTTTTATAATGTTTTTTTCTATTTTATCTGTTTTTACGTTTTTATTCATTTTTCTTTACGTTTTTTCTTACGGATGAAAACGTAAGAATATGGAGAAAAAGTATTAAATTGGAAAAAAAAAGTATAAAACAGACAAAAACATATGAAAATGGAAAAAATGCAAGAAAACTGACAAAAATATAAGAAAATCGGACAAAACGGTTAAAAACACACAAAAACGTAAGAAAAGCATGCGAAAACGTATAAAAATGGATGAAAGCGTATAAAACAGATAAAAAAATGAAAACAGAAAAAAAACGTAAGAAACACAAACAAAAACGTAAGAAAAACGGACAGAAACGGTTAAAAACAGACAAAATCGTAAGAAAAACGAGCGGAAACGATAAAAACGGATGAAAGCGTAAGTAAACGGGAAAAAACGTATAATAACGTATAAAAGTGTGTGAAAACAACTAAAAACGGACAAAAACGTAAGTAAACGGACAAAAACTGATAAAAACAGACGAAACTTAAGAAAAACGGAGGAAAACGTATAAACCGGATAAAAATGTATGAAAACAAATAAAAACGGAAAAAAACATAAGAAAAATGGACAAAAACTGACAAAACGGATGAAAATGGACAAAAACTTAAGAAAAACGGACGAAAACGTATTAAAATGGATGAAAACGGGCACAAATATATAAAAACTGGCAAAAACATAAAAAAAAAAAAAAAAGAAAAGCGTAAGAAAAACGGACTTAAACGTAAGAAAAACATATGAAAAAGCAAAAAAAACGTAAGAAAAACGGACAAAACATAAGAAAAATGGACGAAAACGTATAAAAAATAATACTAATATTAATAGTTAAATAAATTATTAAAAAAAATCAGGACTAAATTTGTAAAATCTTGCGAAACACAAGGGCAATTTGTGTAAAAAAAATGAAAAGAAATATAGAAAAAGAAGAAGACAAGGGTATTTTAGTCATTTTATGTTGGCCAGGGACGATTTTTGCCCAAAATGTTTCCCACAGGGATGATCCTTGCACTTTCCAAATATTTGGGACGAAACTTGCAATTTGGCCAAACTTTAGGGACGATTTTTTGCAATTTACTCTACACACACACACACACACACACACACACACACACACATATATATATATATATATATATATATTATATATATATATATATAATATATATATATATATATTATATATATATACTAGTTTTCAAAGCCCGCCCGATGGGCGGGCATGACTTGTAATTTTGCATTTTAATTTGATCATGTATAAAGAGACATGCATATATACAATTTAATGCATATATACATTTTAATTAATTTGTTTTTTAGATTAATTTTAGATTTTAATTTAGTCATGTTGTTTGGATAGTATTATGTCATGGAAATTAATTTGTATATACAATTTAATTATATTTACAATATGATTATTGTTAATTTTTTTTATTATTATTTTGGTTGGTTTTATTGTGTAAATTTAGTTAACGAATAATAAGATATAAAAGAATTGTTTTTTTTCTTTTATGTGTTAACAATGGAAATTAGTTGGTCGTTATTAATTATTGAATAGTTAAAAGGTACCATTTTTTTTTTTCATAAATTCCTTTTGCTTGGAATGGCTATACAAACATCCATGCACAATTGCAACTGCTATCTCTTTTGAAAGATGATGAATGATCCTTAACAACAATATAAATTCTATTTAATCAAAATGCCAGTTTGGTGTAATTAATAGAGTATACCTTCCCCTTTATTTCCTCAAGAATGTCACGAACTGTCGGGCGAACCAAATATTGTGAATTACAGGTTGCACTGAAAACAATTCGAGTTAGAGGTGGAATCGGGACTGAACTAAAACTGCTAAATTGAAAATATTAGGATCGAGTATACCGGTCTATTAAAAAATGGCTGTGATTTAGTTTTACGGCTTTGACCCCGAGATCTATACCCTCCTAGATGGGTTGGATAAACGGGTCAATGGAAAACGGGTTTCTTTAACTATATGTGCTATAATTAATGGAAACGGGACATAAAAATGTTAGTGTGTCAATCTTGGGTAAACACAATCCCGATCGATCAGTTTATAATTAACAGTATCATTCACATTATTAACAGGAGTAGTATTACCAGAACTATTAGCCGTTTTGAATACCTCATTCCGAGTAGGAAATTCATTCTTCAATTACTTCATATGTCCTCTCTTGCTTAGATTCAACAGTACCATCATTTTGCAACACTATAAGATTAAACATACATGTACCTAAATACAAAACCTTGGAAGTATGAGAACCAAAATTCAAACCGTATGCTACCAGTTCAATGTCAATGCGGTACTGGTTCAGCCCATATACTCCCATGAACTCAAATGTTGGACTACCGACTCAATACTAATTCACCAAAACGGCATCAATTAGTTGGAAGTAAAAGAAAAACCAAACAGGTTTGAACCCAAGCTGGAACTAAGAGTATCATATCCTTGTCAGGTAAGGTACAAATCGATTAAATTTAATGGTTTATATGAATGATTTGCGGTTAAGCATGTGCTGCTAACCACAATGAGTATTATCAGACATCATTTATTCTATTACACCAGTAATGTACACTTAGGTAGATATAGATCCTGAAATCTTAAAAACTAATTATTCCATTCTACATAAACGATCTTTTGCAGTTACATGCCTTAGATAAATCAGATTACAAACCCCAATATACAGAGATAATTTACTCTAAAGCTAACATGATAAATAATGCAACATTATATAGTTTTTAACACTATAAAAAACTATCAAAATTAAACAACCATTATCCAAATAAGTTTATCAGTATAGATACAATGTCAAAGAATTTAGCACACACACCGGATGAAGAGTATATCATTCTACAGATCCTCAAACTCGTAAGTTGTAACCATATCATATAAATGGTCTCGTGACTTCATCCAAGCATGGTTCGCTTTCTACCTCGTTGTCTCACTGAAACGAATTAAGATGCAATTGTATAAATCATATGAGCAAAATAATTTCTAACCAAAAACATATGCAAGATTTGATTGAATATATAGATCATCAAAGATGTTTAATGCCTTTTCAATATTTAAAATATCCTTAACGACATGATAGAGGAATCACGTGAATCTGAGATAATGCCATTACTATTGATCATAGAGTTATTTGGACTTGATTTTGTTGCAGTCATATGTATGTAACAAATGTTTATATGATTTTTGTTCTCATTAACCAAATGTATTTTCACGCATAAAAATATAAACACATTCGAATATTTTGAAACCCTCAAACTTCAATAAACTTATGATTTAAGGTTTATCCATATAGTATTCGGTCAAACTATAAAGTTTCAGTACATTGACCACATTAATTACTCCGTAATTTTTTTCTTTGCATATGTAGAAATTCTGTTTCAGGTTTTTATTTGCATCCTGATGTGTTTTTTTTAGGTCTATAAAAATCAACCAAGTTTTAAATTTATTTATTGCCGAACTAACCTATAGACTCTAAACACTCACGAGCAGTGTACCCGATCAATGTAGATAGTTTCTAGGTAAGCAAGGGTCGTTCACTAGGAGCGAAGCTAAGATGATCTAAAGGTATTCTAATTACTAAACTAACTATTCTAACCTAGAAAGCAAGTAAATATTTTTGGGGGTTTTAGCCTGAGAGGCTATCACGATTTTATGTGTTTAATTAAACTAAATACGAGAAAATAAATATTAAACTAATTAAAAGCAAATTAAAGATAGATGAAGATAGATAGGAAGAACGGGTTAGCCACGTCTAATCCATTTTATAGTTATACATGCTTATGTCTACTTGTTTTAATTCATTCAATTGTTTTGTCGCCAATCCGATTATTAATCCTGTCACGATTAAATAACCTACCATCGTGGTGGGAAAGAGGACATGATCATAGTGACTCGTCTAGCATCAATACTAACTTATTGCTTTAAACCATCTAACCTAGTTCGGTATTACACGCTACTAGTCCTATTAGGTTGTAGACACGTTCCGTTTATGCCAAACAATGATTCCTAATAGAGATTCGGGTTAACACGCATATAACTCAACCTAAGCAACCACAATTACAGGTAGTTAAGTCACATCAATTAAAGTTATAAGGATCATAACCTAGTTACATAGACTTCTACTAGTTATAAGCAATAAACGAGTTTTTATCGACAAGCACCCAATCCAATAACAAAGCAAACACATCGACAAAATCATAAAAACTAATAAAACTTCATAAACATGGCTAACACCTAAGGGTGTTAGCCCATAATCTCAGTAACAATACACAATGTTTGAATCATAGCATAAAAGATAGAAATCATAATGAAAACTACACGCTAACCGAATGATTAAACAAAGTAAATTGGCTTGAGATGTTCTTCGTGGATGGAATGGATCTTCAATATAGTCTTCTGCTGTTTTGGGACGTTTACAGACGCCTGGGAATGATCCCGAGGGTCCCCAATGATTCCCTAATTCGTTAATGAGTTCGGTATTTATAGATTCTGAAATCTGGGTCGATACGGCGCATCTAGAGAGTTAGATGCGCCGCATCTATAAGTAAACGTAGCCTCCAAGTCTGAAACTGACCCGATATGGCGCATCTATAAATCTGATATGGAGCATCTCCCAATACGGCGCATCTAAAGACCTGATGCGCCGCATCTCCTTTAGATACAGGTAGATCTCCTTTTTCTCTTTCCGTGGCCGCTTGAATCAACTAAAACGGAGTCCGGATGAAGATTTTATGGCCAAAATACGAAATCATCTTCAAGTGTCGACTTGTAATCTTGACTTCTTCATTAAGCTTCTAATCTCCACTTGATTTCTTGGTAAGGATTGTGTATGGCCGATACGGCGCATCGGATTGGTCCGATGCGGCGTATCTGGAGTAGAACAAGTTGGTTCTTCTTCGTTGACCAAAGTTTCATATGCGACGCATGATAAAATCAGATGCGGCGCATGCTTCAAAGTCAGGCAATGGTCTTTAATCTCTTCAATTCAGCAGACTTTTCCAATCTTGATCATTTTGCTCCATTTTATGTCCATAATAGCTAACTTTCACCAAATGCTTGTTTATAACCGAGAATTACAAAAGTAAGCGATTAAGTATCAATTCCCATATAAAATAATACAAAAACAAGCAATATACATAGGATACATGATGCTAATAAAATGTACTTATTTGATGTCATCAAATATCCCCCCACTTGAACTTTACTTGTCCTCAAGTAAACCTTAGATTAAACTTATGAAAATGTATCCTAAATAGGATGTATTTTTATAATTAAGCACTTATTCGTTTTATCATAATTGCACAACCAAACACTTAACGAATTAGAAATAAAATAAAATATTTCGATAAAAGCAAATCTAATCGTTTAACTGTCCAGTCGTGACGAATATTCTATCATAAGCTTGGCAAGTATATGCATCTCCCCCACTAAAGCTAAGGAGTAACAAGTCTAAAGCGGTAAAAAGGGTTTTTTATGGTTAAGGGTTGATCATCCTTCTTAATCTCTATCGATCTCAAATTCCAGAAAAGGCGATAAAATCACAAATACATGATCGAATCCACGACCACGATACTTGCAATTGCTCAAATTCTTAACTCGAATAGGCTAAAGATAGGACAAAGTAATCTTCACCAATAATATTATATCAAAAAGGGCGACAAAATCATAAATACATAGCCGAATCCACGACTACGATACTTAAGATTGCTCAAATCCCTAATCTCAATAAATCAAAGGTTTGGATAAGGAATGATATAGGGTATGGATAATATTTGGGATACAATTTGGTGTAAAATGAAAAATAAACAAAACGGATAAATTAAAATCCTAAGTGTGGTTAATCACTATCCCAACCATCCCATGAATAAGACTCATATCATTGAATAACTCACGCTTTAACACTTGAAACACACGCTTTAGGTAGACACGAATTATACTCAACAAGATCTCAATCAAAGAATAACCTTAGTTGGCATTCCCATAACGGCCAACTCCCATTCAATCCATAGATATAATATACAACAAATAGTGGTGATATCGACCACTTAATACAAAACTTTACATAAGTTGGTTAAAACAAACTTCCAACTTTTCCTTTTCTTTTTCTTTTCTATTTTTTTTTTCAATTTTTTTTTTAACATCAACATATATGTGTAAAATTTCACAACTTTTCTATCACTTTCTTTCCGGATAATTTTTCCATACTCTTCATACTTTCAGAAATACTGTAATAGCGAAAGTAGTAAACACACGAAAAATAAACTCAAAGATATACAATATTTACTTTCATACCAATTGCATTGTCCATTTCCTGACTCAACCAAAGATAATGAATTACGCACGCCAACACAGGTAATGTAAGGAAACACACTTTGCCTAAAGCAATTAACCAACCTAGGATTTTAATCTACAGGGTAGGCTAAGGTGTAAGGGTGTAACGAAACATTATAACAAAGGTGTAAGAAACGAAAGGAATGGCTCTGAGTGTTTTTTCTAGGGTATCTTACTCTAAAAGTGAGAGTAACAAAGGGTTTATACGGGGGTTAACTAACCAGTGTAGTTAGTTAATATCACATAACATAAAAGGCTTTTTGGGTGTAATCCTAGAAATTTACCAATTTAGACAAGTCACTCCAATTATATAAATAATACTTCTTATGGTGGTCTCGAGTAGTATACAAGCCAAGTTCTAAAGTTTACAAGTCATCGGCACACTCATAGATTTGTGAGTTTTGATAAATTCACAATTTTTGAAAATAACGTCATGTGTGCAGCTATGCAACTTAGATTAAACAAAAACATGCTAGAAAAATTTTAAATTTAAGCATATTAAGTACATATTAAGCATATTTTTGAAAAATAAGGACAAGTAAACGTTCTAATTCTCCATCCCCCCACTTAAGATAAACAACGTCCTCGTTGTTTAATTTGAAATTAAAAACAGGAAATTAAAAGAATTAGAACGGAGAACTCCCCTGAGATTTGCTCGAAATGATCCTCCATTGTAAACGTGCGAGCGTATATAATGCGGGAGTCCATCAACCTCTTCAATTGTCCAGACCTGTAAAAATATAGAGACCACAGAAAAAGAATCTCGAGAGCATCTCGTTAATCATTGGTTTGGAAAATAAAAATACGAAAAAATTACAGGTCAGAGTGTCGATGCGCCGTATCCATGGAATATTGGATACGCCGCATCAACAACCTGTAGGAAATACTAAAATGCACGTCATGGGTTAATGCGACGCATCTACTAAAAGTGCATGCGTCGTATTTGACCAACTGACAGAAATACGAAAATAAAAATAAACTAAAAACAAAATAAAAGACAAGCATGGGTTGCCTCCCAAGAAGCGCTTGTTTTTGTTAGAGTCACGAGCCTGACTCCACCCTTATTTACTAGGTAATAGGGTGTTTTTCCCCCACTTGCGGTCAAGTGCGGGTGATAGTAGCAATAAGCACCATAACGGTGTAAATTTGCTACTAGAGATGGATAGAATATGTAAAGATAATACCTTGGCAATATGTGTACTTCGTTCATTACCTTACCCGGTTTGGTTGTTAAATTGGATGACATGAACATTACATGTGAGAGAGTAGTATGTTGAGGATCAATGAATCTCCCTTCTTCTTCGTTTGTTCTATTGGTAGTAAGGCGTCCCTTGACTTCCATAAAAGATGAGAAAGGGTCTTTGGCGAGTAAAAGTTCGGGTTCCTCTATATCCTTCATAGGATTGAAATCATCCTCTTCAATCATAGTCGTGTCCATCAGCTCATCCTTGAATTCTTTCTTGAGCTCCACCAAAAATGGGTTGATAACAGGTGCTTTATATTCATCATTAGTTGGTGTAGTAAATTCCACCTCATCATTCTTTCGTTTTGCAACCTGTTTAGGAAAACTAGCAAGATTATTAGTAACGGGATTAATAATATTAAATAAATTAGTACCACTTTTTGTTGTAAGTGACTCCAATTCATCTTGTGAGTCTCCATCTTCAACTAGTGGTCTTGTAATTTCATCCTTTTCCCGAATAGCCGCCTCAAATAAGTCATCCCACATTTCTTCAAAATCCTTTGTGGGGTCATAATCTGGCTCATTTGTTCCACGCATGAATATTTCATTTTGTTGTGGCAATTGCGGTATGGCATCGTACACAATACAATCAAAACTTTCAATATTAGAATACTCATTATCTTCATCCGATGGAATATCATCATGGTGTTTTTGATATGATGAGAATATATTTTCCAACTCGGGTGAAAAATCACAAGTAATAGCATTATACACCATTGTCCCATATTCGTCTTCATTTTCATCATAAGCACTTTCGGATGAATAAGCTTCTTTGTAAACAATTGCCGGATTTTCATTTAAATCAAACACTTGTGACTCTTCTTCATCTTGGGCAACTTCCGGAGAAATAACATCATCAATAACTATTGCCGGAAACCTAATTGCACCAAAATCGTATGATTCTTCTTCATCATCATCATTGGATAAAGTCCAAGTGTGTCTAAATGGCAATGTCTTTCTTTCTTTCCCTGACTCTTCCTGCTTTGATAATAAGTACTCTTCCATCGTGGGTTCTTTATCATTGATGACTTGTGCACCATATCTTGCTCTTTCCCAATCGTAAACCTTTTTATTGCTCAAGGATCTTTCATTGTTAAGCCTAAGATATTCTTCCATAGTTATGTCCGGATTATCCATCATCATTATTACCTGAAAGATAAACAACCAAGAACAGCAGTAACCGAAACAAAAACGAAAAATAAAAACTAAAACGAAAAATAAAAATTAAATAAACAAAAATAAAGAAAAACGATAAAAAAAAAATTGGTCACAGAACGTCAATACGCCGTATACAATTGACCTGTATACGCCGTATTGATATAAGACAGATACGCCGCATCCACAGACAAGGATACGCCGTATTGCCTTTCTGAGACAGAAACACAGAAAAACAAAAAATAAAACTAACTAAACTAAAATACCAATAAATCAAATTAAAACAATCACTCCCCGGCAGCGGCGCCAAAAACTTGATGTGTTTTTTTTTAGGTCTATAAAAATCAACCAAGTTTTAAATTTATTTATTGCCGAACTAACCTATAGACTCTAAACACTCACGAGCAGTGTACCCGATCAATGTAGATAGTTTCTAGGTAAGCAAGGGTCGTTCACTATGAGCGAAGCTAAGATGATCTAAAGGTATTCTAATTACTAAACTAACTATTCTAACCTAGAAAGCAAGTAAATATTTTTGGGGGTTTTAGCCTGAGAGGCTATCACGATTTTATGTGTTTAATTAAACTAAATACGAGAAAATAAATATTAAACTAATTAAAAGAAAATTAAAGATAGATGAAGATAGATAGGAAGAACGGGTTAGCCACGTCTAATCCATTTTATAGTTATACATGCTTATGTCTACTTGTTTTAATTCATTCAATTGTTTTGTCGCCAATCCGATTATTAATCCTGTCATGATTAAATAACCTACCATCGTGGTGGGAAAGAGGACATGATCATAGTGACTCGTCTAGCATCAATACTAACTTATTGCTTTAAACCATCTAACCTAGTTCGGTATTACACGCTACTAGTCCTATTAGGTTGTAGACACGTTCCGTTTATGCCAAACAATGATTCCTAATAGAGATTCGGGTTAACACGCAAATAACTCAACCTAAGCAACCACAATTACAGGTAGTTAAGTCACATCAATTAAAGTTATAAGGATCATAACCTAGTTACATAGACTTCTACTAGTTATAAGCAATAAACGAGTTTTTATCGACAAGCACCCAATCCAATAACAAAGCAAACACATTGACAAAATCATAAAAACTAATAAAACTTCATAAACATGGCTAACACCTAAGGGTGTTAGCCCATAATCTCAGTAACAATACACAATGTTTGAATCATAGCATAAAAGATAGAAATCATAATGAAAACTACACGCTAACCGAATGATTAAACAAAGTAAATTGGCTTGAGATGTTCTTCGTGGATGGAATGGATCTTCAATATAGTCTTCTGCTGTTTTGGGACGTTTACAGACGCCTGGGAATGATCCCGAGGGTCCCCAATGATGCCCTAATTCGTTAATGAGTTCGGTATTTATAGATTCTGAAATCTGGGTCGATACGGCGCATCTAGAGAGTTAGATGCGCCGCATCTATAAGTAAACGTAGCCTCCAAGTCTGAAACTGACCCGATATGGCGCATCTATAAATCTGATATAGAGCATCTCCCAATACGGCGCATCTAAAGACCTGATGCGCCGCATCTCCTTTAGATACAGGTAGATCTCTTTTTTCTCTTTCCGTGGCCGCTTGAATCAACTAAAATGGAGTCCGGATGAAGATTTTATGGCCAAAATACGAAAGCATCTTCAAGTGTCGACTTGTAATCTTGACTTCTTCATTAAGCTTCTAATCTCCACTTGATTTCTTGGTAAGGATTGTGTATGGCCGATACGGCGCATCAGATTGGTCCGATGCGGCGTATCTGGAGTAGAACAAGTTGGTTCTTCTTCGTTGACCAAAGTTTCATATGCGACGCATGATAAAATCAGATGCGGCGCATGCTTCAAAGTCAGGCAATGGTCTTTAATCTCTTCAATTCAGCAGACTTTTCCAATCTTGATCATTTTGCTCCATTTTATGTCCATAATAGCTAACTTTCACCAAATGCTTGTTTATAACCGAGAATTACAAAAGTAAGCGATTAAGTATAAATTCCCATATAAAATAATACAAAAACAAGCAATATACATAGGATACATGATGCTAATAAAATGTACTTATTTGATGTCATCAAATATCCCCCCACTTGAACTTTACTTGTCCTCAAGTAAACCTTAGATTAAACTTATGAAAATGTATCCTAAATAGGATGTATTTTTATAATTAAGCACTTATTCGTTTTATCATAATTGCACAACCAAACACTTAACGAATTAGAAAATAAAATAAAATATTTCGATAAAAGCAAATCTAATCGTTTAACTGTCCAGTCGTGACGAATATTCTATCATAAGCTTGGCAAGTATACGCATCTCCCCCACTAAAGCTAAGGAGTAACAAGTCTAAAGCGGTAAAAAGGGTTTTTTATGGTTAAGGGTTTATCATCCTTCTTAATCTCTTTCGATCTCAAATTCCAGAAAAGGCGAAAAAATCACAAATACATGATCGAATCCACGACCACGATACTTGCAATTGCTCAAATCCTTAACTCGAATAGGCTAAAGATAGGACAAAGTAATCTTCACCAATAATATTATATCAAAAAGGGCGACAAAATCATAAATACATAGCCGAATCCACGACTACGATACTTAAGATTGCTCAAATCCCTAATCTCAATAAATCAAAGGTTTGGATAAGGAATGATATAGGGTATGGATAATATTTGGGATACAATTTGGTGTAAAATGAAAAATAAACAAAACGGATAAATTAAAATCCTAAGTGTGGTTAATCACTATCCCAACCATCCCATGAATAAGACTCATATCATTGAATAACTCACGCTTTAACACTTGAAACACACGCTTTAGGTAGACACGAATTATACTCAACAAGATCTCAATCAAAGAATAACCTTAGTTGGCGTTCCCATAACGGCCATCTCCCATTCAATAGGGATGATTGAAAAGCAGGCCTTGTTGGAGGTGCAAATCCATTACCCCTCTATCCTGGTCTCATACCCATAAGTGGATACATCATCCGTGGTTGTGCATGCGCTGGTGGAATGATACCAGAAGACGTATAAAAGTAAAAGGAAGGACAATAAGCTCCGGGACCTAGAAGTCCTGGCATACATTACGTTTGAACTGGTTCTAACTTCAGCACCTCATTTTCTTCTGTCACTTTTGCAAAAGGCGAAAAGAACTGGAAAAAGAATCAGGCAAAGGGTTAATTGCATATCAATTTGATTCATTGAGATAAACAAACTCTCTCTGTCATACCTAATGCATTGAGCTGATATGATGAAAATTCCAAGCATAAAAATAATAGTCAGAGTGTGACCAAAGAAAGCTGCAGACGCAAAGCATGTGTAGATTGTGGCAACTGTCAAGGAGAAATTTTTCAAAATCGTATCTGCATGTCACAAACAATTCTTTAGGATAAGTAAATAATACTGACTAACATTATACATTAAACAAATGCAAACTGGTTATGGTCTTTCTAGATGATCAATAATATATTTTGAACACTCTTATAAGCTTACCGGCGTATTTAAAGAAAAAATGAAGATAAAATTTTAAAAGTAGTGTAGATCTTGAATGTCCTTCCAAAATATTGAAGCTTTCAGGGACCTGCAACCCAAAGTCAGGCAAGTATGAGGTTTTACCGTGCATGTTTAAAATGGAGCTTAATATCAGTTTGTCCAATATTAGGTTTTACCGTAGATGCAAATAAGAGGTTTAGCCGTTAAATACTTACTGGTTCTTACAATAAGTACTAATGGAGCTTAACATCAGTTTCTCCAATAAGTACCCTTGATATAAAAGTCTCTTAAATAAGCAAAATCGTCACATAAGACCAATTATCGACTACAACACCTAACTCTTTCTAGACCTGTGGTTTTGCGTTTTGCCTAACAATAAGTATAACCACAGATGACCCAGTCCATTTGTTTCTTTCATATTTTGTATTTTAGACCAAAGTTTGACCACCACAGGTTCTATTTATGTCATCAGTATACACATTTGAGCAACTTACTGAACCAAAAAAAGATTACCAAACTCATTACCTCAGGTGGTGGTACGCATACCATGTAAAAGCAATGTTAACTTCTCTCAAGTCAGACATTTGACACACACATGATCTTTCCAGCGAATAAGTTCCTATAGCAGCACCAGATATCCTTCCTTTTCCGTTGAATTGGATCTCGACAAAATCACGAAAATGACTGCAAAAATATTAAATTCAGTTAAACAAATTTGGTTAAACAAAAAAAAAACACTGAAAGATTACAGATATCTCAAAAAAAACCTACTCATACTACAACATGCAACAGTAAACAACACAAACAATTTAAACACGGACATGCAATCAGAAAACAAACCCAACATCATAAACTCAAAAAGTCAAAAACTTTAATCAAGGCAAATCTAAAAGTGACAAAACCCAGTTCAGGCTGAAGGCACATACCGCGTCTACTCTAAGTGTAGACCACTGCTGCATAAAGGAAAACAAATCACCATTATAAACAAATTGCTACGCCATAAAGAAGAAAATTTCAAGCTAAATATACATATAGATTACGACCACTATATGTTTTTAAGGAAAAAAGATGATGACAATGGTGATTGTTGAAGAAAAAATGGAATTCAATTTAAATGAGACTAAAACTTACCGTGAATTGGAAAAGCCTATTCAAAGCTTCCTGCAAAATATTTAAGACAATACTGTAATCGCACATTAGTGAGGTTATTATAATAATAAAACGTGGTTGATTCAACCATGATCACCATTACACTTTCACCTTCAACATGCCATTATCGATCTATATACTGGATCAAAACTAATGATGGCTGCCATAAAGCGAGGGGTTAACCGGGTATTAACTCCTCCCGTCCCGCTACACTTCTTCCTTGACTCCGAATTCCTTGAAACTTGCCTCTGCGCTTCAATGTTAAACACATTCCCTGGTAGAAGCTGTAAAATTAAAATAAGGGGGTGTTTAGTTAAGCTTAACAACAAACCTTTATAGCTTTAACAAACAGCCATTTCTAAGAATGAAGCAATTCATATTTCAATGAAAAAATATTATGTCAAGGCACTCAAACAGTTGGTGAGACAATATTTTATCTAGGATATGCTCTAGCATAACAAACTTTAATGTACAATCTTTGCCTTAAAACAAACGCAATCCAAAAGAAATGAGCATGAGATTACCTGCACCGCTAATATAACACCCTGGTGTAAAACGCCACCGTAGCAAGCCAACGAAAAGTAATATCATAATAAAACCAAATCCTATTATGGTTGGATCATCTTATGAATGACTCAAAAGGAAAGGGTACCTCTTCAACAGCATTCAAAAGACGCCTACACATCCCTTGTCCCTGATATATTTTGCAATAAGGGGCATCTATGCAACTCATGTCCCATGAATCTTGAATGAGAAAACAAACGTATCACATCCATTTAGATTGTAGGTCATATCAAGATTCAATTACCAAAACCTATTATGGTTGGATCATCTTATGAATGACTCAAAAGGAGAGGGTACCTCTTCAACAACATTCAAAAGACGCCTACACATCCCTTGTCCCTAATATATTTTGCAGTAAGGGGCATCTCTGCAACTCATGTCCCATGAATCCTGAATGAGAAAACAAACGTATCACATCCATTTAGATTAAAGGTCATATCAAGATTCAATTCCAGTTAGTTGGCATTGACACGTACACGACACCATAATAGGGATTTTAAAAAGATCAAAACTTGTTCTAAATAGAGTCCTAGATAGGTTGAATTGCGATGGTAACTACCTTATAGATGGTGCACTACATTATTGCTTGAGCTGAAACTGAAAAGATATAAACATACCGATATTATCATTATTCTTTCTGTGTAAACATATCGACTGTGTGCTCGGGCTGGTTGCATTAACAAAATAATTAATTTATAAACAGAACCAATAAAATTTTGTGAATATGTAAATATTGGTTCACTAATATAGGGGTGCAGTTCATACCGTTTTGACCCGTTATGATTATGCCATCTAAATGTGAACTAATGAAAGACTGTAAATACAGATAATGAGGACTCACCACCAACAATGAAGTGAAAAGACCATCTCCTCAATCGCTTATGCAACTGCCAAGCCAGTGATGGTGTGATTGTGTGGACCTCCTTGAAGTCCAGGAAAGACAGCCTGGTTGATCTTGTCTTCAAGATCGTACATAACCTTTTAACAATAAAGTGTTAATATTTCTTATCTTCAACTTATAAGTTATAACCCAAACTTCAGGTGATTAAGTAGCAATAGCAATTTAGAAATATGTACCTCTTTGCCTTGTTTGTTGGCTTCTTTGAGACCTTTTATGTAAAAGATCATGGCACCACGTGGGCCACGGAGTGACTTGTGGGTTGTGGTGGTCACGACATCCGCATAGTCAAATGGGGATGGGATGACACCAGCTGCAACCAACCAAGCACTTGCACCAGCAACGATCAACTTTGGCCTGAAGAGTGTTTCACTTTTCTCCAACTGCATTTTTTACCAGAGTACCCGTCAAACCCACTAACGTTTACTATAACTAATTTAAATATGAGAAAAATGATTTTAAAGAAAACATTAGATGGACCTGGTCATAATCAATAAATCCAGTGCTATCATCTAATCTGTAAGGAATGGTCTCAAAAAGATAGATACCGCTGATATTTTCTTTTTATCGGTCTGAAACGTAAAAAGTATAAAATCAGACGGACTTTATGATAGAATGGGCATCATGCTATATAAGAATGAATGGATGGTTAAGTACCTGATAACCGTGCCACAAATGTCCACCATGAGGAAGATCAAGAGCCATGATTCTGTCATGTGCCTTTATTAAGGCAGTGTAGACTTGGAAGTTAGCTGGTGACCCTGAAAGAGGCCGCACATTCACTGCATCATAGAACAGAATTAGAAACATTGTGGGTATGTATGATCACATAGCAATAATCCTTTTGAAATAAGCTCACCCAAACACCGTTAAACTGCCATAAAGTTCAATAATTGTAGCAGGTGACTATTTTAATCTCTTTGATTATTAGTTAACTATTTAACTTAATACAAACTCATTAGACATAAAACATCGCCCAATTTGACCCGTTTATCTGTAAATGGATCAAAATGCCATCTCTAAATTGTTACTTATGTAATCCAAAGAAGGAAACACTAACCATTTTCCACTTGTTTATACTCTTCCTGAAGCTTTCTCTTGAAGTTGATTTAGAGTTTGAGAGGAAAGGTTGGAGGCCAAACTGTGGAAAATTTGTTACTCTTATAGAAACTTACATCAAATAAACAACTTTGGTTGTTTGAATTTAACTCCCTATTTAATTTTCTTATTTAAACTGCAATAACCACTTAGAATTAACCTGTAATTGATAATACCACGAATCAGCGCATCCAAAAAGTTGACTAATTGTAAAAGATAACTATGACCATAGAGATCTGGAAGTTGCTTACTCATATTTTTTCTTGATTTGGGAAACAGACATAGGCTCCAAGTATGTATCTGCTGCTACGTTGCTCTCATTGCTCTAAATCCAATATGGCCTACTTCATAGAACCTGCATTAAATCCATATTAGCAAATTTTCACCTCAGTGCATGATATTAGCCCACATAAAACCTGCATTAAATATTTTCCATGTCAATCTCGACATGATTGAATCCAGTTATTGAGTCTAGCAAATACTTGATCGCAGTCATATATTCTGGAGAGGCGATACCTTCGATTTTTATATATGTGCACCAAATTGGCAATTTAAATCATCATGAATAAGTGAATCGTTCTGCAAAAAATAATCAACAAACTTTAGGAGGGATTGAATGGTGTAGGAATGAATAAAGAAGCACGTTAGGGTTTTCTGGAGAGGCTCACAATTGAAGCGCATTAGGTTTTTATTTAATGGTTTTTAATCGCAGAATTGAATTAGATATATGTGAATTAGCAAAAATAAAATAAATTGCACATGTTTATAGCTTTCGAGTTATAGAATATCTCCAAAAAGTTGTAGTGGTTCAGTGGTTAAGATACCACATATTATATGCATGGTCTTGAGTTCGAATCCATGCAGGTGCTTTTTTTCAAAAAAAATAAATCAGCCGAATTTAATAAAAAAAATTGCTTACATGGCATAGTTTATGATTATGTGGGATATATGATTATGTGGCATTGAGGTGGCATTTATGTGGCATTATTTACGTGTAACACCTCCTGTTATATATAATGTAGATATAGATATATAATATATATATATATATATATATATATATATATATATATATATATATATATAAACAATGAATAATAAGTAAATTCTGAAATGTAAAGGAAATATCAAACCGATAGACACGGTTGTTTATATTGGTTCGGCACGAAGCTCTCTTCCTCGCTCTACTCCACTCCCCAAGTACCCTACTCGAGAGTTTGCAAGCACTATATCAACAAGCTCCCTTGTGGCGGAGAAAACCTTACAACGTCGCTTCACTTCTTTACCGATACTAAGCTAGATATCGAGTCTTTCACAAGGCAATACCAGCCTTATCACTCAACGTATTTTAAGGCCTAAAATACTAACCGAACTCTCTAGGTTGTTGTATGATGATCACTACCCAAGTTGGTAGTTGATGGTGAAGTACAAAGACACACAAATGATATACAAAGTTATACAACTAAGTATATGATGAAACACTACTAACTACAACACCTGAAGGCTTGGAAAGCTTCTTGTGTTCTTCACTTGAATTCAAAGTAGAATCGTTGGATCACTTTAAATGTGTTATAGATTAAGTAGAATGATCAAAGAGTGTTAGAATGATGTTATAAGATGAAAGAAATAGTAGTAGTATGCTTTGAATGGCTATGTTTCATTAATTGGGAAAGTTAGACAAATGAGCTATTTATACTAAACATTCTGTCTCATTTTCGCCTCCCGGCGGATCTGCGGATCCATATTTTACGGATCCGCCCGTATAAAATAAGGATCAGCGGAGCGTCATGAGACAGGTCTTTTGTCTATTGATTTTTAGCATGTTTGTACTAAAACTTATTTTAAATTGTAATCCTTCTAGAATTACTTGGGCACAAAGGGATAAGTTTTTTAGTTTTTATTTAAATAAAACACTTGATTAAAATGTCTAGTGAATTTAATTAAGTATACTTGGTGTTTAATTAAAATGTTTAATAATTAAAAATGTGTTTAATAAATATTTAACAGAAAAGGGATTAGTTGATGGAGTTTTCATAGGTGGACTTGGTGCTTGAGGTGAGGGAGTGTTGTCATCTCTTGTCAAGTCAATGAAGATAGCTTTGGAAGGTATAATGGTGAATTTTAGCTTTTTGTTTGGTGGAAGAGTAGAGGTTGAACAAGAGGCCATGGTGAATAGACAAAGTGATGAGATGAAGAAGATGGTGAAGAAGAGTGGTGAAGAGGTTTGAAGAGGATGGCAATTAAATATTCAAAGTTACATCTAATTTGAGCAAAGCATGCAATTAGGAGATTATAATTTTAAAATCTGTTTATCTATTTAAGGAAGCGATGTTGAAATTTATAAAGTAAGTCAACTTCTACATAAAAAGAAAACAGTAACAGAATCTGTGACCTACACTGGGGACGGTACCTTAAATATGTGATGGTCCTTTATATATAAAGGACCGTCCCTTCCTTTACGGGGCCGCCTTCCAGATTTTGTCCAGTTTCCTGTTTTGTAACCTGTATAAAATTTATAACTATACACAAGCAATCTACAGATTATTGCAGAACCTCAAAATACAAGAAATCAGACAAATAGATAGCTTAAACTTGCAAACACATCATAATTAAGGTAGATAAACATCTAATCGAGCAATTAGAAATGTCTAGCATAATCAAGAACACAAAGGTTTAAGCATAATTAAAATTCTACTATCATAAATAATATTAAGCATAAGAATAATCTCGTTACATTTAATCAAGTTTTTGAAGCCCTTTTGTCATTGACCTCAGCCCAACCCGATGCTTCACATTTGAGAATTATTCATCGTCGTTGGTTGTTTGATCATCAATGGGTGATGATTTAGGATTGAGAAAAGATGATATATATGACTCATTTAAAGGGTCCATGACTCTGTTGTAATGTAAGTACTGACTACTTTGAAGGTGCGGATAGAGATTCATGAAGTGATTATAGAGACGAGTTAAAAACATCCCATAGGGTATTAATTTGTTATTAGCACCCTTGAGATGTAAGATTCGCTTAGCGAAGAAGTAAGCAAGATTGTACTGTTGTTGAGTTAGAATGCAATGAAGCATGTGAGCACAACATGCCGGTAGATACTCACGATCTCCTACTAGACTCAAGACATTTTCTCGTAAAATAACTGCCATGGGTTGTAGAAAGTAGCGAAGTTCAAGCATACGAATTTTGTTTGCATGGTTGACACATGGTGAATTACAGAGAATGTTAGTCAATTCTTCTGAAGGAGGGAATGTATGAACGACATGGACCGTTCTCCTCTCGATTGTTGAATAGAGAGTTAAAGAGTAAAGTCTTTCGTATAGGCACATTGCCCATAGTTTAGAAGTCCAAGAATTTGAGCGAATTGTTCAAGAGAAAATAAAAACTTGTAGTTTTTTATCTAAAACAAAAAAGAGAAAGATTGATCCTCGTTACGTATGATTTCAATTTGACGAAAGAATTCTAACATGAAACGGGGACAAATTTGTTCATTAATAGTAAGTAGACACTCAAAACCTATGGTTCGAAAGACTTTGTTAATTTCTTCCTGAAAGACTAAGGAGGTGTC
Source organism: Artemisia tridentata subsp. tridentata (assembly GCA_021014915.2). Lineage (NCBI taxonomy): Eukaryota > Viridiplantae > Streptophyta > Magnoliopsida > Asterales > Asteraceae > Artemisia > Artemisia tridentata. The sequence goes on along the minus strand of CP139501.1, from coordinate 57,256,063 downwards.
GACAATTCGACCCTCATAAAGATAATGTGACAGAAGGTTTTTGAAGCCATGAACAAAGTCTCTAGGTGTGTAAAGTTCTAATGAAACATTTGTAATGTAGATGTTGGTTAGATGACGATCAAATTCATATATGTGTGGCATATTTATACCACGAAAAAAAAAACGTAGTATGTGTATTAAAATGGGATCAATGTATAGTAAACAAAGAGTGGGTGAGCCCGCGCGTTTCTGCGGGAATGCTGTGTCGAAGCTGGTTATGAAGTTTGCTAGTGGCTTCCGAAAATTGAAAATTTGTAACTTGAAAAAGGAAAAAACAGTTAAAGTATTTTTAGATGCAAACTTGAGCTATAGCATTTAAGCTGGATCTAAAAGAAAAGATTGTGAAACAATGTTGTAAGTGTAATTATCGATCTAATCCCATGTTAAATTGCTCAAAACCATATACAAATCTTGATAATTGCGATAGTTGTTTATCCATTCGGTTCCTTAGCAGCAGTTTTTGGCTTACCATGTTCAAATCGTGTACTCACTCAGAAGTTCTGCACCAAGCTTCAAAGTGACATAAAAAAACAGAATAGTCTAATCCAGAATAGGTCTTCACAACATCTTCTGAAGTGCATAATAGTTTGCAAGACTTTGGCTGTAGAACTTTGCAAAAAGTCATGATATAAAATCAGAAACTTTGAAATTTAATATGGAAAAGAGCATGTAAATGAACACATGCACTACCATTTTCATTCAACGTGCCACCCAAACCAAAAGGGCCTGGGCCATCATTACAAATAATAGCTAGATCAAACACATAAGAAGCCAAAGGAGCACATAATATTACATTTAACACTTGCTGCAGAAGCACACAAAATGCAAAAGTTGCATAAATGAGACATTTGCAGTACCAATTTCGCAAACAATTTATTGCATTTAATCATTGTGTATATATTGTCCCAACTGTTGATGTTCTCACTTCAAGATACCAGTCCTGTGTATCATATACTTACTCACGTTACTCTCCCTATATAATTAGCTTAAAACCAAAACCATCAAAATGCCCTCACTCACACTATAGAATTAGGTAAAATCGACAATTATCATCAATCTTTCCATAAATATTTCAAGCATGATCAATAACAACCTAAACTAAATATTAGGCAACATGAAAAGCTTAAATTCAAAGTATTATAGGGTGTTAGGGATTGCGTTTTGAGGGTCATTATCGCACATGAAAGCGCAGATAAACAGACGACAACATTTGGCAAAGTATTTTAAGAAGTTAATATATGCATGTTGGCTGTCGCAGCACTGAAAATACAGATTAACACATGGTATTTAAAAGCAATCCCAAACGCCCCCAATAAACAGGGCCGATATTTAAATTAGTTACTCAACATAGCACAATTATCCCCTCATTATGTCTATGATCCTATACTACCACTTTTCCATTTTGCAAGCCAAATGGTGCATTTTAGTCCATTAGATTAAACAAACTTTATTTCTCTCGAAGCCTAAAGCAAAAAAAAAAAAAAACAAAAAAAAAAACATTCCATTTCTTCTCAAATTCCATCATGGCACACGCTAAAAAAAATAAAGGGGCGCCTAACATACCTTATCACTACGAATTTCCCATTTTGGTTTTGGTACACCCTAAAGAGAACCGCGGTCTTTTCTTCCAATTCTTTAGTAGCCATTCCCAAGAAACCAAAAGGCCTGAACGCACATTTGCTTTTAAATCTCCTCAGCAAGCCTTGAGTTAGTTGTTTTTTACTTCCATCGATCCATAGCGTTCTACGAATCACAAAGTCAAAACATGTGAAGAAATGTTATAATTAAACAAGGTTATACAAACACTTTTGCAAAAAGGGAAAAAAAGACGTTTTATTCTTCAACCAATGATGTCGTTATTTCAACCTATTCATGCGGAAATCTTTTTGAGAAAGCTTAAGCTCTTCCAAATAAGGTATAGTTCAAATAAACCCTAGTTAGATGTAGTTGGGGCCTGTAAACACACCCTAATGACCCTATATGTAATATGACCAAGATGTAAGTCACTCGATCATTCTAAACTGCTTATTGATTTACAAAATATTAGCAACTTCATTATCCTATATACTAAACACCAAAAATCCGCTCCGCTACAAAACCTATAGCAACTTGATGTAACGGCATATGCTGTCTGTAGCAAGCAAAAAACATAACAACTGAATGATTGATTCACCTTTAGGATCTGAACTGCTGCGTCTGTCACTCACATGTCGGGTGACCTTAACCTTTTCGGGCTTTTTGTTAATATCTTTGACAACATGTAAAAAAAAAAGATGACCATAAACATTTTTTGTACCTTATATAAAGGAAACATATTTTCATATTAGCCCAAAAGCCAGGAAGCTATAAAATTGTATACTTACGTTGCTGACAGAACCGGATTCATGTTACGGTCTAGTGGCAAATGTAAAATAGTCAACCAATATTGGTGGATCTTCCATTAATTTCTTGTATTCCTGCATGATTAACTATCCATTATAGTTCTAGAAACGATTGGTAGAAACTAAAAAAACTGATAAATTTGAATACTTGCAATGGGTGCTGTTAATAAAAATATCGTCTAAAAAACGTTATTTATATTTTATGATCTTTGCTATATTTTGTTAATGACAATTATAAACTTTATTTTTAGCAAAACATAAATATAGTTAAGTCTTTTACATATATAGTCACAAGTCTTTCATAAACACAAAACATCATATAGATGTTACATATTCGCTTTCATATACATTTTACAAGTTACATTCATATATATTTTTAATCTAAAAATGGAAATGTATCATGACATCATGGCATGCATCACTTTGTCATCTTCAGGAGATTTTGAAGATCATATGAATATCTTGTTTAGATCCTTACTCAATGAAAAGATATGGAAACATCTTGGTTAGATTTGGTGAAGATTTTTGAAGATTTGCTATCAGGTTCCCACGGAACCAAACTAATACAAGGACGGATCCCTCATTTTGGATCCGTCCCATCCGTGGCTTGTTGAGGCAGTTGGCCTATAAATAGCAAGCCACACATTCATGTTTTCTCATCACTCATAAGCATAAACAACATCATACATTCTCTCATTCATATCTAACCCATTCATATTTCATATTTTATTTTAAGTGATCTTTCTTTGTAGCAAGAAGATCAAAGCATCAAAAGCTTCAATAAAGCGTTGCAAGACTTGTTAGTTAGTTACTATGTGAATTTGTTGTTTTTCACACATCATTGTTTGTACCAAACAATCATAAAATCTCTGTAGTGATCGGTTAGTATTTTAGTCCTCAAAATACATAGAGTATCGGGAGTGGTTGTACCCTTGTAAAAGAACTCGGTATTTAGTTTTGTACCGGAAAAAGTGTAAGTGACGTTTGTAAAGGTTTTCTCCCCCGAGAAGGGAGCTTGTTTCTTAGTGAAGAAAAACTCTCGAGTTAGAGGCTCGGGGAGTGGAGTAGAGCAAGGAAGAGAGTCCTTGTAGACCGAACCACTATAAACAATCGTGTTGTGGTTTGATCGTTTCTTTCCTTTCTTGCATGTTATTTATTGTTTGATATTTGCATTAGTTGAAATCACACTAAGTATTCAAAGAAAATTAATTTTAAAAATGGTAAAACTATTCAACCCCCTTCTAGTTTTCCACAATTGGCATCAAGAGCTACGTTACTCAAGATTCTTAAAATATATTGTATTTTAAAACTTGAAACGATCCATGGATTTTGAAAACTTCAAAGAAGGAAAATCTATGTAAAGACCACCACTATTTGAACCAAATGGTTTTATATATTGGAAAAACCGCTTTGAAACTTATGTGAAATTAAAAGACATAGATCTATGGTATATTATTATAGAAGGTTGATGAACTCAAATAAGTACATTTTATTACCATCATTTATCCTATTAATTTGACTTGTTTTATTATATTATGTATGAGGATTGATACTTAATCGTTTACTTTTGTAATTCTCAGTTGAAAACAAGCATTTGGTGAAACTTGGCGATTTTGGACTAATTATGGAGCAAAACATGCAAGAAGTTAAGAGTCTGCTGAAATGTACAAGATCAAGACTAATCTGCTCCAGATGCGCCGCATCTTGCTTATCACATACGGCTCATCACTATCAATATTTCACCAGATACGATCCAAGATTCAAGAGGACATGCGCCGCATCTAATTATGGAGTTACGCCGCATCTTCTGGCGGTGTACGAATATTCCTGAATATTATAATCTTGGACCCCACGCGAAGTTAAGTAAATGCGCCGCATCTACTTACTAGATGCGCCGCATCTTATCCTCAGACAGAAACTATAAATACCCCAAGACCAGACGAATTTCGTGGGACATATAATATATATGAAGACCGAAGTACAGAAACCAAGGACGAATTCAGTCGAATAGCGAGCACAAGACACACTCAAATCAAAGATACAAGAGCTGTAACAAGGTGCTGCATGTGTTTAATTCATTAAGTAGTTTTGTTTTATTGTGTTAGTAAACTTTAATTCATCAAGATTGGTGGCTTGTGTAATGTGACAACGGAAAGATTGCACTCCCTTAAAACTGCTTTCTCATTAATTAAAGTTTATATGTTGATGTCTTTGGTGACTTTTATTAGTGCATTGATAACCTCTGTGTCTAGCTGAGCGTTGATCGGGTCGCCATGCCTCTGCCCTCGCCTATTTATTAGATCACCTATGCATTCTATGGTCTGTAGAAAAGTAGGAGAAAGATAAATAGGATAGTCATAAGTAATCATTAAGGGTTTACTCGCCGATAAGATTAGAACCAACGAGAAAGGACTTATTCTCAGTGCGTTGCATCGAACTATACACTTCATATAACACTAGCAATAAAACAAGTGACAAACTACTTATCATAAGGACAACCCTCTTATTGTCTCGAGTATTTATCTGTGTACGTGTGTGCTATTCGCTGATTCGTGCCTATTGGTTTAGTTTATTATTTAATTGCAACCAAATCGTGCCAGTCTCTCAGGCTGAACCCCCTTGCGTTAGATTAGGTTGTATAGCTAACTTAATATATTAAAATACTGATTAGAATAACTAGATAATACGTTCCACTCTTAGTGATCGACACTCTACTTACCATTATATTCATACTGACCGGGTACACTGCTCGTTAAGTGTGTGTGTTATTGATAAGTCGGCTAAATATAAATTTAAAACTTGATTAGGCATTAAAACTGCTAAACCGCAACGACACACCGCACGCATCAAGTTTTTGGCGCCGCTGCCGGGGAGTGAATTGTTATTATCTGTTAATTTGATTAGTATTTTAATTAGGTTTTAATTTTTTTTTATCTAACTGCTAATTTTGTTGTGTATTAGATTAATTTGCATTCATTGTACTATTTTGCATATTTTCTGTTTTTGTGTGTTATTTGTTTGCTTTTGTTTGTGTTTATTTTCGTATGTTTTTATTTGTTTTAATTTTTCGTGTTTTTTGTGTTCTGCTATCGTTGTACTGAGCTAAATCGAACGATACGGCGCATCTATCTTCATAGATACGGCGTATTGCGTTTAATTTTTATAAAATACAACGCGTTTAATTAATTCGATACGACGCATCTTTTCCCCAAGATACGGCGTATCTGTTTTTGATAAAAATTTTTTTCTAAACGTTAACGATATACGACGCATCTGCTTTAGCAGGTACGGCGTATCTATTATTTTAATTAAAAACAGTTTTTGAATTATTAAACAGATACGGCGTATCGATTTTTATCGATACGGCGTATCTTCTGAATCAAAAATCTTATATTTTGAAACGTAACGAAAATACGGCGCATTAACTTTTGTTAATACGACGCATTTAATTTTTAATAAATATCGATTTTTGATAATTAAAATTGATACGGGGCATTCTAATTTCTAAGCGGCGTATCTATTTTCTGAATAAAGTCTGATTTAATTTTAACGATTATAAGATACGGCGTATCCAACTTTTTGGATATGGCGCATTGTCTGCAGATATCAGCTATTTTGTATTCTTATATCCGTTTTTGAATTCGTTAATTTCTCTTCTAGCGAACAAATCCTACTGATGCTTTTCGTGATTATTTCAGAAGGATAATGGAAGAATTCGGAGAACTGATTGACTTCGACTTCGAAGCCAATTTTATGAATGGAGTATTAGTGCATGAAAAATCACCCGAACGTTACAATGGGGACTACATTGAACTTAATGACCTTAATGGACCATTAGAATCCAATGACCTGTTCATGGATGATGCAGAATCTAAGCTGGAAGATGGAGAAATTCTGGATAGTCCAAAGGTCAACGCTATTAATACTAGGAATTACGATGAATTTGAGGGATATGATGGTTCTTGGGATTATGGTAGAAGAATCCACGCGGATTGTGCTTACAATTTGCAATTCCCATGCATGATTGGGTACAAGTGTATTGACGCCAATTTCTTTCCTATTTTACCAATCAATGTCATGTCAAGAAGCTTTTACAATTCTATTATGAGAAATAAAGTGGAGCATAAGGGAAAGAATGTAGTTGGTGCCTTCATTAATGTCCCGATCTTCGTTGGACGCTTTACTATTGTAACTGAGTTCGCCGTTGTTGAAGACATGAATGCCTATTGTGACAGCAATATGGGTGACGTGATTGTTGGAAAACCATTTTGTAGGGAGATCACTATTAATGCAAAACGATTTGAAGGAAAGATCACCTTTCAATGTGGAAGCGACGTTATCACTTATATGATGCCCCGAACTCATCATGGATTTAAACATGCTACTAGTAGGATCTGCTACAAATTTTCTCCATTCCTTTTTATTAGTGATGATGACAATAAGAGAGGGATTGAGTACCCATATCAATTGATGGAAGGATTCTACAATGGAGAGTTGAAATTGGGACCTGAATATATACGTGACGAATTAGTTGCTAAATGGATCCTACGTAAGCAATTGATTGCGTGGTTTTGTAACCTTACAACAGGTTTTACCTCTCGAGGGATCTCAAGAGGCTTACAACCCCACCAGGCAGTGTACCTGACCGATGTAGTATAGTGTAGTGGTAAGTACGGGGGATTGATCGTTCTCCACAGGGAATAGTGTTCGTTAGGTATGAAAGGCTACTCTAATTAGGTCTAAGGGTTGAGGAAGATTCTTTTTATGTTTTTATAATTTTATGAAAGCAAGTAAAATCTCGGGTTTGAAGGAGTGGGCGGAATTAGTTGCTAGTCAACTAACCCAAATTACTAAGAATGCAAATAAAATAAAATAACAAAAAATGAAATGTGGTGAGAAACTTATGTGTAGAGAAATGTGTTTACTTAGATTTCCTTACTCCCTAACTATCTTTTACCGGTTAATTAGTGTGTATTAGTCGCGTGGATGACGGGTGTATTCCTTAATACCATTCGTGGGGTGGCGTACTTACTTCCCCAACTCTACAAGCTCCTACTTCACTCCTATGTCGAGCCGGCTAGGAAGCTCCTAACATGGGATCACTAGAATTCGCTTGTGCATTAAATACAACCATAAAAACCTTTAGTACGCATTTGGTTCATGTTTCTTAAGACGTTCAAGCAAGTTACCGAATAGGAAGTTAGCCAGTTTTCTTAAGCTAACATAGATAAACAATCATCCAATACAACTAATAACACACTAACAACCAATAATCAATAGCTAGGTTTCATTAGATCTAAGCAAACACAAGATAAATTTAGCCTAACATGTTAAACAAAAGACAAGAATAAGATAGAATCAAACAACACATAGACATATTGAATGATTAATTGATAACTTATCTTTCAATGAAACATGGAAGATCTCAAGGCAAAAAGCCCTGAAAAAGTAGCTAAAATCGTCTTAGGGTTTTCTCCCAAAATTCCACACACTAAGCTCTCCCTTAATGACAAAAAATTAGAAAACTATATATAGATTTTTGGATCTGACGGCGTCACCTTATGGAGTGTGACGCCGTCACCTCACCGCTTTTAGGGTTCCCGGATGACCTTCTTGACGCCGTCCCTCTTTAGCTCTTCAAAAATCCATTCTGGCTTATCAAGGCTTGACGCCGTCGAACCATGAACGTGACGCCGTCCCCTTATGATTTAAGCCGTGACGCCCTCTATCAAGTTAAAGCGTGACACCGTCAGAATTCACATGCTATTTTCACTGGCCCGTCATGAGTAAATTTCACGTCCAACTTTTCTTGCCAAGGCATGACGCCGTCCAGAGTAAATCTTGACGCCATCAAGAGTAACTTTTAGCCGATTTTTGAGACTTTGCCGTTTTCTTCACTTTAATGCTCCAAAAACGTCCAAAATGCCTCCTTTTCCAGATTTCTCCTCAAAAGTACCTAAAATGACAAAAGGAACGATTTAGGGCAATATTTGATCAAATAAATACGATTTAAGGCTTAAATGACCCCTTAAAAGCGGTACACTTTTCGCTTCATCAAATACCCTTACACTTGAGATTTGCTTGTCCTCAAGCAAATGCGCTTTTATTCTAATCAAAATACAAGTTAGGGGTCATTTAATGCTAACATAAAAGTAATTACAACAAATATTCGTTCCACTTTAATCATAATAAGCACGGAGATTACAAACTAGCACCTCACAAGTAGTGTTTAGATACTCACATCTCTCAAGTGTCATCAAAATAAATCTCATAAATGAAAACGGATAATATCTCTCACTACCTGTCATAGCAAATAGATTACCATAGGCTTGGGAAAGGATCGAAAACCTCCTCCACTAGGCGTAAGCACCTAAGATAAACTATCAAAGAGGGCTTTTAAATGGGTTATAACTTTAGGTGTAGGAAAAGGAAAACACGGTTTTGTTGGATAAAGGATATTTTACTGGTGGCTAGTTAAAAATCTTGATCAATTACATGTACTATACAATGTTGCTAAGCCAAGACTCGACTCGATCTTAAGCTAGAAACAAAATAATAAAATAACAAAAATATAAAACAAACATAAAATGAAACGGGATGGTAGTCCGTATGTTTTTTCTACTTTTCTTTTTCTCATTTTTTTTTGTATTTTTCTTGAAATTTTTTTTTTTTTTTTTTTTTTTTTTTTTTTTTTTTTTTTTTTTTTTTTTGCATACACTTTTGCCCTACCATCCAAAATAATACATCATAGGGGCATTGCATCCCCCTTACACTTGAATTTTTACATAACTTTACAATTACTACTCTAATGACTTGAATTAAGATAATTGAAAAACTTGGAGTACTTTTAAAATATTTAGCACAAATGGGGGTAATAAATGATGTTCTTCCCCATTACTCCATTACACTAGTACTTTACCCATGAGTCCCAATCGTCCCAAAACAATATGTACAAGGATATGACTCGACTTAGCAACCATGTAATCAACTAGATAATTAACTTGGGTTTAAACAAATGTTGTCACAATAATGCACTAAAAATGAGTGCATACAAGGTAGGCTAAGGCGATTTGGGTGTACATTTTAGTGGGGTGTAACAAATTCTTCCTTTAAGTAAAATGCTTAAAGGTCGAAACGAAAAGATAGGCTCTGAGGGGTGTACTAGAGGTATCGTGTACTAAAAATGAGTACAACGCAAAGGGTGTGGGAGAATTACTTGACCAATGTAGCCAAAATAATTATAACAAAAACACAGGTGTAAAACAATGGGTTAATCCTAATGCCTCTTATCATGTAGTAAATCTAACTACACGAATGTAGTCTCACTTGTGGCCTCGGAATGGTCCTAACGCAAGTTCTAGAATCTAAATGCTACCGGTACACACATCATAGCATAAATGCTTTTCCTACCAATTCTAGGGGCGAACCTCACATATTTGGGGTGGAAAATTTTTTAGTGGTACGGTTTTTTGTGCTAGTCATATAAATCCTATCCGTGAGACGCTCATTAAGATCAAAGTTTCACTCCTATATGTTGTAAAAAATTTTAAATTTGGCACTAAAATTGCCCTAACAGGTATTTATCTCAGTTTTATTACACATCTACCATCAAACAAACAAAAATCAAGCGCAATTGTATTCTCTAAAATCGTACTTTTACCCTCCCCTTACACTTAAGATGAACATTGTCCCCAATGTTCAAATAACAAGATGTAAAAGCATAAAGTAAAAGAATGAAATCAAATACTCCCCTGATTCGCTCGGTGGATAATGAAATTACACGGTTAAATCTTCCTCCAAAGAGAATGTTGAAGCTCCATGACTAATGCATCGCCATAAGCTTGATTCCAAAAACATCTCCTTGTCCAAAATAACCTGTTAAACCTGAGAAAACAAACACGAAAACCTGCATAACATCGGCGGGAAAAATCTATATATAAGGATATAATGCTTGTGGAATGATAATTTTGCAGATTCCTGGAGATTATAAGTTGGAGATTTTAATAAAAACTTTCTATGAAAACAAAACTTTCAAAAATTTCTGGAAATTAAATCTGACGCCGTCAGGTTATAACCCCTGACGCCGTCAGAAATGACCTGACAAAAATTTTCATTTTTAGTTTCCGGAAAATTTCTGGAAAAACCTTTACCTTACTTCCTGGAAATCCTGCAAAACATCATTATGACTCGATACAAGCATTTGACTCAAACAAATACTAATATGTATGCTAATTTATTATTATTACGATTCATGTTAATTTGTGTTCTAATAAACCGATTTAGATTTCCCTTACACTTATCTTTTGCAAAATACCTTTATATGTAGTTAAGACGAAGTTAAAAACAACATAAAGCATTTTCACAAATTAGTTTTGAACATGAATCAATAATAATAAAAATTAAACACACATACGGAAACAAATAAAAACAAACAAACAAATAAATAAACACACAAAGCAAATAAAACAAATAAAGCTTGGGTTGCCTCCCAAGAAGCGCTTTTCTTTATTAACGAGTCTTGTAGCTAGACTCAAAGTCACGTACATTACGTGACTCCATCATCGGTCACGGTTCCTAGGCCATTCTCCTTCCCGGTTCTATATTCCGGTCCTAATTTCAAACAATCCTTGTAGAAACCGAATATCCTTTCCATAACATAGTCTACTCCTTTACTTCTATCCTCATCATTCCTATAGTAGACCGCTTGCTTGAGCTCCTTCTCAACATTTGACAAGTGTTGGAATTGTTCTATCTTATATGGCATTTGGTAGCTTACTTCATCGGTCTCATCCTTAAATCTAACTATCCCTAAGGAGGGTTCATAAGTCATTCTAGAGACCTCAACAAATGGTTTTCCAAAAACCACTTGAGTCAAGGATGCATCGACTATTGGGCGGATATCTTCTACAATTACAAAGTCGGTGACATAGGTGAAGTTTCCTACATAAACCGGTAATCCCTTAACTCTTCCCGTGAAGTTACTCATCCAACCCTTGTCAGGGAACATCCTATACCCAAGTTGATTTTTCATTATCAAGTTGTAGTGGGCTCTAGTCATGATGTTTATGGGTGATCTAAGGTCGATGTAAGCTTTCCACACATGCAAATGTCCGATGTTGCATGGTATGTTGAGATTAGAAGGGTCGCCTATTTCTATGATTGGTCTACCTAGGAAGTATGGTGCCTCGGGGTCATCGAATAAGTTTGTATGATATGCGCGCTCTTCCTTAGTGGGTAGCCTATTGAAGTAGTCCTCATCATCATCTACTTCTTCAATCTCACTTGTCCTAACTTCCTTATCAACCTCGACTTTCTTATCCTCATCCTTAGGTTCACTATTATCCTCATTCCTATCAATTGGTTTAATAGTGACAATGTTGACAAAGTGGACGTGTTTGGATGAAGAGGGGTCTTTTACTTGGGGTCCGCTATTTGTGTTCCTAGCGTCCTTATGTGGAGGTGATAACACTTGGTTATGGAGAGCTTTCAACAAGTTGTCAATTTTATTGGTCATCTCCGTTTGTTGTTGTTTGAATTCGGCTTCAAACTTGGCTAAACGAGCTTCTTGAGATGCCATAAATTGAGACATCAATCCTTCAAAGTTATTGGTACTACCATTTCCGGAAGGATTGTTGTTGAAAGTACGGTTCGAGTTGGAACCGCTTGATTGGAAACGATTAGGTGGGTTGGAAGAATTGGTTTGTTGTGAGTTTTGGTTTTGTTTCCACCTAAGGTTCGGGTGATTTTTCCATGAGGGGTTGTATGAATCACCATAATGGTTTGGCTCGGGTTTGAAAGTGTACCACTTGTCTCCCGCTCCGTCGGTACGCGAGGATGCGTAGTCCACAAAAGCTTGTTCGGGGAGTTCCATGCAATCACGAGTGTCGTGGGGACCACTACATAATTCACATGAAGAAGTGATTTTGTTCACTTGGCTTGAAGGTTTAGGAGCCTCGTAGGATTTCATGAGAAACTTGACTTGGTCTTCAAGTTCTATGATCCTACGGTCGGAAGTGCTTGAATTATTCGAAGGCAAAGATATTGCCTTGACCGTTTTATTCAAATCACGGGGATCACTCCAACTTTCGTTGTCATAAAGAGCAAGATCCTCTAGGAGAGCCCATGATTGTTCCGCACTTAGATCACGTAGCTTGCCACCGGCCGATTGGTCAATGGTTTGCCTCGTGGAGAGATTGATATGGTCATAGAAGATTTGGACTTGGAGCCAAAGTTCTATGCCATGGTGAGGGACTTTTTGGAGTAAGTCCTTGAATCGAGTCCATGCCTCGTAGAGAGTTTCGCCTTGACGTTGTTGGAACATCAAGATATCATTCCTTAGCTTGGTAGTTCTTCCCGGTGGGAAAAACTGAGCAAGGAAACGAGTGGTAGATCATCCCAAGAGGTAATGGATCCTGCGGGTTGACGTTCTAGCCACTGACTAGCTTGGTCCCGCAAAGAGAATTGGAAGAGACGCAATCGGGTCGTCTCTCGAGTGGAAACATCAAGGTCTATAGAATCAACGATTTTAAGAAAGTCCTTGAGATGTTGATTAGGATCTTCAGAACGAAGTCCATGGAATGCGCATCCGCTTTGCACCAACCGGATGGTGTCGGATCGCAAGGGTGTGATATTGGCTCCTTGAGTGAGCTCAATGGTGTTTCGATAGCCATGATGGCTAGGACGGGAATACTCTCCTAAAGTACGGGCTCTAGGAGGTGGTGGTGGTTGTTGTGGTGGTGGGTTGTGTGGGTTAAGGATATTACCATCTTCCATGATGTCGGACGGTAATGGTAACGAACAAAGACACGAAGAAAATAGATAGACTAAAGAAAACCTAGAAAAATAAAATAAAAATCTCACTAGAAAGGAATCTAGTGAGTAGACCTAATAGAAATAAAAATTCAACCTAAACAATAACTATTCCCCGGCAGCGGCGCCAAAAACTTGATTGCGTGGTTTTGTAACCTTACAACAGGTTTTACCTCTCGAGGGATCTCAAGAGGCTTACAACCCCACCAGGCAGTGTACCTGACCGATGTAGTATAGTGTAGTGGTAAGTACGGGGGATTGATCGTTCTCCACAGGGAATAGTGTTCGTTAGGTATGAAAGGCTACTCTAATTAGGTCTAAGGGTTGAGGAAGATTCTTTTTATGTTTTTATAATTTTATGAAAGCAAGTAAAATCTCGGGTTTGAAGGAGTGGGCGGAATTAGTTGCTAGTCAACTAACCCAAATTACTAAGAATGCAAATAAAATAAAATAACAAAAAATGAAATGTGGTGAGAAACTTATGTGTAGAGAAATGTGTTTACTTAGATTTCCTTACTCCCTAACTATCTTTTACCGGTTAATTAGTGTGTATTAGTCGCGTGGATGACGGGTGTATTCCTTAATACCATTCGTGGGGTGGCGTACTTACTTCCCCAACTCTACAAGCTCCTACTTCACTCCTATGTCGAGCCGGCTAGGAAGCTCCTAACATGGGATCACTAGAATTCGCTTGTGCATTAAATACAACCATAAAAACCTTTAGTACGCATTTGGTTCATGTTTCTTAAGACGTTCAAGCAAGTTACCGAATAGGAAGTTAGCCAGTTTTCTTAAGCCTAACATAGATAAACAATCATCCAATACAACTAATAACACACTAACAACCAATAATCAATAGCTAGGTTTCATTAGATCTAAGCAAACACAAGATAAATTTAGCCTAACATGTTAAACAAAAGACAAGAATAAGATAGAATCAAACAACACATAGACATATTGAATGATTAATTGATAACTTATCTTTCAATGAAACATGGAAGATCTCAAGGCAAAAAGCCCTGAAAAAGTAGCTAAAATCGTCTTAGGGTTTTCTCCCAAAATTCCACACACTAAGCTCTCCCTTAATGACAAAAAATTAGAAAACTATATATAGATTTTTGGATCTGACGGCGTCACCTTATGGAGTGTGACGCCGTCACCTCGCCGCTTTTAGGGTTCCCGGATGACCTTCTTGACGCCGTCCCTCTTTAGCTCTTCAAAAATCCATTCTGGCTTATCAAGGCTTGACGCCGTCGAACCATGAACGTGACGCCGTCCCCTTATGATTTAAGCCGTGACGCCCTCTATCAAGTTAAAGCGTGACGCCGTCAGAATTCACATGCTATTTTCACTGGCCCGTCATGAGTAAATTTCACGTCCAACTTTTCTTGCCAAGGCATGACGCCGTCCAGAGTAAATCTTGACGCCGTCAAGAGTAACTTTTAGCCAATTTTGAGACTTTGCCGTTTTCTTCACTTTAATGCTCCAAAAACGTCCAAAATGCCTCCTTTTCCAGATTTCTCCTCAAAAGTACCTAAAATGACAAAAGGAACGATTTAGGGCAATATTTGATCAAATAAATACGATTTAAGGCTTAAATGACCCCTTAAAAGCGGTACACTTTTCGCTTCATCAGCAATGTGGGAGTCAATGATCGAGAATAAAGAGCTGAACGTGAGTCTAACTTGAAGACTCTGGAATAAAGACAAGTGCTGACCGGGAGACAACCCGGATTTATCTTTTTAATTTTCTGTTTTTGTGTCGAGTCAGTCAGGCCGCAGAGGATACGGCGCATCTCCATCCTGAGATGCGACGCATCTCCTGCAATGGTCATATCTTTATTTTTCCGCATATTTATATTTTCGACTTTAAAACTTTTTATCAGTTTATTTCAATGCGGCGCATCCCTGGTTAAGGATGCGGCACATCTTTTATTCTGATCCGTATTTATTCCAGGCTCGATACGGTGTATCTTCTTCCATAAGATACGGCGCATCGACTGACCTGATGATTTTCATTTTAATTTTTATGTTTTATTTTTACCTAACTACTAATGTATTATGCAAGTTTGAACCTTTCTTACCTTAGGTGTGCTTTGAAGCCTTGGTAGTATTATAGATTCCTGCATTTCCTGTGGATACATCGAATATGAAGCTTAAACGTTCTAATCCACAAGAAAGATGATTTTTGCTCTAATACTAATGGAGGATCATACCGAGCAAATCTCAGGGGAGTTTTTCTGTTCTAATTCTTTTATTTGCCAGTTTTTAACCTTTCATACAAACAACGAGGACGTTGTTTAACTTAAGTGGGGGGATTGGAGAATTAGAACACTTAACACTTACTTGTCCTAAACATTTCAAAATATGCTTAAAATGTGCTTAATATATCAAAATTTAAAATTTTTTAGCATGTTTTTGTTTAAAGTCTAAGTTGCATAGCTGCACACATGACGTTATTTTCAAAAATTGTGATTTTTCAAAATTCACAAATCTATGAGTGTGCCGGTGACTTGTAAACTTTAGAACTTGGCTTGTATACTATTCGAGACCACCATAATGAGTATTATTTATATAATTGGAATGACTTGTCTAAATTGGTAAAATTCTAGGATTACACCCAAATAGCCTTTATATGTTATGTGTTATTAGCTAACTACACTGGTTAGTTAACCCCCGTATAAACCCCTTTGTTACTCTCACTTTTAGAGTAAGATACCCCTAGAAAAACACTCAGAGCCATTCCTTTCGTTTCTTACACCTTTGTTAAAATGTTTCGTTACACCCTTACACCTTAGCCTACCCTGTAGATTAGAATCCGTGGTTGGTTAATTGCTATAGGCAAAGTGTGTTTCCTTACATTACCTGTGTTCGCGTGCGTAATTCATTATCTATGGTTAGGTCGGGAAATTGCACAATGCGATTGGAGTGAAAGTAAATATTGTATATCTTTGAGCTTATTTTTCGTGTGTTTACTACTTTCACTATTACCGTTATTTCTGAAGTCATGAAAAGTATGGAAAAATTATCCAGAATTATCATTATAGTGATGTGGTGAAATTTTACACATCTTTGTTAAAGTTTAATTAAAAAAAAAAAAAAAAAAAAAAAAAAATTCGAAAAAATGAAAAAAGAAAAAGAAAAAGAGGAGTTGGATGTTTGATTAAACCAACAATGTAAAGTTTTGTATTAAGTGGTCGATATCACCACTAATTGTTGTATTATATCTATGGATTGAATGGGAGTTGGCAGTTATGGGAACGTCAACTAAGATTTATTCTTTGATTAAGATCTTGTTGAGTATAATTCGTGTCTACCAAAAGCGTGTGTTTCAAGTGTTAAAGCCTGAGTTATTCAATGATATGAGTCTTATTCATGGGATGGTTGGGATAGTGATTAACCACACTTAGGATTTTAATTTATTTGTTTTGTTTATTTTTCATTTTACACCAGTTTATATCCCAAATATTATCCATACCCTGTATTATTCTTTATCCAACCAAACCTTTGATTTATTGAGATTAGGGATTTGAGCAATCTTAAGTATCGTAGTCATGGATTCGGCTATGTATTTATGATTTTGTCGCCCTTTTTGATATATTATTATTGGTGAAGTTTGGACCTATCTTTAGCCTATTCGAGTTAAGGATTTGAGCAATTGCAAGTATCGTGTTCGTGGATTCGATCATGTATTTGTGATTTTGTCGCCTTTTCTGGAATTTGAAATCGATAGAGATTAAGAATAATTAACCCTTAAACCTAAAAACCCTTTTTACCGCTTTAGACTTGTTATTCCTTGGCATTAGTGGGGGAGATGTGTATACTTGCCAAGCTTATGATAGAATATTCGTCGCGACTGGACAGTTAAACGATTAGATTTGCTTTTATCAAATTATTTTATTTTACTTCTAATTCGTTAAGTGTTTAGTTGTGTGATTATGACAAAAATGAATACATGCTTAAATATAAAATAAATCCTAATATCTTTTAGGATACATTTTCATAAGATTAATTCTAAGGTTTACTTGGGGACAAGTAAAGTTCAAGTGGGGGGATATTTGATGAACTCAAATAAGTACATTTTATTACCATCATTTATCCTATTAATTTGACTTGTTTTATTATATTATGTATGAGGATTGATACTTAATCGTTTACTTTTGTAATTCTCAGTTGAAAACAAGCATTTGGTGAAACTTGGCGATTTTGGACTAATTATGGAGCAAAACATGCAAGAAGTTAAGAGTCTGCTGAAATGTACAAGATCAAGACTAATCTGCTCCAGATGCGCCGCATCTTGCTTATCACATACGGCTCATCACTATCAATATTTCACCAGATA
This sequence comes from Artemisia tridentata subsp. tridentata, assembly GCA_021014915.2. Taxonomy (NCBI): domain Eukaryota; kingdom Viridiplantae; phylum Streptophyta; class Magnoliopsida; order Asterales; family Asteraceae; genus Artemisia; species Artemisia tridentata. The sequence continues at coordinate 57,238,493 of CP139501.1, read as the reverse complement.
CGATCCAAGATTCAAGAGGACATGCGCCGCATCTAATTATGGAGTTACGCCGCATCTTCTGGCGGTGTACGAATATTCCTGAATATTATAATCTTGGACCCCACGCGAAGTTAAGTAAATGCGCCGCATCTACTTACTAGATGCGCCGCATCTTACCCTCAGACAGAAACTATAAATACCCCAAGACCAGACGAATTTCGTGGGACATATAATATATACGAAGACCGAAGTACAGAAACCAAGGACGAATTCAGTCGAATAGCGAGCACAAGACACACTCAAATCAAAGATACAAGAGCTGTAAGAAGGTGCTGCATGTGTTTAATTCATTAAGTAGTTTTGTTTTATTGTGTTAGTAAACTTTAATTCATCAAGATTGGTGGCTTGTGTAATGTGACAACGGAAAGATTGCACTCCCTTAAAACTGCTTTCTCATTAATTAAAGTTTATATGTTGATGTCTTTGGTGACTTTTATTAGTGCATTGATAACCTCTGTGTCTAGCTGAGCGTTGATCGGGTCGCCATGCCTCTGCCCTCGCCTATTTATTAGATCGCCTATGCATTCTATGGTCTGTAGAAAAGTAGGAGAAAGATAAATAGGATAGTCATAAGTAATCATTAAGGGTTTACTCGCCGATAAGATTAGAACCAACGAGAAAGGACTTAATCTTGGTGCGTTGCATCGAACTATACACTTCATATAACACTAGCAATAAAACAAGTGACAAACTACTTATCATAAGGACAGCCCTCTTATTGTCTCGAGTATTTATCTGTGTACCTGTGTGCTATTCGCTGATTCGTGCCTATTGGTTTAGTTTATTATTTAATTGCAACCAAATCGTGCCTGTCTCTCAGGCTGAACCCCCTTGCGTTAGATTAGGTTGTATAGCTAACTTAATATATTAAAATACTGATTAGAATAACTAGATAATACGTTCCACTCTTAGTGATCGACACTCTACTTACCATTATATTCATACTGACCGGGTACACTGCTCGTTAAGTGTGTGTGTTATTGATAAGTCGGCTAAATATAAATTTAAAACTTGATTAGGCATTAAAACTGCTAAACCGCAACGACACATCGCACGCATCAAAGGTGATCATAAAGCTATAATAAAAGATATCTCAAGTGGTCGGGATGAGGATACTTCACTTGCTCGTTATAGTGATGAGCAAAAGAACTTGATTGCCAAAAATAATGAGGCAAAAATGATGCTTTATAATGCTCTACCTAGAAAAGAGTATGAAAGAGTCTTTATGTGCAAAACCGCAAAAGAAATTTGGCAATCTTTAATAATAACTCATCAAGGAATCTCACAAGTCAAGGATAACAAAATTGATATTCTTGTTCAACAATATGAACAATTTGTTATCCCGGAAGATGAGACCATTGATAGTGCATTTGCTAGGTTTAATACTATCATTACTTCTCTTAAAGCACTTGATGAATCTTTTTGTAGTAAGAACTTTGTCAGGAAATTCCTTAGAGCACTCAATCCGAAGTAGAGAGAAAAAGTGACGGCCATTGAAAAATCCAAGGATCTTTCAAGCATGTCACTTGACGAGCTAATCGGAAATCTCAAAGTTCATGAAATGGTAATGGAAAAAGATTCAGAAATAGTTTAAAAATCATAAACAAAAATAAGTTTTTGAAAACCAAAAAGGAAATTTTAGAAAATGAAGTTTATGAGTTAAAAGAAAAGGCTAAACGATTAGAAAATAGTAAAGCTATTGACGAGGTATGTATATCATGTCAAGAGCTTAGACTTGAATTAGAGAAACTTAAAATCACACAGGACGCACTTATCAAACAAAATTCTAAATTCAAGAGATTTGATAAAAATATTAGTTGTGTAGATGAAATAATGAAAATTCAAAAATTACCACATGATAAAACTGGACTAGGTTTTATGAAATTAGGAGATTTAAGTAGTCTAAAGAAACAAGCCGAGAAAGTACAAGAAACTATTCCAACAGTCTCAGAAACCCACGGATCAGACGGAACCAAATCCTTGGTTCCGCTAGTGGTTGAGAAAGGATCCGTAGGAACTGTTGCTGAATAGAAAGCTTGCATATCGGCTCGTACAAACTTCGTTAAAGTCACAAGGAAACCTAATACTAGTTCAAATGTAAATAAACAAAAACCAGTTGTTACTATAAGAATAGGACTTGCTAAGAATGAATTTAGAACTAAAACTACTCAACAAAGACCTAGTACGACTATTCCCAAACGCCCCTTTCCAAAAAGTAACTACAACACACAACCAAATTATCCAAATGGTTGGAACCAAAACTTTCCTAGGCATTATCAAAATCCCAACTACATTCCATGGAACCCATATCCACCATTCCCATACATGAATCAAGTTAATGGGATGTTTAACCAAAATGGACCCATGAGATATTGGGGATCAAATGCTTGAGTTTTTCTATAACTTAGGTATGCTTGAAAGTCGGTTTGGAACCATACAAGTGGATAAAAGATAGCGGGTGTTCAAGGCATATGACGGTAAACAAGAGCCTTTTCTCAACCTACCAAGAATATGACGGAGGTAATGTTACTTTTGGTAGCAAGTTAAAAAGCAAAATCGTCAAAAAAGGTACTATCTCTCATGACTCTCTCTCTATTGATGATGTTGCTCATGTTGATAACCTAGGATTTAACTTGCATAGCATTAGCAAACTATGCCGTAAAAAGTATGATGTCCTTTTGAGTGAAAACGGAAGTAAAATACTAAAAGACGGTATAACCATAGCTAAAGGAGTTTTGAAAAATAACGTATATGTTATGAAAATAAATTAAACATCTAAAGATAAACTCTGCCTCACCTCTCTAGCTGATAACTCAACTCTTTGGCATAGACGCTTAGGCCACACCAATATGAGACTCATCCAATCTCTATCATCTAAGGAACTCGTTAGGAATCTACCCAAGTTGAAATATAACCAACACTTTTGTGATGCTTGCAAATTTGGGAAACAAGTTCATAATAGCCATAAGGCTAAAAATATGGTGTCTACATCTAGGTGTCTAGCACTTTTGCATATGGATTTATTTGGTCCATCCGCTATACAAAGTTATGGAGGAAACTTCTATACTTTGGTCATAATAGATGATTATTCAAGATACACTTGGACAAAATTTTTGAAAAGTAAAAACGAAGCTTTTGATAAATTTAAAATTCTTAGTAAGAAAATTCAAAACCAACTAGGAAGTAGCATTGTGTCAATTAGAACGGATCAAGGTCGTGAATTTGATAATGAAACTCAATTTGGAGCTTTTTGTAATGCTAATGGCATAACACATAATTTTTCAGCTCCTCGTACTCCTCAGTCAAATGGTGTAGTAGAACGTAAAAACCGAACTCTCCAAGAGATGAGTAGAACAATGCTTTATGAACAAAATATACCACAAAAATTTTGGTGTAACGGCATTGACACATCTACCTATATCTTAAATAGAGTTTTAATAAGACCATTTTTGAATAAAACTCCATATGAACTATATGGAGGCAAAAAGCCTACATTAGGCTACTTTAGAGTTTTTGGAAGTAAGTTAAACTTCAAATATGAAGGTCCTGTAAATAGCTGACGGTCCTCCGTATGTACGGGACAGTATACCTTTTTGTGGAACAGTCAGCAATAGGCTGATTTTCCAGAGGTTTCACAAATTTAATTTGTTTTGTCCTACTTATAGATGCTTCAGATAAGTTAAACCCTAGACCTGTTTTATCTCCGAAGGACTTTTAACTATTTAACAATTCTTTAAGTGAATGGCCGCTCTTTTTGAATTGAGTTAATTTGGAGACTTTCTCCTTAAGTTTCTTATTTTCAATTTTAAGGTCTTGACAAGTCTTACACCTTAGATCAATTTCCTTACCTATATCGAGTGTAGACATTTTGTTTTTTAAACCAATCTCTTTTTCTAATTTAGTCTTAATAGATTTTAGAGATTCATTTTGGAGAAATAGTTTTAGACTCTTTTTGCAAGGACGCTTGTACTCATTATCTAACTGAAGAGAATATAGAGAAGATGTGTCATTATTATAAAGTTCGGTTTCGGAATGTACCTTATTTGAAGTTCCAACCATTTGACATATTTTGTAATCAGTATTGTCGTTGTCTTCTTCATCAGTATCACTCTATGCTTCTCCAATTAGATCTCTTTGGAATTTTCTTACATATTTCTTGATAGCATATCGTTCATCAAGAGTTTTTAAACTGGTAGCAATAGTAGTAAATCTAGCAAAAGCACTATCAATATATTCGTCCTTAGAAATGACGAATTGTTCACATTTGTTAATACAAATATTGTCTAAAAAACGTTATTTATATTTTACAATCTTTGCTATATTTTGTTAACGACAATTATAAACTTTATTTTAGTAAAACATAAATATAGTTAAGTCTTTTACATATAGAGTCACAAGTCTTTTATAAACACAAATTAAACATCACTTAGGTAATATATACATTTTACAAAGTATACTTTCATAAACTAGTTAATCTAAAATGGAAATGTATTTTTATATCATGGCATGCATCATCTTTGAGATCTTTGGAAGATATGATGAATATCTTGTTTAGATTGTTACTCAAAGAATCATGTAAAGATATGGTAAATATTTTGGTTAGATTTGATAAAGATTTTGATGATTCTCTGCTAGGTCCTCGCGGAACCAAACGACTACACGGACGGAACCCTCATTTTGGTTCTGTCCCATCCTTGGTTTGCTGGCACTTGTTGCCTATAAATAGCAGGTCACACATTGATGTTTTCTCATTACTTTCATACATAAAACAACATACATTCTCTCATTCATTATTCTCTATATCTAAATCATTCTTATTTCATTTTAGTGAACTTCTTTGTAGCAATAAGATCAAAGCATTACAAGCTTCAACAAACGTTGCAAGGCTTGTTTGCTTGTCATTGTGTGAATTGTATTCATTCATACATCATTGTTTGTACCAAACCATTATAAACCTCTAATAGTGACCGGTTAGTATTTTAGTCTTCAAAATACTTAGTGTGACGGGAGTGGTTGTACCCTTGTAAAAGAACTCAACATCTAGCTTTATGTCGGAAATATTGTAAGCGACGTGTAAAGGTTTTCTCCGCCGGATAATGGAGCTTGTTGACTAGTGAAAAAAACTCTCGAGTTGGATACACGGGGAGTGGAGTAGGGCAAGGAAAAAGAGTCCTTGTAGACAAAACCACTATAAACACTCGTGTTGTGGTTTGATCGTTTCTTTCTTGCACTATACTTATTTGTTCTTTTGTTTGCATACATTAAGTCTTTTCATACAAACATAACAAAGAAAAAGAAATTAAAAAAGGGTAAAACTATTCAACCCCCTTCTAGTTTTCTACAATTGGCATCAAGAGCTACGTTACTCAAGATTTTTAAAATTTATAGTATTTTAAAACTTGAAACGATCCATGGATTTTGAAACCTTTAAAGAATGGCAATCTATGTAAAGACCACCACTTTTTGAACCAAATGGATTTATTTATTGGAAAAGCCGTTTTGAAACATATGTGAAATCAAAAGATATAGATCTATGGTATATAGTTATAGAAGGTTATCATAAACCTATTATAAAAGATATTGCAAGTGGTCGGGATGAGGATACCTCACTTACTCGTCATAGTGATGAGCAAAAGAAGTTAATTGCAAAAAATAATGAAGCAAAAATGATGCTTGACAATGCTCTAACTAAAAAGGAATTTGAAAGAGTCTTTATGTACAAAACCGCTAAGGAAATTTGGCAATCTTTATAATCACTCATCAAGGAAATTCACATGTCAAGAATAACAAAATTGATCTTCTTGTTCAACAATATGAACAATTTAGTATTCCGGAAGATGAAGTCATTGATAGTGCATTTGCTCGCTTTAATACTATTATTACTTCTCTCAAAGCACTTGATGAATCCTTTTGTAGTAAGAACTTTGTCAGGAAATTTCTTAGAGCACTTCATCCAAAATGGAGAGCAAAAGTGACGGCTATTGAAAAATCTAAAGATCTCTCAAAGCTAGCACTTGACGAGCTAATTGGAAACCTCAAAGTTCATGAAATGGTAATGGTGAATGACTTAGAGATCGTTAAAGGCAAAAAGGAAAAGATCAAGTCCAATGCCTTAAAAGCAAGAACGGAGACAAGTGATGATGAAGAATCTAACTCGGGAAGTGAAGATGGGGAATATGCCATGACCGTACTAGATTTCAAAAAGTTCTTTCGAAGACGAGAAAATTTTGTAAGACAACCTAGAGATGACAAGAAACCCTTTCAAAAAGATCGTGATGATAAGAAAGGGAAGGTTGAAAGAAAATGCTTTACATGTGGTGACACAAGCCATGTCATAGGAGATTGTCCAAAGCCACCTAAAAACAAAACTCAAAGAGCTTTTGTAAGTGGTGCTTGGAGTGAAAGTGAAGATGATGACGAGGAGCCAAAGAATGAAGAAATTGATCTCATGGCTCTAGACTCAAACGAGGTAAACTCTGACTCATCTTATCCCTCTATTGATGATGACACCATACAAAAGGAATATAAGAAACTGTGTGAACTTAGCTTAAAAATCATAAACAAAAACAAATTTTTAAAAACCAAAAAGGAATTCTTAGAAAATGAAGTTTATGAATTAAAAGAAAAAGCAAAACATTTAGAAAAGAGTAAAGCTATTGACAAGGTATGTACATCATGTCAAGAGCTTAAATTTGAATTATCGAAACATAAAATCACACAGGATGCACTTATCAAACAAAACTCTAAGTTCAAAAAGTTTGATAAAAATATTTGTTGTGTGGATGAAATAATGAGAATCAAAAAATTACTACACGATAAAATTGGACTAGGTTTTATGAAATTAGGAGATTTAAGTAGTCCAAAGAAACAAGCCGAAAAAGTTCAAGAAACTTTTCCAACTGCCTCAGGGACCCACAGATCAGACGGAACCAAAAATTTGGTTCCGCATGTGGAACAGTTTGGTTCCGTGGGTACCTCAGCAGAACAAAAAGTTCGTACATCGGCTCGTACTGAGTTTGTTAAAGTCACAAAGAAACCTAACACTACCACAAATGAAACTAAACAAAAACCAGTTGTTACAATAGGATTAAGACTTTCTAAAAATGAGTATAGATCCAAAATCACTCAACAGAGGCCTAAAACACCTATTCTCAAACGACTCTTTCCCAAGAGCAACTACAACACACAACCCAACTATCCACAAAATGGTTGGAATCAAAACTTCCCAGGGCATTATCAAACTCCTAACTACATGCCAAGGAACTTATATCCACTATTCCCATACATGAATCAAGTTAATGGGGTGTTTAACCAAAATGGACCCACGAGATATTGGGGACCAAATGCTTGAGTTTTTATATAACTTAGGTATGCTTGAAAGTTGGATTGGAACCAGACGAGTGGATAAAAGATAGCGGTTGTTCAAGGCATATGACAGGAAACAAGAGCCTCTTCTCAACCTACCAAGAATATGATGGAGGTAATGTCACTTTTGGTAGTAAATTAAAAAGAAAAATCGTCGGAAAAGGTACTATCTCTCATGACTCTCTCTCTCTATTGATAATGTTGCTCATGTTTATAATTTAGGATTCAACCTTCTTAGTATTAGTCAACTTATGCCGTAAAAAGTATAATGTTCTATTTATTGAAAACGAAAGAAAAATACTAAAAGATGGAATAACCGTAGCAAAAGGAGTTTTGAAAAACAGCGTATACGTCATGAAAATTGATAAAACTTCTAGAGATAAACTTTGCTTAACTTCGTTAGATGATTCCTCAAATCTTTGGCATAGACGCTTAGGCCATGCTAATATGAGACTTATTCAATCTTGATCTTCAAAAGATCTCGTTAGGAACTTACCCAAGTTGAAATATGACCAACACTTTTGTGATGCTTGCAAAATTGGAAAACAAGTTCATAGTAGCCATAAGGCTCAAAATATGGTGTCTACATCTAGGTGTCTAGAACTTTTGCATATGGATTTATTTGGTCCATCCGCTATACAAAGTTATGGAGGCAACTTCTACACTTTAGTCATAGTAGATGATTATTCAAGATACACTTGGACAAAGTTTTTGAAAAGTATAAACGAAGCTTTTGATCAATTTGAAATTCTTAGTAAGAAAATTCAAAACCAACTAGATAGTCGTATTGTGTCCATAAGAACGGATAATGGTCGTTCATTTGATAATGAAACACAATTTGGAAACTTTTGTGATGCCAACGGCATAACACATAATTTTTCGGCTCCTCGTACTCCTCAGTGAAATAGTGTAGTAGAACGTAAAAATCGGACTCTTCAAGAGATGAGTAGAACAAGGCTTATTGAACAAAACATACCACAAAAGTTTTGGTGTAACGCCATTGACACTTCAACCTATATTTTAAATAGAGTATTAATTCGACCATTCTTGAACAAAACACCATATGAACTATATAAAGGTAAAAAGCCTACGCTAGGATACTTTAAAGTGTTTGAAAGTAAATGTTTTATCTTAAACACTAAGGACTATCTCACCAAATTTGACCCAAAGTCTTATGAAGGTGTATTTCTTGGATATTCTTAATATAGAAAAGCTTATATTGTTTTAAATAAAGAAACCTTGAGAGTTGAGGAATCGTTAAACGTAACATTTGACGAAAGTCCACCTCCCTCTAAGACATCACCTTTGGTAGATTATGACTTAGTTGAAAGTCAACTTGTTGAAAACAAAGGGAATATAAATAATGACAAGGAAGATGAACTATTAAACAAAGAAATTGTCAATATCAAAGAACCTAAAGGTCATCCATTAGATAGTGTTATAGGAAAAATAAATTAAAGAACCTTATGATCACAAGTCCAAAATCAAAGCAACTTCTTTTGTTTTGTAACAACCATTGAACCCAAAAATATAAATAAAGCTATAAAAGATGAATCTTGGGTCATAGCGATGCAAGAAGAATTAAATCAATTCGCTAGAAATGATGTTTGGACATTAGTTCATCAACCAAAATGTCAAACAATAATTGGAAAAAATTGGGTCTTTCGAAATAAAATGGATGAAAATAGTGAGTAGTGTCTAGAAACAAAGCTAGGCTAGTAGCACAAGGTTATAATCAATAAGAATGTATTGACTATGATGAAACTTTTTCTCTGGTTACTAGGCTCGAGTCTATTAGAATTTTACTTGCATATGCATGTGCACATGATTTCAAACTTTTTCAAATGGATGTCAAAAATGCATTTCTAAATGGATTTATAAATGAAGAAGTATATGTCGCACAACCTCCGGGTTTCATCGATTTTGAAAAACCTAATCATGTCTATAAACTTAAAAAGGCTTTATACGGACTTAAGCAAGCACCAAAAGCATGGTATGATCGACTTAAAGCATTCTTAGTTGAACATAAATACACCATGGGTTTAGTAGACAACACTCTCTTCACTAAGAAAAGGAATTCACATATTATCATTGTTCAAATATATGTGGATGACATCATATTCAGATCAACTTGTCAAGAGATATGTGATGATTTCTCAAAAATCATGCACGACGAGTTTGAAATGAGTATGATGGGAGAACTTAACTTTTTCTTAGGACTTCAAATCAAACAATTAGAAGATGGAATATTCTTTAACCAATCTAAATACATAAAAGACATGCTTAAGAAATTTGGTCTTGAAGACTCTAAACCTATTAAAACGCCTATGTCTTCGGAAACCAAACTCACCAAGGATGAAGAAGGTGAATCTGTAGATAACACTAAATATAGAGGAATGATTGGTAGTCTACTCTATCTCACGACTAGCAGACCCGACATTATGTTTAGTATTTGTCTATGTGCTCGCTTTCAAGAAGATCCTAAAACATCACATCTTGAAGCCGTAAAACGAATTTTTAGATACATTAAAGGCACCACACACCTAGGATTATGGTATCCCAAAAGAACAGGAGTTGAAACCATAGTGTATGCCGACTCAGATCATGCTGGTGACTAAGTTGATAGAAAAAGTACAAGTGGTATCTGTACTTTTGTTGGACATTGTCTCACCTCATGGTTTTCAAAGAAACAAACAGCCCTTGCCATCTCAACAACCGAAGCTGAATACATATCAGCAGGAAAAGCATGTCAACAAGCTCTATGGATGAAGCAAGCTCTTGTCAACTACAGAATTCAACTTAACGACATCTCTATCCTTTGCGACAACAAATGAGCTATCGACCTCAGTAAAAATCCAGTTCAACATGCTCGAACTAAACACATTGAAATCCGTCATCATTTCCTTTGCGACAATGTTCAAAAAGGAAACATCTCTATCGAGAAAGCATCCTCTGAAGATAACATTGCTGATATTCTAACTAAACCTCTTAAACGAGAGCCATTTAATATCCTTAGACTTGGACTAGGACTATTGGAACCTAATTTGTAGTTTTAATCATAGCTTAAACCTTCATTTGACCAAAACAACAAAATTGACTAAATTCAACTCTGTTCCCAAGGAACCCTTCGACAACACGGACGGAACCAAAAATTTGGTTTCGCCCTTTCCATGGGTTCTTGGGCAGATTCTATGGCAGTTTAAACAAACACTCCCTCTCACAAATCAAAACACATAAATGACTCAAACTCATTCCACACCATATCACTCTCAAAATTAAGGCATCTCCTTCTACTAATCTCGGCTCAAATCAACATTGTAAGCTTCCTTACTACCTTTTCTCTTAATTCTGAGTCTAGGGTTTCTAATTTATGCACAAAACCAAAACTTGGGGATTATGCATTTTCTTAGATAGTTCATAAAGTACATTTGTAAATTACAAAACTAATCATGTTTCCCTTATTTAGGAATTGCATCTTATAAGACATTATCATGATTTACTAAAAACCTCATGTCAAAATTGTGTAAAAGCTTCTCACTTTTAGGACAAACAATTTCTCATTGTTCATACAAATAAAAACGTTATGTTTAAAATATCACTTGCATAATGTCTCTTGAATGCTAAATGAAGTACATAACTAATATGTATTTTCGGGTACATTTAATCGAAGCTACATTGAATTAGGAGTATTTGGGTTATCTCTCGTTTTTGTTGCAAAATTACTAAAGAATTTCTTTTTATTCATTAAAAGGAGTCAAGATAACCGCACCTTCACATTGTCCTCATATAGGCACACACTAGAACATCATATCAAAATTCTCATTAGTTTCGACTAAAGTGAGAAATTTTTGTATCTAGGATCAAACATGCCTCCTGCAACCTTCTATGACTACAAAGACACTCTCAACTACATACCTAAACACCATAAGACTAAGGGACTCACCCCGGCTCAAGTCAAAATCTTCAAATCTCTAGAGAAATGCTATTTTCATGAGGGTAGAACCATTGACCCATCCTTTCTAGAAGGCACTAACATTTGTCATGAACTTTCAACCATTCACCTTGATTGCCTCCTAGACATCAACGAACCTATTTGTCCTAGAGTTCTATGCTAGTGTAATTCTCGCAAGCAATGATGATGGACTCATGTCAATATAATTCAAAGTAAACCAACATGACTTCAACATTCCTCTCCATCAATTTGTTGAAGTCCTTGGAATTCCATGTGAAGGTACATGCCTTTACTCGGATAAATGGTCTCTTTCAATCCTTGACTCAATCGTTGATCGTATGCCTTTATACGACACTCCTCTAGTTTCCAAAGAAATCATCCAAGAACATATTTTCCTTCCAAGAACCTCAACCACAAAGACAACCCGTTCGGGTAATGAGGTTAACCGAGATCCATTTGGGATGGAACTCAATGAACTCAAACCCCAATTCAAGAAATGGGAAGAAGTCCTTAGGGAAAATGCCTTGTGCACCATAGGTAATCGCGATCACATCAATGCTTGTCTTAGCTACATGCTTTATAGTTTGTCAACCCGCCAACCTTTCAACTTAGCCTACTACATTGCCAAAAGGATGGACGACATACCTATGCTAGGAACCACCGCTCTTCCCTACGGGATGCTTCTCACCCATCTCTATAGAGCTTTGCACCCATTCCACCCAATCCTAATGGGTTTTGTTTTGACTACTCTCTTGTCAATCACATCATGGTTCCATTAAGTGACAAAACGTAGCTAAGACTCAAGGGAAACGTCCTCATCCTCCAAGTTCCTTATCATCATCATCAATGAGCGAGGATGATGGTCTCCCTAACTCTAGGCTTCCTCCTCGTGACTACTTTCAACAACTTCTAGTTCTTGAAAACCCATCGGAAGAGTTCAAGCAGACAAGAGGAATGCTCAAGTGCATTGGAAGGTTCCTCACCAAGATCAACAAGAAATTGGATAGGCAATAAGAGGTTTTATGAGTGTTTAGTACATTTGCTCCAAAACCATGATGTTTGATGATAACTTAAATTTGAAGAATTATGTGAACTAACCTTGTCTTGCAGGTAGATAACATCTTGATGTTGTCATTTTTCATTTTTTCACAATATTAGTGAAATTATTAGCCCCTGCTTGATCTATACCCGTACATGTGTTAATACTTTTTTTGTTGTCATTTACTAATCACATTGAATTAATTACACATGTTTTTAAAAAAAAAAAATTATGAATTTGCACGGGTTTCGGGGGTCGAAAAATGCTCACTATTAAGGTTTTTGGACTGGCGGATGGGGCGGAACCAAAAATTTGGTTCCGCCTTTGTATTTTTTTGGTACTCCCAAAAACATACCCGCGGATGAAGTAGAACCAAAATATTGGTTCCGCCCGTTATGTCGCAAGGTAACTCAATCCTGCAGTTATATATTTTCAAATTTCGCTAAATCCCGCACTATATATCACTAGTTTTTATTACTAGAACACTTTTTACTGATACTCACTCATTTAAGGATCATATTATCTCACTCACACCAATAGGATAAGCATTTCCCACCAAAATTCAAAATTTCTCAAAAACCACTCAAGGAACCTTTCTCTATAAAGGAATGATCCCTTTATTTGGTTCCTTGCCATCCGTGGGGCTCTGAAATTCAAGATTTTGCAATGATTGCAAGACATTAACTGCATATCCTTCTTCTTTCACTCAACTCACCCCCATTGGGTTGACTTTGGTGATTAGACAAGCTTCTCTACCACCTCCAAATCATTAGGAACTACCATTTTTGTATGGATTAACATCAAATCAAAAACACTCTTCCATGAATCTTCAATTCTATAAATTAGCACCTCCAGGATACACATTCCTCACACCTTCACCACCACTTCCTGTGATTTTTAGCATCCCTTAAGCAAATCAACAATGACAAAATCCACCAACTCATCATCATCAGACTCTTCACCCATTACCATCTCATCACCCATCAGAGATGAAAACTTCTTGTCTCTAACTACTCCAACACCTCCACCAAGATCAACTACCATTTTTACTACTCCACCACCAACTAAAACCCCAATAGCAACCACACCACCTCCCGCTCCATCACAACCACCAACATCATCATCACCTCCAAAATCTCCAAAACTAGAACCCATCGAACTTTTTGCTACACCACCAACTTCTCCTCATCCATTTTTGGAGACTTTGGAAGACTTGCCACCAAGAACACCAAATCCACCTCCTCTACCATCATTTGCAACAATCGAGCGTATCGCTCAAGAACAACCAAGGGCTTCATTCATGCCCAATGAACCCTTTGATAGTGAACCATCTCAACCTCAACCTCTACTTTTTCACCCTATTTATAGGGACATCCATGGGCCACTCTATGGAGACCTTCCACATCATGAAATCTACAATGATCAACCTCCACCACAACCTCAATCCTTTTTCCCTACTTTTGAGGACATTGATGAGTCCATGTGGATTGACCCTCCAAGCTCACAAGAAATCCGTAATATCCATAACGAAATGAATGGTCTCATCACCTTCAAAAATATGATAGGTTCCCAGATTCAAGAAGCTATGCATTTACAGGAAGTATTGTTCTCAAATGCAACCAACATACCATCACTAAATACCTCTCAAGCACATAACACTTAATCAAATCCACCACCACCACGAAATGACAATCAAGCCTTACCACTTCCACCCGACTTCCCTCGCCATGGTTGTTCCATGTGTGAACGAACCGCGAGGATTAGCGAAAGGACCAACATAATGGTCAATAAACTACAGGATGAAATGAGGTTCATCCTCCAACACATCCTCGAACGTTTAAACGCTCTTTCCCATCCTCCTCCTCAATAGAACAACTAAGATGGATGGAATAATAATATTAGGATTTTTTTTTATAGTTTTAGGATTTTATTCTTCTATTTTTCTAGGATCTTTTTTCTAAGTTGTTTTTCATTTTTGCATTTCATTTCCTCATACTCATTTATGTCCCATCATTTTAACCTTAGTCAAAATGAATTTTACTAAATGAATGATGTTCTATTATGTTTTCTGTGTTGGTTTATGTATGGTTGGTTTGGATTATTTATCACTAACATTTGTTTTGTAGCATTCAAATTCCATGTACTTGGCACCCCATCAAGGGGGAGTATTGACCAAGGGGGAGCTAATCAAGCTCGGCATTGCACTACATTCCGCTACGCTTCTCTTCTTTTTGTTTCGACAAAAAGGGGAAGAAAATATTAAACTTAAACTAACTCACAATTGGTATTTTTATACAACTTAAAAATCAACATGTTGCATAAAAACAAGTTTAATCTATATTTTTAAAAGAGTAGCACACCATTTATTTCATTGCTTAAAAATAAATTTTATGTTTTGTCCTTAACAAAAATGGGGAGATTGTTAATACAAATATCGTCTAAAAAATGTTATTTATATTTTACGATCTTTGCTATATTTTGTTAACGACAATTATAAACTTTATTTTAGTAAAACATAAATATAGTTAAGTCTTTTACATATATAGTCACAAGTCTTTCATAAACACAAATTAAACATCACTTAGGTAATATATACATTTTACAAAGTATACTTTCATAAACTAGTTAATCTAAAAAGGAAAGGTATTTTAACATCATGGCATGCATCATCTTTGAGATATTTGGAAGATATGATGAATATCTTGTTTAGATTGTTACTCAAAGAATCATGGAAAGATATGGTAAATATTTTGGTTAGATTTGATAAAGATTTTGATGATTCTCTGTCAGGTCCCCGCGGAACCAAACGACTACACGGACGGAACCCTCATTTTGCTTTTGTCCCATCCGTGGTTTGCTGGCACTTGTTGCCTATAAATAGCAGGCCACACATTGATGTTTTCTCATTACTTTCATACATAAAACAACATACATTCTCTCATTCATTATTCTCTAAATCTAACTCAATCTTATTTCATTTTAGTGAACTTCTTTGTAGCAAGAAGATCAAAGTATTACAAGCTTCAACAAAACATTGCAAGGCTTGTTTACTTTTCATTGTGTGAATTGTATTCATTCATACATCATTGTTTGTACCAAACCATCATAAAACTTTGATAGTGATCGGTTAGTATTTTAGTCCTCAAAATACTTAGTGTGACGGGAATGGTTGTACCCTTGTAAAAGAACTCGACATCTAGCTTTGTGTCGGAAATATTGTAAGCGACGTGTAAAGGTTTTCTCCGCCGGATAAAGGAGCTTGTTGACTAGTGAAGAAAACTCTCGAGTTGGATACTCGGGGAGTGGAGTAGGGCAAGAAAAAAGAGTCCTTGTAGACCGAACCACTATAAACACTCGTGTTGTGGTTTGATCATTTCTTTCTTGCACTATACTTATTTGTTATTTTGTTTGCATACATTAATTCATTTCATACAAACATAACAAAGAAAAAGAAATTAAAAAAAAGGTAAAACTATTCAACCCTCCTTCTAGTTTTTCACAACATTGTTGTTCAAGAAGATCAATTTATTTGACTTGACTATTTTCTTGATAGATGATTGAAAGATTTTTCCAAATATCAGTTGCTATGTTATACATGAAAATCCTTTCATATTCTTTTCTAGGTAAAGCATTGTAAATCACTATTTTTGCTTATTTGTTTTTCAAAAGTTTCTTTTTAAGATCATCGCTTTGTTTTTAAAAAGGTACAACTTCATTCTTTTTAGTTGTAGTATTTAATTCAGTAGGTTGAAAATCACCCTCAGTAATAACAAACCAAAGATCCGGATCTTTTGATTTCACATAATTTTCGAATCTATTTTTCCAGTAAATAAATTCATTGTTTTCGAAAATTGGTGATCTTTGAATAGATTGACATTCTAGGTATCTTTCAGACTCCATAGATCGATTTAAGCTTTAAAATACAGTGCATTTTAAAGCACTTGAGCAACCCGCTCTTATACCAATTGCTGAAACTAGAAAGGGGGGGGGGACGGGGTTGAATAGTTTCACCGTTTTTATTACGTTTTAAAATAAGTTTGTTCTTTTTAAAAATCTTTTCGATTCGAAGTTATGTGATATCAATCAACAATGTATGAATACTATAAGTATAACAACTAAACATGAAATATGAAAGTAAAGATGGTAAAGAGTTAGAACGACCAACCAATGCGCAGGGATTTATAGTGGTTCAGCTACGAAGCTCACTCTTCACCCTACTCCACTCCCCGAGTATCACACTCGAGAGTTCACAATCACTATTTCAACAAACTCCCTTCTGGCGGAGAAAACCGTACACCGTAGCTTACATCGATTTCCAACTCTAAGTTAAATGTCGAGTCCTAATCTTAGCTAGAACCAATCTACACAACACTACACATAATCTAACCGCTATACACAACACTTCACGGATTTACACACTGTCCGAATCTACACACAACACTTCACGAACTTGCACACCGTCCGGATCTACACTTAACACTACACGGACTTACAAACCGTCCGGATCTACACTTAATACTACACGGACTTACACACCGTCCGGATCTACACTTACACAACTATACCCGACTTACATACAATTCGGATCTACCAATATACAAGAATGGAGATTGAGAAAGTTTAGATAAAGAATAGAATCGCAACAACGGTTACGTATGTGATGCCTATTCTACAACGCTTCGTTTCTTGGCGAATACGAGTGTTCTTCCCTTTACACTTTGATGGAAGAATGAGTGTGATCAGTTATAAACAAATATATACAAGTTAATGTGATCAAAGAAGGTTTAAGAAGAGATTAGAAAAGAACTTAGAATTGTGTGCTAAAAGGGTTGAGAAATCTGTTAGGAATAGTCCTGTATTTATAGGCGACTGAAGGAGCGGGGGACGGCCCTTTAAACATGGGCGATCCCTTATATATAAGGGACCGTCCCCCCTATAAGGGACCGTCCATAGGACGCTCCTGGTTTTGTACTGACGTGGTGAAATGTTTATCTGGTGAAGGTGCTATCCTTATGGGCGGGAAAAATAGCTGTTGGTAATTTCAAACTTATTTTTCAAAATAAAACATTTGTTTAAAATACAAAAATAATTTGTATAATTTATTTTTGTAAAAAGGTTTTGTCACATTTATAAAAATGTAAGTTTTAAGGACAAAAACATTTCTTTGATCACTTAACAAGTTTTATATATATATATATATATATATTATATATATATTTTATATATATATATATATATATATATATATATATATATTTTATTTATATTAATGATATTGTGACAAAATTTACTTTTACGACTAAAAACTTGTTTACGTATATTTTTACGTAGCGTGTTTTTACATTTTGTGATTATCAAAACATATGGAGGTCGAAAAATATAAATAACGTTTTTAACATTATTTGTATTAATAGATCTCTTCTTGGACTCCCAAGAAACCCTTAAATCACTAAAGGAAACTATCTCTACGAATAGTCCACGCTACATGTCAACATATATTACTCGAATGCTAGTTCCTGGAATCACGATCAAAGCACGAAACACCTTGTTTTGCTTTCTAGGAAATCGGCTAAAAAACCCAAAGGGTTAGGGTGCCGATTGGTTTGGGTTATGAGGGGGAAAGAAAATCTTTTGATTTGTTGCAAGTTATGAGGATTAATGTAAACCATAATCTAGTTCTTGTATGATGTTGATGAAGGTCTCATGTTCACGATTATTATTCTTGCAAAACTCGGAAAGTATTAAAGCACATTTATTCCTTATAAAGCCTTGAATAACTTATCCAACAAGTCGGACTTTTCTTCCCCTATTTTTGTCCCTAGGTCGGCCGCACCTCACCATCAATATGGGCTCACCATATTGATTTTGGGCTTAGTCGATTAGTGTGTCCATTACACATTACTTAAAGGCCTAGCCTATTAGTTAATTATTGCGTATAACGGACTAATTAACTACCGTTAAGTTTAAGTGTGAAATATAACTAATATAGTTAATATAATTACCATAAATATATTAAGTACATTATAAATGCTAATACTTCTATGTATACGTGTGTGACCACATAGGCTCACGTATTTCTAGCCGTATATTATTTATTATGACGTGATCATTTCCCAATAGTTAGAACCGGTTTTGATTATAGACTGAAAAAACTTTTTTTTTTAAATTCTTATAACAGGTCTTTATGAGATCTTTTTATGAAAACAAAAATAATAAAAAATAAAAATAAATAAAAAATCTTACATAATTATTAATTTCTCAGAATTTCCTGAATCTACAACTTAATTAAAGACAAAGTCAAGATTAGAGCTAAGATAACTTAATTCCTAATCATATCGGGTCATGTTCTACAACAACACACCAACTACTTTAAGTTGTATTTCTTCAAGGACTATGTCACAAAAATCGATCATTTACAAATTATCATGCACAAAATCTAACAATCGCCGCTTATGCTTTCAAAAAGGACCGCCAACCTCCTTTCTTCATATTTCCATATGTTGTCGCCGTTTTTGATAATTGATGAGCTACACAAAATATATAAGTTCAAGTTTTTAGACTTTTGCAGGGTTTCGCAAAATTTTAAAAAATTGATAGTTGTCAACTATTATTTCAATAATAATCCAAATTTATTTTATAAAAGATTAAGGATACTTATTCATTACAAACATACCTTTGATCCATCTGATATGTTTCCATTTGAGCTATATTTTTACTAGTTTGACCCATTAGAGATTTAACATAACCATCTAATAAATAGGTCGAAACAGTCACCTCAACAACATGTCATAAGAGTTAATTGTAGAGTCACAATGTTAAGTTCCATTAAATCTAAGATAATTGTATTGTGACGCACCTCTGCCTCTTTGGCAACTGCAGCCTGTGCATGAGGCGGTTCATCTGCAGCAACTTCTAGTAAGATTTTCACCCATGTCCTGAAATCAACAAAAAATACAGCAACAATAATACTTCAGTTCTACACCTAACGTAACAAAATTTTGGTCTAAAACGATAATACTTCATTGAGTAAATTGCAAAAATCGTCCTTAAAGTTTGGCCAAATTACAAGTTTCGTCCCCAATGTTTGGAAAGTGCAAGGATTGTCCCTGTGGGAATTATGATACGTATCAAGAGCAGACAACTTAGGTCTGGTAGTTTATCTAAGTTAGGTCTGTTTGTGTTATTAGGTCTGGTAATGTAATGTTAAGTCTGGTAGCATGTTTAAGTCTGGTTGACTTGTAAAGTTAAGTCTGGTCGTGAAGTTAGGAAAGTCTGTTAGAGTTATGTTAGGAAAAGATACAATGCGTGTATGTATCTTTATAGAAGATTTGTGTATATCTTCTGTGTCGGCTAGGGTTTCCTTGTGTTATAAAAGGATCCCTAAAGATTGTTAGTTTGTGTGTGAGTTGTACGAGTTCACTATTGTGATTATAATCAATATACGAAGTTAGTGATATCTCTGCTTGTGTTCTTAATTGTTCTTGTTAAGATTCGGCATTAACAATAACAATCACCTAGGGTTTCTCACTTAGATTGGTTCGGATTTATCCTAACCATCTACTAGGTATTCAAGACTACTTAGTGATCCATATACAATTTGTGGACCAACAAGTGGTATCAGAGCAAGGAGGGAGACTCTGAATTCGAAGAACACTAAATCTCAAAAACCAAATTCTCACTCAAATCACCCTACAAAATGTCTGAACTCGATAAGCCTGTTAACACTGAAACTTTCTCAATCCATAACAGTGAGGATGAGAAATCAAACCATGAAGATGAAGGAAAAACCGATACCAGTAACTCCCAATCACAACAACCACCCATCCCTTCCACAACCACAATCTCAAACATAAAACTTCCATTACTGAAGAGAAAAGAGTATGATATATGGGCCATGGAGATGGAACATTATCTGGAATACATTGATAGCGATGTATGGAAGGTGATTCAAAAGGGAAATTCTAAGAAGAGAATTTCACAAGGGAATGATGGGCAGCTCAGAATAATGCCACCAGTATCTGCAGAGGAGATTAGGGCTGTGGAGAAGGAAAAGAAGGCCAGAACCTTGCTTCTTATGGCTATTCCTAAGGAGCATCTACAAAGGTTTCATGGCATTCTTGATGCAAAGGAGATGTGGGAAGCAATCAAGAAACGATTTGGAGGTAATGCTAACTCCAAGAAGATGCAAAAGGCTGTTCTTAAACAGCAATTTGAAACATTCAGTGTTTCAAAGACTGAAGGTTTGGAGAAGGGCTATGACAGATTTCAACATCTGTTAACACAACTGGAAGTTCATGGTGCAGCAGTCTCAAATGAGGATGCAAATCACAAATTTCTTAGATCTTTACCATCAGAATGGGGCAATGTATCTGTGGCGATGAGGATTAAGGAGGAAGTAGATTCTATGACACCTGATGACCTATACAATAATCTTAGGATGTTTGAAAGGGACATCAGTAACAACACTCAGGCTTCAACCAGTTCAACAAATGTTGCTTTTGTGTCACAAAACAAAAGCAGTACTTACAAGGTTAAATCTGGTGGTGTTAGGTCTGGTAACTATGAAACTCCTTCAAGTGAAAGGTCTGCTTCAAGTTTTACTGATGAAGTGATACATTCTTTCTTTGCCAACCAAACTGAAGATGAAAGCTTTATTAGTGAAGATCTTGAACAGATTAATGATGCTGAAGTTGAGGAGATGGACATAAAATGGCACATTGCCATGGTTGCTTTAAGGGTCAAACGATTTCAGAAGCAATATGGTAGGACTATCAACTTCAAAAACAAATCACCAGTGGGATACACAAAGAGGACTGTTGAATGCTACAACTGTCACAAGCATGGACATTTTTCAAGAGATTGTCCAGAGAAGAAGTCTGCTGATGGGAAAAGAGATGATAATGGGAAGATGGAAAAGAATCAGATGAGCCTGCTGACAATGGAAGCTGGAGGAGTCAACTGGGGTGAGCATCCAAGAGTAAATGAGGAGTCTGATCATGCTCTCATGGCCATTGGTAATGAGGTATCATTATGCTCTAAATTATGTACTGACTCATATAATCATGTTAAGGCTTTGTGTGATGAGCAGCAAGAACAAATAGGTGATCTAGAAGTAAATTTATTAGCACATAAAAATGCTGTAAAAACTTTAGAGGCACAAAAGGTCACCCTTCAAAACCAACATGCTGCTTTAAATGAAAAACTATACTTTCAAGCTAATAAGATATACGAACAAGATGAAAAGCTTAAAAGGTATAGACAGTTAGGACTTAAAATTCAGAAGGAAAGGGATGAGATGAGAAAAAGGGTAGATCAATGGAACAGTTCAAATAATAACCTGTTTAAGTGTTGGGATTCTCAAATTAAATCAAATAAAAAATGTGGCTTAGGATATGAGGAAAATAAGAGGAGGGCTATATTTAAGAATAGAGAAGAGGACTATGCTGATAAGCCTTTGTATAATAGGTTTGTTAAGACTGGTGACTTTAAGGGAGTACCACCACCTTTGAGTGATGACTATACTCCTCTTGAAAAAGAAGAGTTGGATGATTCACTCTTTGTGTATGGTAAGAAAGGTCCTCAAGTGCCTGAACCAACCACCTCAAAGGACAAATCCAGTAGGTATTCTTCTTGTCAATCCAATGACTCTGAAGGATCTATTGATGGTTCCTCTGATCACTCTAAGTCTGAGTCAAATAATGAGGAAAAAGAGAATCCTGAACCTAAGGTTGTTGAGAAGTGTGAACCTGTTGTTACTAAACCTGTAGTGACTGAACAAAAGGCTGAGACAGTTAAACCTAGTTGTGTCAATCACATAAAAACTCCTAGGGAATCTGTTAAAATGAATGAGTCACCTAGAAGCAATAGTGTTCACAGAGAAAGTAGGATAGTTATACTTATGCTCCTAAAAGATGCTTTGTGTGTGGAAGTTTGAGTCATTTAATAAGAGATTGTGACTTCCATGAAAAGAGAATGAAAAGAGAGGCTGAACAAAAGAGAATGAATGTTAATAAGGGCCATGGTTCAAATAAACCAGTTTGGAATAATGCTAGTAGAATTAATCATGCCAACCAGTTTGTTCCCAGACCTGTCCAACTAAATAACACTACCAGACCTAACTCTTGTGTTAGTTCTGGTAGACCAAATTTTGGGTCTGGCTACAGAAACTTTAATATGAATAGGCAAAATGTTAACTTTATGAGGCCTAAAGTGAATACTGGTTATGTTAATTCTGTGAGACCTAATGTGAACTCTGGTTTTGTGAGACCCAAACAACCTTTTCAAAAACCTCAGGTGAATGCAAATTTTCAAAGAAATAATTTTTATAAAACTCATTCGCCTGTGAGAAGACAAGTTGGAAAGCAAACAGCAAAACCTTTAAAGGGAAATGGGGGTTCTGCTGTTAAGACCTCAGCATGTATGTCTTGGGATTCAAACAAAAATAAATCCATGTATAAATCCCAAAACAACAGTGGATCAGGTTCAATTAAGAAATTTAAGCATATTGATCCACAAGGCGGACCCAAGCCTACTCAGGCCTGGGTTCCTAAGAGAAACTAATTTCTCTTCTTTTTATGCAGGATCATCCACTTTGCTATATGGAAGATAGAGGAATACTTGACAGTGGATGCTCTGGGCACATGACTGGTAACAAGAACTATCTTAATGATTTTCATGAATTCGAAGGAGGTTCTGTTACTTTTGGAGGAAGCAAGGGACAGATAACTGGTAAAGGAAGAATTATTGTGGGCAACATAGAATTTGACAATGTATCTTTTGTGAAAGAACTTGGGCAGTTTAACTTTTTCTCAATATCACAAATTTGTGATACTCAGCATAAGGTGCTTTTTACTGAAACTGATTGTCTTGTGTTGACTCCGGACTTTAAGATGCCTGAAGAACATCAAATTCTTCTTAAAGTTCCCAGACAACACAAAATGTACAGTTTTGATATGAAAGCATCTAATCCTGCAAAAGGTGCTACCTGTTTAATTGCAAAAGCTACATTGGATGAATCTAAGTTGTGGCACAGAAGGTTAGGCCATGTGAATTTCAAAAACATGAATAAACTTGTGAAGAATAACCTTGTGAGAGGTTTGCCTTCAAAATTGTTTAAAAATGATCATACTTGTGTGGCTTGCAACAAGGGAAAACAACATAGGGCATCCTGTAAGGTTAAATTAGAAAGATTAATCACTGAACCTTTACATACCTTACATATGGATCTTTTTGGCCCTACATCTGTCCATAGTATTAATCATGCATGCTATTGCCTTGTCATTACAGATGATTGTACTAGATATTGTTGGGTGTTCTTTATGTCTAGGAAGGATGAAGCTACCCCTTTGATTCAAACTTTTATTAGACAGATTGAAAACCTTATTGATAAACGAGTTAAAATCATTAGGAGTGATAATGGCACTGAGTTTAAAAACAAGAGCATGCTAGATTTTTGTGGTAATAAAGGAATTAAGCAACAACAAAGGGTCAACCATAAGGACCAGCAACATTGCTTATTTGCTTGTTTTCTTTCTCAAAGTGAACCCACTACAGTTTCTGAAGCTTTAGGGGAGGAAAGTTGGGTAGAAGCCATGCAAGAAGAGTTGTTGCAGTTCAAGCTACAGAAAGTATGGGTTCTTGTAGACCTACCTAATGGAGCTAAAGTTATTGGTACTAAATGGGTCTTCAGGAATAAAAGGGATGAAAGAGGGGTAGTTGTAAGGAACAAAGCAAGGTTGGTAGCTCAAGGATACAAACAGGAGGAGGGCATAGATTATGATGAGGTTTTTGCTCCTGTAGCAAGGATTGAAGCTATCAGGTTATTTTTGGCCTATGCATCATACATGGGATTCAAGGTATATCAGATGGATGTCAAAAGTGCTTTCCTTTATGGCACTATTGAAGAAGATGTGTATGTACATCAACCTCCTGGCTTTGAGGATCCTGCTAACCCCAATCAAGTGTATAAGGTTATTAAAGTTCTATATGGTCTTCATCAGGCTCCTAGAGCTTGGTATGAAACTCTTTCACAGTTTCTTGAAGAACATGGATACATCAGGGGTGTAATTGACAAGACTTTATTCATTAAGAGAGACCAGAAGGATATCATTCTTGTCCAAATTTATGTGGATGATATCATTTTTGGATCCACAAGAAAGTCTTGGTGTGATGAATTTGAATGTTTAATGAAGAGCAGGTTTGAAATGAGCTCAATAGGAGAACTTACATTTTTCTTGGGATTGCAAGTTAAGCAAAAGGATGATGGACTTTTTATTTCTCAAGACAAGTATGTTGCAGAAATTTTGAGAAAGTTTGAGTTCTCAAATGTGAAGGCAGCAGTCACTCCCATGGAGAACAAAGTGCCTTTAACAAAGGATGAAGATGCTGCTGATGTGAATGTGCATCTTTACAGATCCATGATAGGTTCCCTCATGTATCTTACTGCTTCTAGACCTGATATTATGTATGCAGTTTGTGTTTGTTCACGCTTTCAGGTTCAACCAAAGACTTCACATCTTCATGCTGTGAAGAGAATCTTTAGGTACTTAAAGGGCAAACCAAATTTGGGCCTTTGGTATCC
Source organism: Artemisia tridentata subsp. tridentata (assembly GCA_021014915.2). Lineage (NCBI taxonomy): Eukaryota > Viridiplantae > Streptophyta > Magnoliopsida > Asterales > Asteraceae > Artemisia > Artemisia tridentata. Next base: position 57,213,518 of record CP139501.1, on the reverse strand, counting down.
TAAGGAGTCAACTTTTGACCTGACAGCTTATTCAAACAGTGACTATGCTGGTGCAAGTCTGGATAGGAAATCAACAACAGGAGGTTGTCAGTTCCTTGGAAGGAGGTTAATATCTTGGCAATGCAAGAAGCAGACGATTGTGGCTAATTCATCTACTGAGGCTGAGTATGTAGCAGCTGCTCATTGCTGTGGACAAGTTTTGTGGATTCAGAATCAGATGCTGGACTATGGTTTGAATTTTATGAATACTGTTATCCACATAGATAATAAGAGTACTATCTGTATTGTTAAGAATCCAGTATATCACTCTAAAACTAAGCATATAGAAATAAGGCATCACTTCATTAGGGATTGCTTTGAAAAGAAGTTGATTAGAGTGGAGAAAATACATACAGATTTTAATGTTGCTGACCTGTTAACTAAGGCATTTGATGGTCCTAGATTCAATTATCTGGTAGTTAACATTGGTATGATGAACCCCTAGTTTGAGTTAAGGGGAGGTTTGGCCTAAGGGGAGGTCAAACTGTGAAGTATGTAAAGTATGAATACTTACCAGCATTTAGGTTATCTTTAAGTCTTGTAGTTTTGTTTTTAGTTCTGTTAGTGATAAAAAAAAATAAATAAAAAAAAATAAAAAAAAATAAAATAAAAATAAATAAATAGTTTGTTTTTATCTGTGTCTTTTATTTCTTTTATAGGCAATGCTGGATTAAGTATATTTTCACAAGTTGTTAAGTGAGATTATTGAAACTTCTCACTTGGTGGAGGTGCTTTGCACTAACACATCAAAAGGTTATCAGTTCACCTTGTCTCATCAACATAAGGACTGGCTAATCCTGAGCAAACGGCTAACAGGTAAAGATTGCCCAAATCCGTTTATGGCTGACAATTTGCCAAAAATTGTATGGTATTCAACTCACCATATCTAAGATAAGTGAAGAGTTGGCTAGCCCACAAGGTTATGGCTTGTGGTAAAGGCTGTGAAAAACCATAAATGGTAATCAATTCACCATGATGAGGTGCTTTTCCATCAAAGAATTGACTAGTCCAGAAGCAAACGGCTTTTGGTAAAGACTTAACAAATCCGTTGATAAGCTGATGATTTGCTAAAAATCATATGGTTATCAGTGTACCATGGTCTTACACACCAAAACATTTGGCTACTCCAGTAGTGATGGCTATTGGTAAAGAGACATCAAATCCATTAAATTTCAATGATTCACCTCTCACAGGAGTTAACACACCTGGAAGTGATTAGAATAGATATGAAACTTAATATGAATTGATGTACATATAGTCAATGTTGCTGCAAAGACCATATCAGAAGAGCTTATCAAGATTCAAGCTGCTAGAAAGGAACAAGACCTAAATACAGTTCAAAGTGTTCAAGATTCAATCCTCAGAAGGCTTAATCAGAAGAACTTGAAGTTCATGGAGCATGAAGATCAAGTTAGGGGAGGATTGTTGGGAATTATGATACGTATCAAGAGCAGACAACTTAGGTCTGGTAGTTTATCTAAGTTAGGTCTGTTTGTGTTATTAGGTCTGGTAATGTAATGTTAAGTCTGGTAGCATGTTTAAGTCTGGTTGACTTGTAAAGTTAAGTCTGGTCGTGAAGTTAGGAAAGTCTGTTAGAGTTATGTTAGGAAAAGAGACAATGCGTGTATGTATCTTTATAGAAGATTTGTGTATATCTTCTATGTCGGCTAGGGTTTCCTTGTGTTATAAAAGGATCCCTAAAGATTGTTAGTTTGTGTGTGAGTTGTACGAGTTCACTATTGTGATTATAATCAATATACGAAGTTAGTGATATCTCTGCTTGTGTTCTTAATTATTCTTGTTAAGATTCCGCATTAACAATAACAATCACCTAGGGTTTCTCACTTAGATTGGTTCGGATTTATCCTAACCATCTACTAGGTATTCAAGACTACTTAGTGATCCATATACAATTTGTGGACCAACAAGGATCGTCCCTGTGGGAAAACTTTGAGGCAAAAATCGTCCCTGACCAACATCAAATGACTAAAATACCCCTGTCTTTTTCTTTTTCTATATTTCTTTTCAGTTTCTTACATAAATGGTCCTTGTGTTTCGCCAGGTTTTACAAATTTAGATTTTTTTTTTAATATTTATTTAACTATTAATATTAGTATTATTTTTTATACATTTTCGTCCGTATTTCTTATGTTTTTGTCAGTTTTTGTCCGTTTTTCTTACGTTTTTGTCCGTTTTTCTTACGTTTTCGTCCGTTATTCTTACGTTTTTTCCGTTTTCATACGTTTTTGTCCCTTTTTATACGTTTTCGCCCGTTTTCATACGTTTTTATACGTTTTCGTCTGTTTTTCTTTAGTTTTTGTCCGTTTTTATCGGTTTTTGTCCGTTTTTCTTACGTTTTTTTTCGTTTTCGTCCGTTATTCTTACATTTTTTCCGTTTTCATACGTTTTTTACGTTTTTATACGTTTTTGCCCATTTTCATATGTTTTTATACATTTTCGTCCGTTTTTCTTTAGTTTTTGTCCGTTTTTATCCATTTTTGTCTGTTTTTCTTACGTTTTTGTCCGTTTTTATTTGTTTTCATACGATTTTATCTGTTTTCATACGTTTTTGTCCGTTTTTGTATGTTTTTATATCCGTTTTTTGTATATTTTTGGAGCTTTTCTTACGCTTTTTTCTGTATTCATACTTTTTTGTACGTTTTTACCCGTTTTCTTACGTTTTTATCCGTTTTATTTCGTTTTTCTTACGTTTGTCCATTTTAATCCGTTTTTTCCTTTTTTCTTACATTTTGTCGGTTTTTATTTGTTTTTATACTTTTTCGCCCATTTTTTGTCCGATTTTATACGTTTTCATCCGTTTTGCTTACGTTTTTGTCAATTTTTCTTACGTTTTTTCTATTTTCATATGCTTTTCTTACATCCATTTTTATCATTTTTGCCCATTTTTCTTACGTTTTTGTTCGTTTTTATTCCCTTTTTGTCTACTTTTCTTTTGTTTTTGTCCGTTTTCATACGTTTCATTGTTTTTATACGCTTTCACCTGTTTTCTTACTAAATAAAATGGATGAAAACGTAAGAAAACGTGGCGAAAATGTTTAAAAACGAACAAAAAACGTATGAAAACGGAAAAAAAGTAAGAAAAGCTGACAAAACATAAAAAAATGGGATAAAAACCTACAAAAACGTAAAAAAACAGGCGAAAACGTATTAAACGGATGAAAGCGTAAGAAAATGGGCAAAAATGTATAAAAACTTGTGAAACGGAAAAAAACGGAAAAATGAACAAAGTAAAGAAGAAAAACGGCCGAAAATGATAAAAACAGATGAAAGCGGGCGAAAACGTATAAAAACGGACAAAAATGTATGAAAAAGTATAAAAAGCAGTGGTGGGTGTTTGGGTTGGGTAGCAGTGGTGGGTGTTTGGTAGCAGTGGTGGGTGTTGGGTGTAGATGGGTTGATTTAGTGTTTGGTGTTTGGATGTTGATGGTGGTGATGTTGTGGTGAGGATGGTGTTTGGTGGTAGGGATGGTGTTTGGTGGTAATAGTGGTAGGTGTTTGGTGTAGATGGGTTGGGTAGCAGTGGTGGGTGTTTGGTTGGGTAGCATTATCCAGATTAAGTGCAACCAAAACATCACATACTTCTTCCTAAAATTCATGTAAAGGAAAAGATGAATATGCCCTTGAACTAACGGTCAAACTAACAGAGTTAGTGGTCAAGGGACCAAACCTGTTACGGGTCAAAACCACAGGGACTGGATCCGCAAAAAAAAAGTTTAAGGACCATTTTCGTTAAACCCGGTAAACCACAGGGACGATTTATGACATTTACTCTAGTTAATGTGATCTTGATATAGTAGATGTTTAGCGTATAGAATATGAATGACGATTGTCGACTACTACACAAAAATGCCTTTAGGTATGGTTTAAAAAGGCTTTTGGTACGGTTCTTGAATTGTAATAAATAATACCCTGACAAAAAATGAAATGCTCTTTCGGTACCGTTTCAATGGTTATATTGGTACGGTTTCAAACCACACAAATGCTATAACTAATTTTTTTTTAGAAAATAAAAGTTTTATCACCTTACAATATAACACGATCAAAAAGTATTCAAACACCCTCACATGAAACTCACAACAACAATATTTGACACTACTAACACAACCATACACCCCTATAATACTCACAGCACAGACCATACACCTCACTATATTGCCAACCAAACATGTATCCTGGAGACTCCATCGCTATACACAACTAAATACCCCAATACAACTCACCCAACAAACCATACCTCACCCATCTCCATAATCGAAAACCAAGCAGACAGTGACCTGCGTCACTATAACACAACCAAACACCCCTATACAACACAATTGTAGATGATTTACCTTAGCCATTGTCCACCCAAATAAGATCCAAGAAGCCCTAAATCAAAAAATAATGGTGTTAACTTTAACTATTTTAGAAGCAAATATATGCCAATTCAATGTCAACATTTGAAAAAAGATTTGTTACCTCTCTACTATATGAAATAATGATTCTCCTTGCTATTCTCCTTAGTGGACACCTTTATTACACCTCGCCTACCACGATTCAACATTGAAAAAGGGCGGAGCCAAGAAACTGGGCAAGAAAATATAAGCTACCTTAGACATATATGGAAAATGAAATACAAATAAGAAAAATCCATTCACGAGTGTTCCAACAAGTTTTTGTTGCTGGAAAGACCTATAATTTCTATACTACTACTACTGCTACTGCTACCGCCTATTTTTTAATACAAGTAAACAAACAATAAGGTACTAATTGATCGGGAACAAAATGCAAAAAAGACGTTCATATGTTGGTGTTGGTTCATAGATCTTCACGACTGTCATCTCATGAAATAAAATGCAAATTAACCTTAATATTTTTGAACAATTGGCAACCAGTACTAAATATTAACATGTCATATATCACTAAATCCACCTCAAACAATGGCATTCCACATACAACAAACTAAATTTCCACGCATAACAAAATAATCTTTATATACCAAATTAAAGCATCACTTTTTTTCTTTTTTTTTTTTTTTTTTTTTTTTTTTTTTTCATTTTATACTACAATAAACTAACAAAAATTCACTAAGACCATATATCTGAACTTTATAAACAAGTAAAAATAGCAATTAGAAGTGAAATAAAAAGTATAGAGTGGTTAACCACAAAGATTAAGTGAAAAAAATTAAAGAAATTTAACCAAAAGGATATTCAAACCGTAAACCTTTTTTGTGAGTGATTTTGTGTTTCCAAAGGTTTCAATGACTTTATGGATGTTAAAATGCTTAATTAATGGTGGAATTTTAAGGATTTAGTGGATAATCCCACACTTTAATGGATTTTGGTGGATTTATTTTCTTGTTCTTAACGGTAGCAAAGGAAGAGTGTTTCACTGTGTTCTCAAGGAAAGTGGAGGAAGTATAAAAACTAGTGAAAATGTGAAAAGGAAAGGGAAGGGAAGCAAAGAAAGAGGCGAAAAGGAAAGTGGAGTCAAGTATAGAAAGTGGTGACTAAAGAAAAAGAAAGATTGTTAAAGTTTGTTAGTGTTATTGAGTTGTAAGAAGAAGATGAGGAAAGTGATTGAAAAATATATTATTTAACAATTATGTCCTTCATCATGTATTTAATTGATGCTCAAGTTAAATTAAATAAATGTATTAATTTTGTCTCATTTACTTTCATCCCAAAAATAGGATAAAAGTTTTGACACAAAAAACCACCACTTTTCTTCTCATTTTCACACTTTACATTTACTTTCCTTCTAAAAAAACTTAAGAATAGACCATTCTTTTTGTTTTCTTTACTTACTTTCACTTTTTACCCAAAATCAAAACTTGAGAACATAGTGTTTGTGAAAAATGAATTGGGGCTTCGGTTGTAAAGCCGAGTAATCTCAAAGAAAAAAAAGGAATGAGAATTTAGCGGTGGTTCAAAATAAAAATAATAATAATAATAATAATATCAAATAAAAAAAAACCGGAGGGGGGGGGGGAACCAAAAAAAGGGTAGATCTTTGGCTAGCATTTAAAGGAGTCTCGAGATTAGTTTTAATGTAAAACACCGGTGTTGATAATACGAACACGGAGAAACTGGTCTTCTCATGAAAACAATGTCTTTGACTATGTATACAAACCGATGTTGGGAATTAAATATTCTGAAGTTTAAGTATCGGGAAAATCTCTCAGGTGATTAAATCTGGTAGCAGTAGAGTTAAGTCTGGTGAGTTCCAAAGTTAAGTCTGCTGGTTATCTGCTGGTTAAATTCTGGTCGTTGAAGTTAAGTCTGGTGGTTAAGTCAAGTGTTAATTCTGGTGACTATCAGAGTTAAGTCTCCTTGATAAAGATATTAAGTCTGGTTGACTAAAAGTCAATAATACACGGTAGATAATATCTTACCCCATGTGCTCAGTCTTTATCTTATTCTCACAGAACAAGTTGTAAACATAGATACATGTTGTATCTTAGTTACTGACACACATAAGATAATCTAGCAAGTTGTTTTACAAGACTTAACATTAATGTAAAGATCTTCCTTATGTTATAAAAGAAAGATCTTAGTCTAGAGATATAAGTGTGTGTTAAACTTATAGTGCAAAATATCTCTCTCAAGAACAAAGAACAAAAACAATATCACAAGATATAGAAACATAAGATTCAAGGTTGTAACCCTAGTGATAAACTCAAGATCACTCGTATTATTATCTTAATAATATTGAATCGTTTGGTGATAAGCTTTCATTGTTCATTGTCATATAACAAACACAACTGTTCCATTTCCATAACCATAATAACCTTCTAAGTGTGATTAAGTAGATTCCGCATACTTAATCATATTCACTCAAAATATCATATACACAAAGTACAAAAGGTTTAACCACCTTAACAGTGTATCGAATCCTAACAATTGGTATCAGAGCAAGGCTGATATAGTTGATTTAGAAGAAGAAGATTAAGAAATGGATGTTCAGGATACTGCTACAAATGTTGCTGCAAAGTTGCCCATGATCAAACAAAATGAGTTTGAGCTATGGAGGTTGAGAATTGAGCAATATTTTATGGTTCAAGATTATGCTCTCTGGGATATCATTACATATGGTGATTCTTTTTCACTAGGCTATTCAGATGCTATCATTGACGGCAAAACAGTAAGACAAAGAAATACTGGACCAGTTTCAAATGAAGAAAGGATACAGAAGAGAAATGATCAAAAAGCAAGAAACTTGTTGCTTATGACCATTCCTGGTGAACAGATGCTATCCTTTAGCAAGAAAACAAAAAAGACATTGCTGAAACAACAATTTGAAAATTTCAGTTCAAATAGCAATGAATCTCTTGATAAGCTGTTTTCTAGATTACACAAGCTTGTCAGTCAGCTAAGTGTATTGAGTGTTGAGATAGCAAAGGAAGATCTCAACATGAAGTTTTTGAGAAGTCTACCTGATGAGTTCCATACTCATGTGGTTGTCTGGATGAACAAGCCAGATATTGAAACCATGAAACTCAATGATTTGTTCAATAACTTCAAAATTGTTGAACAAAGTCTAAAGAAGTCTGGAATCTATAGTACTAGCTCTCGGAATGTGGCACTCTTGTCATCTCCTAGTATTAGTAAGTCAGAAGAGGTAGATGAAGTTGAAGGTGTTTCTATTGCTACATATGGTGGTCCTTCTACTAGTTCACAGAAGAATGTTGCTGGACTTTGAGTTCCATCGTTCTATGTATTCATGTCTAGCCAAACTAGTGGTTCTTCTTTAATTCATGAAGATCTTGATCAGTTGGATGATAATGATTTGGAAGAGATGGACATCAAATGGAAGGTTGCTTTGCTTAGCATGAGAGCTAAGAAGTTCTGGCAGAGAACTGGTAACCAGATTACCATTGATGGTAATGAAACTGCTGGGTTTGAAAAGAAGAAAGTAGAGTGTTTCAACTGTCACAGGTTAGGACACTTTGCTAAAGAATGTAGAAACCCAAGGAAGCAGGATAATAGAAGCACATGGTATAGGCAAGAGAAGAAGAAGGAAGTCACAGTTGAAGAACCAATGGCTATGCTAGCAATAGATGGGGTTAACTATGACTGGAGCTTCATGGCTGATAAAGAGGAAGCACCAACAAATGCTGCTCTTATGGCCACTAAGACTGCTCTAATGGCTTTATCTGATTTAGAGGTAAATTCCATAACCAAATGTTCTGAATCATGTTCTGCTCTTAAAGATAATGAAGAACTTAAAAGAAAAGCTTATAATAGGCGAGAAGAACTAATTATTGCCTTAGCCAATTTAAGTAATCATAAAAGAGCTATAGGTGTTCTTGAAAAACAAATTGCACATTTTCAAGGTAATGAATCTAAGTTTACTGATGATTTAAATGCTCTACAAAGAGGCAAAGCATTTAGAGATGAAATACTTGCTAGTCAAAGTAAACAATTAGCTGAAGCCAATAATAAAACTGAAAATGTTAAGATAACTGTAGATGCTTTAGCTCATGCCTCAGAGGGAATGAATAAGATTTGGGAAGCTCAAGTAATCAATAAAGCTAAGTCTGGTTTAGGATACAAATCTGTTCCTCCACCATACAGAGGTGTTCCTTCACCTCCAGGTGTTGACCTAGCATACACAGGTTTTGCTGAGTTTCAAGAACCAATAATGGAATATGGTTCTAAGGTCACTAAGAGTCCTAAGATTGAAAAAGAATGTGAAAGTTTAGATAAAACTTTATTTTATCAGGACAAGGTGTCCTTTGTTAAGAAAGGAGATGCTATAGCTGTTGAGGATAGTACAACTGATAGTGATGAAGAAGAACAGGTTATGTCTAAACCTGAAAAAGTTAAGAAAGCAGGAACTAAGGTTCCTAAAGTGGTAAAAAAGGATACTGATAGGCCTAAATCAAACATTAAACATGTTAGGCAACCAGTTAGGTATTCTGAACAATACAGATCCACTAGCAAGCCCAGAGGTAACCAAAGAAATTGGAATAACCTCAAGTCTAACCAATTAGGTGATGACTTTGCTTTTTCCAACAAAGCTTGTTATACATGTGGTAGTTTTGACCATCTTGCAGCTTTCTGCAACCATTGGGTATCTGGGTATGAAAACAATAGAGTGAACCACAAAAGGCAAACACCTAAATCTCATTTTCACTCTAGTTCTAAGGTTAACAGATCTAAACCCACAATAGTCTCTGTTAAGTCTAGCTTCAATAAAGTTAATTCTGCTAGACCATATATGACTGTTTACCCAAAATCAACAGCTAAGGGTGCAAAAATATCTTACAAACATGCACCAAAGTCTGTTCACAGGCCCATTCAAACAAAAGCAGTGGTCCAAAAACAAGTTTGGAAACAAAAGGGGACAACTACAAAGCCAGCAGTTAATTCTGCTAAGCCAGCAGTTAATTCTGCTAGGCAAGTAGTTAATTCTGGTAGGCAAGTAGTTAAGTCTGCTGCTTGGGCAAAGAGGGAAAATGCTGTTAAGGCCTCAGCATGTTGGGTTTGGAATTCAACTAAATCCAATGTTGCATCAACTGTTCTAAAAAGATTAAATTACATTGATGCAAGAGGCAGATCCAAGTCAGTAATGGATTGGGTCCCCAAAAGAAACTAATACTTCTCATTTATGTGCAGGAACATTCAATTGATCAACAAGAGGATCAAGGATACTCAGATAGTGGATGTTCAAGGCACATGACAGGCAACAAGTCTTATCTCTAAAATTTTCAATCAATAGATGGAGGCTATGTTACCTTTGGAGGAGGTGTTGGTGGCAAAATTTCCGGTAAAGGTACCATTAAAACTGGAAATTTAGATTTTGAATATGTGTACTATGTAAAAGAGCTAAATTATAATTTTTTTAGTGTCTCACAAATGTGTGACAAAAAGAACAAAGTTCTTTTCTGTGAGACTGAATGTCTTGTACTTTCTCCTGATTTTAAGATGCCTGATGAAAGTCAAGTACTTCTTAAAATTCCTAGAAAGGGCAATATGTACAGTGTTGACATGAAGAACATTGTTCCTAAAAAGGATTTAACTTGTCTTGTTGCAAAGGCCACATTGGATGAATCAATGAAATGGCATAGAAGGCTTGGTCATATTAATTTTAAAACCATAAATCACATTGTTAAGAATGGTTTGGTAAGAGGTTTACCTCACAAAAAATTTGAAAATGATCAAACATGCATTGCTTGTCTTAAAGGCAAACAACACAAAGCCACTTGTAAGCCCAAGATTTTTAACTCTATCAATCAATCATTGTCTATGCTTCATATGGACTTATTTGGACCTGTTTCAGTAAGTAGTATAATGCATAAGAGATATTGTCTTGTTATAATTGATGACTATACCAGATTTACATGGGTCTTCTTTTTAGGTTCTAAGGATGAAACTTCTAGCATTCTTAAGACATTCATTACACAGATAGAAAACCAAGTAGACAAGAAAGTGAAAGTCATTAGATGTGATAATGGGACAGAGTTTAAGAATAGAGTTATGGATGATTTCTGCAAACAAAAAGGTATTAGGAGAGAATTTAGTGTTGCTAGAACTCCACAACAAAATGGTGTTGTTGAAAGGAAGAATAGAACACTAATAGAAGCTGCTAGAACTATGTTAGCTGACTCTAAGCTACCTATAACTTTTTGGGCTGAAGCAGTCAACACTGCTTGCTATGTTCCAAATAGAGTTTTAGTTGCACAGCCTCACAATAAGACATCATATGAACTTTTTAGCGGTAGAACTCCTGCAATAGGATTTCTCGGACCTTTTGGATGTCATGTGACAATTCTCAATACCTTAGACCATTTAGAAAAATTCGATGGTAAAGCAGACGAAGGTTTCTTTGTTGGATATTCTCTTAATAGCAAAGCATTTAGAGTATACAACACAAGAACTATGATTGTAGAGGAAAATCTACATGTGGAATTTTTGGAAGATAAATCCAATGTAGACAGTCAAGGACCAAAATGGCTATTTGATCTTGAAACTCTAACCAAATCAATGAATTATGTGCCTGTTGTTGCAAAAACTAATGATTTTTCAGGTTCACAAGCAACAGATATGGCAAGGTTAGAAAAGGAGACAAACCAAGATCATGTTTGGATGCCAATATGGTCAAGTACAAGTGTGGTTTCAACTTCAACACATGATAAATCTTCTTCTGGTAAAGCTAAAGAAGATGTTGAAGATAAAAGCAAAGAAGATGGAACAAAGGAACAAGAAAATAGTTCTGTTGTTGATAATGCTGCTGAAACAGACTTAACTGAAGAAGCAGACTTAACAAAGGAAGCAGAATTAACAAACAAAGAGGTGGATTTGAGCAATCTCCCACCAAACTATCATGTTCCACTTACACTACAAACCAGAATTCACAAGTTCCACTCCCTAGAAAATGTGAGAGGAGATGTACAATCAGGGGTGAAGACAAGACAACAACTGATGTCTTCAGACCAACAAGGGCTTCTTGATGCCCTTTATGCTTCAAAACAGCATGAGTTTTCAAAAATCTTGCTTGTTTGTATGTTTTCTCTCACAAGCTGAACCAAAGAACATTCTGAAAGCCTTAGATGATTCAAGCTGGGTAGAAGCTATGCAAGAGGAGCTTCTTTAGTTCAAGATTCAGAAAGTTTGGGTGCTAGTTGATTTACCTAAGGATGCAAAGGTAATTGGCACTAGATGGGTTTTCAAGAATAAAAGGGATGAAAAAGGAATATTGATTAGGAATAAGGCTAGATTAGTAGCCCAAGGGTACACACAACAAGAAGGTATAGACTATGATGAAGTTTTTGCTCCAGTAACAAGACTTGAGGCAATTAGGCTTTTCTTAGCTTATGCTTCATTTTTAGGCTTCACAGTTTACCAAATGGATGTCAAGAGTGCATTTCTATATGGCACAATTGAAGAAGAGGTGTATGTCTCACAACCTCCAGGGTTCATTGATCTTGACCATCCAGACAAGGTGTACAGAGTTGTTAAGGCTCTATATGGCCTTCATCAGGCACCTAGAGCTTGGTATAAAACACTGGCTTCCTATTTAAAAGAGAATTGATTTCAAAGAGGAAAGATTGATCAGACACTTTTCATCAAACAACACAAGAAGGATCTTCTGTTAGTGCAGGTGTATGTGGATGACATTATCTTTGGATCTACAAGGAAGGAGATGTGTTTGGAGTTTGAGAAGCTTATGCATGATAAGTTTCAGATGAGTTCCATGGGGGAACTTACATTCTTTTTGGGTTTGCAAGTTAAACAGTCATATGAAGGCATATTTATTAATCAAGATAAATATGTTGCTGAAATTCTTAGAAAGTTCAACTTTGCTGATTCAAAAATGGCAAGCACACCAATGGATTCTGAGAAACAACATCCAAAAGATTTAGATGGAGAAAATGTGGATGTACACATATACAGATCTATGATAGGATCTTTGATGTATCTCACATCATCAAGACCTGACATCATGTTCTCTGTTTGTGCTTGTGCAAGACTTCAAGTAACTCCAAAGGTTTCTCATTTAACAGCAGTCAAGAGGATTTGTAGATATCTCAAGGGTCAACCTAGGTTGGGTCTATGGTATTCAAGGGAATCACCTATTGATTTGGTAGCATTTTCGGATAGTGATTATGCTGGTGCTAGCTTGGACAGAAAGTCAACAACTGGAGGATGTCAATTCCTTGGGTGTAGACTTATCTCATGGCAGTGTAAGAAGCAAACAACTGTGGCTACTTCAACAACTGAAGCTGAATATATAGCTGCTGCAAGTTGCTGTGCTCAAGTCTTGTGGCTTCAAAACCAACTTCATGACTATGGGTACAATTTTATGAACACTGTTATTCATATTGATAATTGATGAAGCGAAAAGTGTACCGCTTTTAGGGGGTCATTTAAGCCCTAAATCGTATTTATTTGATCAAATATTGCCCTAAATCGTTCCTTTTGTCATTTTAGGTACTTTGGAGAAGAAATCTGGAAAAGGAAGCATTTTGGACGTTTTTGGAGCATAAAAGTGAAGAAAACGACAAAGTCTCAAAATCGGCTGGAAAAGTACCTTTGACGGCGTCAAGTATTGCTCTTGACGGCATCATGGCTTGGCAAAAGAGGTGGATATGAAAAATACACGAGACGCGCCAGAGAGTTTTGCAATGGAAAGTCTGACGGCGTCACCCTTTAAGGTGATCAAGGCCATCACGGTTTAACTTAAAGAGAGACGGCGTCAAGCTCATTTCTGACGGCGTCAAGCCTTGATAAGCCAGGGAGGATTTTGGAGGACTAAAGAGGGACGGCGTCAAGAAGGCCATCCGGGAACCCTAGACACGGCGAGGTGACGGCGTCAAGATCCACAACGTGACGCCATCAGCCCTTAAACTCTATATATAGTTTTGCAATTTTTAGTCATTAGTGTGCAACTTTGTGAGGAGATACCCTAAGACGAATTTCTGCCATTTTTAAGGGTTTTCATACCCTTGGATCTCCCATGTTTAATTGAAGATAAGTATTCATTTAATCAATCAATATGTCTATGTGTTGTTTGATTATATCTTGTTCTTGTCTTTTAATTAACATGCTAGGCTAGATTTATCTTGTGTTTGCTTAGATCTAATGAAACCTAACTATTGATTATTGGTTATTAGTTTGTTATTAATTGTATTGGATGATTGTTTATCGATGTTAGGCTTAAGAAAACTGGCTAACCTCCTATTCGGTAACTTTCTTGAACGTCTTAAGAAAAATGAACCAATGCGTACTAAGGTTTTTATGGTTGTATTTAATGCATGAGCGAATTCTAGTGATCCCATGTTAGGAGCTTCCTAGCCGGCTCGACATAGGAGTGAAGTAGGAGCTTGTAGAGTTGGGGAAGTACGTACGCCACCCCACGATTGGTATTAAGGAATACACCCGTCATCCACGCAATTATTACACACTAATCAACCGGTAAAAGATAGTTAGGGAGTAAGGAAATCTAAGTAAACACATTTCTCTCCATATAAGTTTCACAACATTTTCATTTTCAGTTATTTTATTTTATTTGCATTTGTAGTTATTTGGGTTAGTTGACTAGCAACTAATTCTGCCCACTCATTCAAACCCGAGATTTTACTTGCTTTCATAAAAATATAAAAATACAAAAAGAATCTTCCCTCACCATTAGACCTATTAGAGTAGTTTTTGAATCCTAACGACACTATTCCCTGTGGAGAACGATCAATCCCCCGTACTTACCACTACACTATACTACATCGGTCAGGTACACTGCCTGGTGGGGTTGTAAGCCTCTTGAGATCCCTCGAGAGGTAAAACCTGTTGTAAGGTCGCAAAACCACGCATCAAGTTTTTGGCGCCGCTGCCGGGGAATAGTTATTGTTTAGGTTGAATTTTTATTTTATTAGGTCTAATCACTAGATTCCTTTCTAGTGAGATTTTTATTTTATTTTTCTAGGTTTTTCTTTAGTCTATCTATTTTCTTCGTTATTTTGTTCGTATAAGATTTTCATTGACTATTCAGTTTGCCATTATGGAAAACGCGAATCCACCCCTTACACCTGGCGAAGTAGCTTTGTTGCATAGCCAACTTGAGAATGAGATTAGTGAGCTCAGAGAGCTCAATAGAATGATTGATATAGAGCTTGATTATGCCTTGAACGACTTAGAGACCGCCGTATACTCAGGTAATTACTTTAAACGTAATAATCTTACGGTTGAGGAGTTGATTGAGAAAATTGATGAAGTGAAGGTAGATCCTAGGTTGGATGATTATTTCAATGAATACCCCACTAAGGGGGAGATTGCTTACTATAACAACCTAGTTGATAACCCTCGACCACCTTTTGTTAGAATTGACCCAAAGATTAAGAGGGGTGATCCCGGGAATGTGAAGATACCATGTATGATTGGGTACCAATACGTTGAGCATGCTTACATTGACTGTGAATCCCCAACCAACGTGATGTCCTCAGGCCTTTATAGCCAGATCATAAACACACCACTTGAGCCTAGGAAAGACCCCAAGTGCCCTGGCGGAGTTTGCAACTTCGTTGGAAGGGTTAAGGACATGCATATCCATGTTGGGAATTTTACCTTTGTCACCAACTTCATGATCTTAGAAGATTTGGCAAGTGTTGTTAACTGCCGCCTATCTCGCGTGGTGTTAGGTAAGCCGTTTATTGAAGCATCCAATTTAAAGTATGATCGTTTAAGAGGCACGGTTCAGTTTTCTAATCACATAGATAGGATCACATATAGGATGCCTTATCGGGTAAATGAATTTCGTTTTGTGCCTCGATTTGATAAGGACAACATTGGTGCGATTGAGGACATCAATGATGAGGATAAAGAGAAAGGCATGGACTATGTTTGGAATAAAAGAAGCATTTATTATTAAGATTGCTTGAACCTAGGACCTAAATACAAAGTTGATATGGAGGTTGTTAGAATGATTAGAGGGGCAATTGAGAAGCAAAACGGAAAAACGTAGAACCCGTGACTTTGAGTCTAGCTACAAGACTCGTTAATAAAGAAAAGCGCTTCTTGGGAGGCAACCCAAGCTTTATTTGCTTTGTGTGTTTATTTATTTGGTTGTTTGATTTTATTTGCTTCCGTATGTGTGTTTAATTTTTATTATTATTGATTCATGTTCGAAACTAAATTGTGAAAATGCTTTATCTTGTTTTTAACTTCGTCTTAACTACATATAAAGGTATTTTGCAAAAGATAAGTGTAAGGGAAATCCAAATCGGTTTATTAGAACAAATGAACATGAATCATAACAATATTAAATAAACATACATATTAGTATTTGTTTGAGTCAAATGCTTGTATCGAGTCATAGTGATGTTTTGCAGGATTTCCAGGAAGTAAGGTATAGGTTTTTCCAGAAATTTTCCGGAAACTTAACATGAGAATTCTGTCAGATCATTTCTGACGGCGTTAGGTGTTAATTTTCTGAAATTTTTGAAAGTTTTGTTTTCATAAAAAGTTTTTATTAAATCTCTAACTTATAATCTCCAGGAATCTGCAAAATTATCATTCCACAAGCATTATATCCTTATATAGAATTTATCCCGCCGATGTTATGCAGGTTTTCGTGTTTGTTTTCTCAGGTTTAACAGGTTATTTTGGACAAGGAGATGTATGTGGAATCAAGCTTTTGGCGATGCATTAGTCTTGGAGCTTCTACTTTCTCTTGGAAGAAGATCTAACCATGTTACCTCTTTATCCACCGAACGAATCAGGGGAGTATTTGATTTCATTCTTTTACCTTATTTACTTTTACATCTTGTTATTTGAATATTGGGGACAATGTTCATCTTAAGTGTAAGGGGGGGGGGGGGTAAAGTACGATAGTTTAGAGAATACAAGTGCGCTTGATTTTTGTTTGTTTAATGGTGGATGTGTAATAAAACTGAGAGAAATACCTGTTAGGGCAATTTTAGTGCCAAATTTAAATTTTTTTACAACATATAGGAGTGAAACTTTGATCTTAATGAGCGTCTCACGGATAGGAGTTATATGACTAACACAAAAACCGTACCACTAAAAAAAAATTTCCACCCCAAATATGTGAGGTTCGCCCCTAGAATTGGTAGGAAAAGCATTTATGCTATGATGTGTGTACCGGTAGCACTTAGATTGTAGAACTTGCGTTAGGACCATTCCGAGGCCACAAGTGAGACTACATTCGTGTAGTTAGATTTACTACATGATAAGAGGCATTAGGATTAACCCATTGTTTTACACCGGTGTTTTTGTTATAATTACATTGGCTACATTGGTCAAGTAATTCTCCCACACCCTTTGCGTTGTACTCATTTTTAGTACACGATACCCCTAGTACACCCCTCAGAGCCTATCTTTTCGTTTCGACCTTTAAGCATTTTACTTAAAGGAAGAATTTGTTTACACCCTACTTAAATGTACACCCAAATCGCCTTAGCCTACCTTGTATGCACTCATCTTTAGTGCATTATTGTGACAACATTTGTTTAAACCCCAAGTTAATTATCTAATTGATTGCATGGTTGCTAAGTCGAGTCATATCCTTGTACATATTGTTTTGGGACGATTGGGACTCATGGGTAAAGTACTAGTGTAATGGAGTAATGGGGAAGAACAACATTATTACCCCCATATGTGCTAAATATTTTAAAAGTACTCCAAGTGTTTCGATTATCTTAATTCGAGTCATTAGAATAGTTATTTGTAAAGTTATGTAAAAGTTCAAGTGTAAGGGGAATGCAACGCCCCTATGATGTATTATTTTGGATGGTAGGGCAAGAGTGTATGAAAAAAAAAATCAAGAAAAATACAAAAAAATGAGAAAAAGAAAATTAGAAAATACATACGGACTACCATCCCGTTTCATTTTATGTTTATTTTATGTTTTTGTTATTTTGTTTTTAGCTTAAGTCGAGTCTAGTCTTGGCTTAGCAACGCCATATTGTTCATGTAATTAATCAAGATCTTTAACTCGCCACCAGTAAAATATCCCTTATCCAACAAATCCGTGTTTATCATATCCCTACACCTCACGTTATAACCCATGTAAAAGCCCTCTTTGATAGTTTATCTTAGGTGCTTACGCCTATTGGAGAAGGTTTTCGATCCTTTCCCAAGCCTATGGTAATCTATTTGCTATGACAGGTAGTGAGAGATATTATCCATTTTCATTTATGAGATTTAATTTGATGACACCTGAGAGATGTGAGTATCTAAACACTACTTGTGAGGTGCTAGTTTGTAATCTCCGTGCTTATTATGATTAAAGTGGAACGACTATTTGTTGTAATTACTTTTATATTAGCATTAAATGACCCCTAACTTGTATTTTGATTAGAATAAAAGCGCATTTGCTTGAGGACAAGCAAATCTCAAGTGTAAGGGTATTTGATGAAGCAAAAAGTGTACCGCTTTTAGGGGGTCATTTAAGCCCTAAATCGTATTTATTTGATCAAATATTGCCCTAAATCGTTCCTTTTGTCACTTTAGGTACTTTGGAGAAGAAATCTGGAAAAGGAAGCATTTTGGACGTTTTTGGAGCATAAAAGTGAAGAAAACGACAAAGTCTCAAAATCGGCTGGAAAAGTACCTTTGACGGCGTCAAGTATTTCTCTTGACGGCGTCATGGCTTGGCAAAAGAGGTGGATATGAAAAATACACGAGATGCGCCAGAGAGTTTTGCAATGGAAAGTCTGACGGCGTCACCCTTTAAGGTGATCAAGGCCATCACGGTTTAACTTAAAGAGAGACGGCGTCAAGCTCATTTCTGACGACGTCAAGCCTTGATAAGCCAGGGAGGATTTTGGAGGACTAAAGAGGGACGGCGTCAAGAAGGCCATCCGGGAACCCTAGACACGGTGAGGTGACGGCGTCAAGATCTACAACGTGACACCGTCAGCCCTTAAACTCTATATATAGTTTTGCAATTTTTAGTCATTAGTGTGCAACTTTGTGAGGAGAAACCCTAAGACGAATTTCTGCCATTTTTAAGGGTTTTCATACCCTTGGATCTCCCATGTTTAATTGAAGATAAGTATTCATTTAATCAATCAATATGTCTATGTGTTGTTTGATTATATCTTGTTCTTGTCTTTTAATTAACATGCTAGGCTAGATTTATCTTGTGTTTGCTTAGATCTAATGAAACCTAACTATTGATTATTGGTTATTAGTGTGTTATTAATTGTATTGGATGATTGTTTATCGATGTTAGGCTTAAGAAAACTGGCTAACCTCCTATTCGGTAACTTGCTTAAACGTCTTAAGAAACATGAACCAATGCGTACTAAGGTTTTTATGGTTGTATTTAATGCATGAGCGAATTCTAGTGATCCCATGTTAGGAGCTTCTTAGCCGGCTCGATATAGGAGTGAAGTAGGAGCTTGTAGAGCTGGGGAAGTACGTACGCCACCCCACAATTGGTATTAAGGAATACACCCGTCATCCACGCAATTATTACACACTAATCAACCGGTAAAAGATAGTTAGGGAGTAAGGAAATCTAAGTAAACACATTTCTCTCCATATAAGTTTCACAACATTTTCGTTTTCAGTTATTTTATTTTATTTGCATTTGTAGTTATTTGGGTTAGTTGTCTAGCAACTAATTCCGCCCACTCATTCAAACCCGATATTTTACTTGCTTTCATAAAAATATAAAAATAAAAAAAGAATCTTCCCTCACCCTTAGACCTATTAGAGTAGTTTTTCAATCCTAACGACACTATTCCCTGTGGAGAACAATCAATACCCCGTACTTACCACTACACTATACTACATCGGTCAGGTACACTGCCTGGTAGGGTTGTAAGCCTCTTGAGATCCCTCGAGAGGTAAAACCTGTTGTAAGGTCGCAAAACCACGCATCAATAATAGTAGTATAATTTGCATTATTAAAAATCCGGTACAACATTCTAAAACAAAACACATTGAAATTAGACATCATTTTATTAGAGATTGCAATGAGAAAAAGTTAATTCAAGAAATGAAAATTGCTTCAGAACATAATTTTGCAGATCTGCTCACAAAAGCTTTTGATGTTGGAAGGTTTCAGTACTTGGTAGCAAGTATTGGAATGCTTAATACTTAAATTTTTCAATCTATGTGTTTTTATATACCAGTGTTGTTAATTCTGGTGATTGCTCAGTTAATTCTGGTGGTTACTCAATTAAGTCTGGTAGTTAAATTTTTGTTTGTGCTGTTGGCTTTGTAAATTTGTACTATCTATTACTTTAAAATTGTGTTATTTCATACAGTTAGTCACATGTTTATTCTAATATAAGACAAGTACTTTGTACATTGTTCTTTTGGTTTTAGACTAACAATTTCAGGTATGAACATTTGAGCACAAAAGGAAGTTTTCAAGTGAAATGGAAGCAGCAGAATGTTATATCAGTTGCTTACATAACAGGTTTATGATGGACTGAGTTTGGGAATTCTTAACAAAGGTTTATACCTAAGTTCATTAATTCTTTAAAACTACTTTCTTGAAACCTGGTTATCAGATTTCACATTGAATTGATGACTTAGTTGATCAGATAGTAACTGATGCAACTCACTTTCTATCATTTTATACTTCTAAGTATAATGAGCAAGTCTAAGGACATCTGATAGAAAGAACAGCTAGTAAAAGTGAATCTAACACTTGTGTTAGAGGCAACAATTGCTATGAGCTGGAAACCCTGTCAAGAAAGCCTTTTGAATAGGTTTATCTTTACACAGGCAGTTATTTATAACTGAAAACATTAGTTCTCACACAACCAGAGGTTGCTTTAAACCGAAATCTTGATTAAGTGTCTGTTATACACTTAATCCCTTCAAAATGGTTGAAAGCAGTATGATTTTTCATAATAAAATCATATGCATACTGCTAAAAGTCAAAAATTTTCTTAAAAGACTTTTTGAAATAAAAATGACTCAGAAAACCATCAACTGATGGATTATGAGTTATTGCCCCATGAATCACCTCTCATAGGAGTTAACACACCTAGAAGTGATGAGGGCAGCAAATTAAACTCTTAAGGAATTGATGGCTACATGTACAACATTGTCTGATAACAAGTTCTAATTGATAGCTCAGATGATGGGGAGAGATATATTGTGAGAGATCTTCCAAACAGGGGAGGAAATGTTATTTGCATCTCAGGGGAGGAAACATCTCAGGGGAGGAAATAATTTTGGAAGATTAACCAGTGAAAGGGAGGAAAAGACAAGAGCATACAAGATGATGAGGAAGTTGAAAATGACAAGAATAGAGCTGATTCTGGAGTATTATATATATTCAGAAGGGATGAAGCATTCCAAAGGAGAAAGTTCTATCTAGGTCAAACAAAGAAAGCTTTCAGTTTCACTTTCAGTTCACTACGTTTGTTCATCACTTGCAAAAACATGCTGATAGATGATTTCACTTGTTGAAACAATCATCCAAGATACACAGCACCATTGCCTCTTATAATTCCTCCATCCAAGGAAATTGCACCATCTTTTAGGTCAATGTTTGAAGCCTAAAGATTTGTGTATTGATATTGTTGAAGTCAAAGATCAGAAAGCAGATGAGTTACTGAGATAGATTTTAATCTTTCGGAATAAAAGAGAGTTCAGTCCAAGGGTCTGACGATGAAGTGTTTGAAAGATCTTCACAATCCATAATTTAATTCAGAAACATGTTAAAATGGATTCACATGTTTAGGGGAGGATTGTTGGGAATTAAATATTCTGAAGTTTAAGTATCGGGAAAATCTCTCAAGTGATTAAATCTGGTAGCAGTAGAGTTAAGTCTGGTGAGTTCCAAAGTTAAGTCTGCTGGTTATCTGCTAGTTAAAGTCTGGTCGTTGAAGTTAAGTCTGGTGGTTAAGTCAAGTGTTAATTCTGGTGACTATCATAGTTAAGTCTGCTTGATAAAGATATTAAGTCTGGTTGACTAAAAGTCAATAATACACGGTAGATAATATCTTACCCCATGTGCTCAGTCTTTATCTTATTCTCACAGAACAAGTTGTAAACATAGATACATGTTGTATCTTAGTTACTGACACACATAAGATAAGCTAGCAAGTTGTTTGACAATACTTAACATTAATGTAAAGATCTTTCTTATGTTATAAAAGAAAGATCTTAGTCTAGAGATATAAGTGTGTGTTAAACTTATAGTGCAAAATATCTCTCTCAAGAACAAAGAACAAAAACAATATCACAAGATATAGAAACATAAGATTCAAGGTTGTAACCCTAGTGATAAACTCAAGATCACTCGTATTATTATCTTAATAATATTGAATCGTTTGGTGATAAGCTTTCGTTGTTCATTGTCATATAACAAACACAACTGTTCCATTTCCATAACCATAATAACCTTCTAAGTTTGATTAAGTAGATTCCGAATACTTAATCATATTCACTCAATATATCATATACACAAAGTACAAAAGGTTTAACCACCTTAACAGTGTATCGAATCCTAACAACCGATTTCTTCAATACAAATCGTTTCTATGTACATTGTGTTTTAAAGACCGATCAATTTCTCGAAAACCAATCTTATGTAGCCCATGCATATGCTAATTTTTGAACATATAACCTGTTATTTTATAACCGGTCTTCATTAAGGGGTGTTTATATCCTTGTTTGAAGTGGTGATATGGTAAAGTTGCTCAAAGGAACAAGGTGAAAGGATGTCTATGGAAGATAACTTGGATATCCACTAAGGTACAATACCTGGTTAAAAAGGTTGTATCAGGCTCGAAGTTCCAGCATCGGAGATGTTTGACTAAGAATCACAACTAAAGTGGAAATTGTTATGATATAGTAGCAATTTTTAGTGGACTAAAATGTAATTAGGCTATGTATAAGGAATTAATTGTACTCAGTTAAATAGAGTTAAACTTAAACTTAAACTATGATTGTTTGATGTGCAAGGCAAGCAACAATACTATGAAATCTTAATTTTATAAAGGGGGTGATATGCACACCACTAAAAGTGATGTGTACACCACCAATCATGCATAGCGGTGTTGTATTGTGTGCATTACTGATATGATTTAATGGTCAAAGAATCAAAAAATGTAGTGTGCCTATCAACACTCATTTTATAAGGATTATACCTCTCATCTCTATAAATAGAGGTGAACGGATAGTAGTTAATTTATTCTTCTTGTCTCGATATAAGTTTTTATTGGTTATTAATAAATGGTTTGAGAGTATATATCGTGTGCATGTTATTCTATCTTTTGGTCAATTATCTTGTTGTAACACCCCAACCCGGCAAGGGTAGAAGTGTCACGCAAATGGTGACATATCAAAGGCAAGCATAACATACGACTTAAATAATACAATAAAAATTCAAAGGTTACAAATGATATACCGAAACTACAAGGTTACAAACGAGAAACAAAACTAAATACTATGTCTGTCAATGCAATCCTTCTAAAATCTTCTACTTCCGAAACTATCAAAGTCTTCTAAGTCCAAAGGTCTCTTCGCTCATACCCAGCTTCCAACTAAAACCTGCCGCACACGAAAAGAAACGTGCGGCTGAGCTTAAAAAGCCCAGTGAACAGATATATAATAAACGGAAACGAAAGTAAACAGAAATGAACAGAAGTAGCATAATGAATAGGATATAAGTAAAGGTACAAGAGTAAAGGTTTAGGATAGTCATCCACCACGAGCCCAGAAACAGATCATATCATATAGTAACCATAAATCTTCATAATCATATAGAGGGGAGACCTCTCAGATAATCAGATAACATGAGGGGTGTCCTCATTCTTCAACAGGGTGGAGTAGCTAGCTCCCAGAAATGTGAAAGGCGTGTATTGCACACAGCACCAGTCACCAGACAAATCATATCATAGCATATACAGTTAAATCCACTAAACAGAACAGATCTAGGATTGCAATCCATACGCCCCCCAGAAACATATAAAATCATAATCAAAGTAATGCGCATATCATAATCAGAATGGGGACGGTGTGAGGAATCACTCACCCACACATGAGTCATGCCAGTGGTGCATCACAGACACGGCCAGGTTACCTTCCTGGCTAGGTAACAGAAAGGTGGCTCGGGTATCAAACTAAGAGTCATATCATATCAGATGTGTCATATCACAAGGTTCATCATAATAGGTTCATAACAGAGGGTTCATATCAAAGGTTCAGAACAAAGGTCCAAATCAAAGGTTCATATCAAATAATTACGTCAAGGTTCAGATCAAAAGTTCATTTTAAACAATCCTTTATTCATGATTTTCATAAAACGATCCTTGAAAGTAGTTCTCATAAAAATATTCTTTAAAAAGGTTTTTCGTAAAATTTTGTCTTCCAAAAATAGTTTCCATAAAAGCTAGTAATATTTATATAAAAATGGTTTTGCCTCATTTATAAACCTCTTTAAAAATAGTTTTTCTCAAAACATTTCCAAGATATAAGTAGAAAAGGTTTTCGTAACATAGCTTCATATCAGACATCATATCAAATGGAATCAACAGGGAAGGTTCAAGCAAAGGGAATCATAGCAATGGCATCAGTTCAGAAACTAACGGATCAGAATATGAAAGAGATCATGAGAAACCTTACAAGAAAGGTCAGAATATCTGTACCTTATTCTGAGAGCAAATACAACCCGAAACGAAATAAGATGAAACGATCAGGTACACTCCTTCTTCACACCTAGAGGAGTAGAAGGGAATTAAAATAGTTCTTAACTTCATGTTTAACTTGCCTTTCAAATTGTAGGTAGATTAAAGGTTCATTGGTTATCATTATAGTTTTATTCCTTCAAAAGTTCGTTTCATATTTAGGATAAGTTGAATGACCATTTGTGTAATTATCATAAGGTTAGGGTATAAAGTGTAATTATTGTGAAGTTACAGATTCTCACAAGTTTAGCCCATTAGTATTACCAAAATATCAATATAGACCCTTTTATGTTTGGAAATAAACACTTAACCCTTTTTAATGTCACCATATACTTTTCTCAGCTTTTAAGGCACTTCTGGACCCGTTTTATTAAATTTAAAAGTCATAGTGTA
Organism: Artemisia tridentata subsp. tridentata; assembly: GCA_021014915.2. NCBI lineage: Eukaryota > Viridiplantae > Streptophyta > Magnoliopsida > Asterales > Asteraceae > Artemisia > Artemisia tridentata. Next base: position 57,188,965 of record CP139501.1, on the reverse strand, counting down.
ACTCAGAAATAAAATCCACAAAAATTCACAGAGGTACCTCAATGTCACTAGTATTTTAGCTAATTTTTCCAGATTTTATTGGTTAGTGTAAGTATGACATAAAAATCCACTTTTACAACTTGTTCTGAAAACGTATCTGATGGAACACCGAAAAGTTACCAATTGTTAACCCCTTTAGGAAAATTCACAAAAATCTAAAAATATTCAAGCTACTAGCACACATCCTATATTTTATCCAGTTCAAAGGGCTCTTCCTAATTCAATATGGTTTGGAAATTAAAAATCAAAAACCCAGACTTATTTTCCAGACTTTTTGGTACGACCAGACATGTAATTTTCCAAAAATCAAAAAGTGACCTTCTGAGCCTCTAAAAATTACAAACTAAATTTTCCCAGGTAGCCAATTCAATGAATTTAGTTTTAGACCCCAGAAACATGAAAATATACGTTCGTATGATTAATTTATGGTCGGTTAAAGTTGGACAAAAATTCACCTCAGAACCAGTTTTCATTATCACATGTGATTTCTTATGATTTTATGATCCAAATCATTAGCTCTTGATACAAATTAATATTGGTGAGTTTAACTTACATTTAGGCCAGATTATAATGGCTTATATCATGATCAAAATCGAATTACACTTCATATAAAGGCAGATCGATCCATAGCTATTTACATATTAGGGTTTTCTTTTGTTATTTTATGTGACTTCATTTTCCTTTTCATTCAAGGCTCATGATTCATGTATATGACTTATAATTATCGAACAAAGATTCAAATTAACCATACCCTCGATGAACACGACGAAGAACACAATCACAAGACGTCAACAACACCACACGAGAAAGTTTCTTCCTCCTTCTTTTTCTTCTCTTGCGATCGGCAGCACATACAACAACCAAACACACCTTTTTTTTTGTTAGCTTGCGATTCGTACGACTATGTATTGATGTTAGGATAGTTAATTACCTTAGAGAGGGATCAAGAGGGGTCGTTTTTGGGGCTTCTAAGGCTCGAAACACAGCAGGGAAATAGGCGGCAGCAGTAGGCAGCAAGGAGGCAGAATTTTGTTATCTTTAGGGTTTCTTTTGGAGCCTTAAAATGTGTCGATATGTGTGGATTGGTTAGGGACAAACATGGGCTGATCTTGGGCTCTATTTTGGTCGACATTATGGAGTGAAAACAAAGGTTGGATCGGCCCAAAACAAAACCCAAACAAACACGATGCAACTTGACGCGTTTCCTCCTATTGTGCAATATATATTCGGCCTTGTTCTTATTAATTAAAACGCATACGAAACATGAGATCTTTGGTTTATTTGGACTCGTAATGTATTTTAAATATTATTTGTAACTTGAAAAATTATATCGTGATGCCTCAAAATTATTTCGCGTCATACTTGTTTCGTTATCATAAGTTTTGTAATTTATTCGAAAGTTAGATAGCTTTTACTCAAGTTCAAATTATGAGGGCAAATTGGTCTTATAATATGTTTTAGATTTTCGGGTTTTACAACTCTTCCCCTCTAACAGAAAAATTTCGTCCTCGAAATTTGCAAAGAATCAGGAATGAAAGGATCGAAACAAAACAGAGACATACTAGATCAGAATACAAAGTGCGGATAACTAGCTCGAATAGACTCCTCGGTCTCCCAGGTAGCTTCCCGCTCTGGGTGGTTCCGCCAAAGAATCTTAACAAACGGAAGTGAAAAATCCCAACAATCGGAAATGAAACGAAACAGCAGACACAACAGACGGCGAACGGAAATGTAAAGGACTTGTTTCTCATGACTCTTCGTTGTCGATCGAATAGTCCTCAGAAAGACTTGTTGTTTCAGGATTCACATCTAAAGAGTAATATGCCAGACTTAATAGGTGGTAATCGCATCTCATCAGGAGAGATATAAGGAAATTGTTGGTTTGGCGGATATTCGTCTGTAGGATAGAGATAGACAAATCAAATGAGATCGTATTGGATTATAGCAACATGAGAGTAATATACACGTTCAACTCTTCAGATTTTCAAGTAGTCTCAGCCTCAAAATAAACTTTCCGAGGTATTCTCACAAATAAACAAATCTTGTTTTCCTCAGAATTCTCAATCTCATATCTCAACTCATGTCAGATCAAATGAACAGATTCAACGAATACGAAACGTATATATAGCAGAATATAGGTGTACTCCTTCATAGAAATGGATCGAATTCATATTGATGTGAACATACCGTTCGGTGACATCAACCGGTAGAAAGTTCTACAAAGAAGCTTAAGATCATTATCGGATGTACAAAGGTCAACATCGCGTACCGAGAATCCAAATGTATCAAGTCGTATAACGGCGAACAGATTAAGCGTATAGGTGGAGCGAACCTAAATCTTACAAATGCAAAAATTCCCACATCTCAAATCAAAATTCTAAGGTTTCTAAAGTGCTTCTCGAAATATCCTATGAACACAATGAAGGTACGTCATATGACGTAAGTATTATCACGTTCGCGAACCGTCATAATACCAGCATCATATGAGTATACCATCATGATGGTCATACTTTATCTCAAGTCGCGAACAGAACAACTTATCTTAACCACCTATCAGTCTTTCTACCTTCTAAGGTTAATCCAAACAAACATCACTACGGATTCTAGATCGGAGGAATTTGAACGTACAAATAGCGTAACGGAATGTGTACACCTCAAATGAACTCGTCGTCGAAACGTTAGGTCTTCCAAAGTTCATCATCCTTCTCACAACGAAACCATCATCTAAACAAATGCATAACGAACACAGAACGAAACTTCTAATAGGGTAAGGCTCATTCAAAAGATCCTATCGAAAGATAACGGAAACTTAAGTGGTCTAAGAGGAAATAAATTACGTCTTCGATATCTTCATCCTTTACAACAATCAAATCTTCCAAATCCAAACGTTTACTACAAAATTTCATCCAAGTTGGAGCAGTTTGACGCTTGTCTATCTTATCTCATGGCGAAAAGGAATTACAAACTTGAGTCTGGTTCCTCAAGCCTTCGGCAACCCTTCTTGACACTTCGGTGTGGTAGCGTGAATCTCTGACGTGATCACCTTGCATTCCTCCTTTTGCGAGTCTGCTTCAGCTCTCAATTCATCTTAGTACAACTAAAATGACTAGAGAAATAAGGTTGCGTGTCTCCTACAGGTCTCCTACCATGATTCAAAATTCACCAACTCAAACTGCTGTGGACTTCCTGGTTTATGTGCTGAAAGCTCATCTTCTACGGTCTGGTCGTCTTGATGCCCAACTGAAATCTCCACGTGCTGCTTGAGGTCTAATCGAGTCTCATCTCAATCTGTCTTCTCCTCACATGCTTCTCTCCTGGTAGCACCTGTCACGGACCTCTTCTGCACGTCTTCTACAAGGTTTCTAACTCTGACAATGGTCTTCAGTCTTGGTCCTTTTCGTGGAAACTCTTTAGTCATCGGATACCTGGTAGTGTTGTCTGCTACAATCTCTGATCGTCAAGGAAATCTATTCTTCTAGAACAAAGGGTCGGTTCACTTCATACGAAGAATGGTCAGCGTGTTCCTCGTTCGTCTCTGAGCACAGACATACTGTTCATACTATGACAATTTGTTCGAATACTTGCGAAAACATGAATCTTCTAGCCAATACAATTGACATCATTCAAACTCATAGTGGTCACACGGGTACTAAAGCAACTTCAGGAAACTTTCTTAGGGAAAATTTCATATCACAAATCTTTCTCTTCACAAATCAAATTGCAATGCTTCGCGGAAAACTAATCTCAACTAATCAACTTCCTTCTCAGATGTTCTTGTGGTTGCTTCTTCCGTCTTTCAAACTCAAATGAGGTCGTCTGCTACGGAGTTTCAAAAATAGCACAAATCGAATATTGATACGCGGAAATGGAATGGAATAACGATTACGGTTAAATTCACGATGGTCGGTGCGCCGCCGCACACTTCTCTCTTTCTTCTTCATAAACCAACAGGAGCATTCAAGAGATCACTGAAGTGAACAAGCTCATATTCCAACAGTTTCTACAATCTCTTAACTTCTTCAGTGTCGTGGTTTCGCCAAATTCGGATTAGTTCAATGCAAACTTTACTTCCCAAACGGATCTCAAAAGGTTCATCAGAAACACTAGAAATTGGTACCACAAACTTTCAAGTGCCGGAGCTTTCCAAGAGTGGATACTAGCAGGCGTTGGGAGAAAATTGGAAATCAAGGAGATCGGAGTATGTGCTTCATAGCAACAATAATCTTAACAGATTCAATAATTGAGAATATCATATCAAAATATGGCGAAGCAGATTGTTAAGGGTCGCATTTCAAATATTGTAGTCTATGATAACTTTACAAAACCACCAATCCACAATCAAGAGGCTTCAAAGTCAAATACATCCAAGGTAAACGGCTTCTCAGAACGAATGCGGTTGTCAAATCATACGGATAGTTCACATATCAATTTTTGGTACATGGTTCATCAAAGTGTGGGATGGAAGAGTGTTAGAATTTATCAAGGTCAAATATATCAAATTGAAGGTTAGAATTGTGAACAGTTCAAAAGATTGGAATCTTGTTTAGCTTATAACATAGGATTGATAGGGTGTGCACCGATAGTAATACGAATATCGTTTAACTGTCAGAGTTGAGATGTATGGAACATCAGTTATTAGCATCAGCATACTCCGATAACAATTCCGTACTAGACAAATGTCAACATCAAATCCTTCCCAAAGGGAATTGGTTAACATACAAAGTTCATTCTTCAAGTGACGGAAGGTAAGACTTCCTCGTCTTCTGCGACAAACGTTCTTATAAGGCAGGACTAAAGGCAGAGGCAAGATTCAGAGTGATGCGGAAGCAAATACTACTCACATGGATGTCCTAGACTACCCATTCCTCACCGGTTGTGACTTATGTTCCTATGGGAAAATCCTACGCAACTTCGCAAAGGTTATCCTACGAGCGCCTACAGTGGAAACTTAGGGGTCCTAACTTACACAGGCCAAGGGTAGATGTACTACAAGTCGTAAACCTGTCTCTGATACCATAATTGTAACACCCCAACCCGGCAAGGGTAGAAGTGTCACGCAAATGGTGACATATCAAAGGCAAGCATAACATACGACTTAAATAATACAATAAAAATTCAAAGGTTACAAATGATATACCGAAACTACAAGGTTACAAACGAGAAACAAAACTAAATACTATGTCTGTCAATGCAATCCTTCTAAAATCTTCTACTTCCGAAACTATCAAAGTCTTCTAAGTCCAAAGGTCTCTTCGCTCATACCCAGCTTCCAACTAAAACCTGCCGCACACGAAAAGAAACGTGCGGCTGAGCTTAAAAAGCCCAGTGAACAGATATATAATAAACGGAAACGAAAGTAAACAGAAATGAACAGAAGTAGCATAATGAATAGGATATAAGTAAAGGTACAAGAGTAAAGGTTTAGGATAGTCATCCACCACGAGCCCAGAAACAGATCATATCATATAGTAACCATAAATCTTCATAATCATATAGAGGGGAGACCTCTCAGATAATCAGATAACATGAGGGGTGTCCTCATTCTTCAACAGGGTGGAGTAGCTAGCTCCCAGAAATGTGAAAGGCGTGTATTGCACACAGCACCAGTCACCAGACAAATCATATCATAGCATATACAGTTAAATCCACTAAACAGAACAGATCTAGGATTGCAATCCATACGCCCCCCAGAAACATATAAAATCATAATCAAAGTAATGCGCATATCATAATCAGAATGGGGACGGTGTGAGGAATCACTCACCCACACATGAGTCATGCCAGTGGTGCATCACAGACACGGCCAGGTTACCTTCCTGGCTAGGTAACAGAAAGGTGGCTCGGGTATCAAACTAAGAGTCATATCATATCAGATGTGTCATATCACAAGGTTCATCATAATAGGTTCATAACAGAGGGTTCATATCAAAGGTTCAGAACAAAGGTCCAAATCAAAGGTTCATATCAAATAATTACGTCAAGGTTCAGATCAAAAGTTCATTTTAAACAATCCTTTATTCATGATTTTCATAAAACGATCCTTGAAAGTAGTTCTCATAAAAATATTCTTTAAAAAGGTTTTTCGTAAAATTTTGTCTTCCAAAAATAGTTTCCATAAAAGCTAGTAATATTTATATAAAAATGGTTTTGCCTCATTTATAAACCTCTTTAAAAATAGTTTTTCTCAAAACATTTCCAAGATATAAGTAGAAAAGGTTTTCGTAACATAGCTTCATATCAGACATCATATCAAATGGAATCAACAGGGAAGGTTCAAGCAAAGGGAATCATAGCAATGGCATCAGTTCAGAAACTAACGGATCAGAATATGAAAGAGATCATGAGAAACCTTACAAGAAAGGTCAGAATATCTGTACCTTATTCTGAGAGCAAATACAACCCGAAACGAAATAAGATGAAACGATCAGGTACACTCCTTCTTCACACCTAGAGGAGTAGAAGGGAATTAAAATAGTTCTTAACTTCATGTTTAACTTGCCTTTCAAATTGTAGGTAGATTAAAGGTTCATTGGTTATCATTATAGTTTTATTCCTTCAAAAGTTCGTTTCATATTTAGGATAAGTTGAATGACCATTTGTGTAATTATCATAAGGTTAGGGTATAAAGTGTAATTATTGTGAAGTTACAGATTCTCACAAGTTTAGCCCATTAGTATTACCAAAATATCAATATAGACCCTTTTATGTTTGGAAATAAACACTTAACCCTTTTTAATGTCACCATATACTTTTCTCAGCTTTTAAGGCACTTCTGGACCCGTTTTATTAAATTTAAAAGTCATAGTGTAACTCAGAAATAAAATCCACAAAAATTCACAGAGGTACCTCAATGTCACTAGTATTTTAGCTAATTTTTCCAGATTTTATTGGTTAGTGTAAGTATGACATAAAAATCCACTTTTACAACTTGTTCTGAAAACGTATCTGATGGAACACCGAAAAGTTACCAATTGTTAACCCCTTTAGGAAAATTCACAAAAATCTAAAAATATTCAAGCTACTAGCACACATCCTATATTTTATCCAGTTCAAAGGGCTCTTCCTAATTCAATATGGTTTGGAAATTAAAAATCAAAAACCCAGACTTATTTTCCAGACTTTTTGGTACGACCAGACATGTAATTTTCCAAAAATCAAAAAGTGACCTTCTGAGCCTCTAAAAATTACAAACTAAATTTTCCCAGGTAGCCAATTCAATGAATTTAGTTTTAGACCCCAGAAACATGAAAATATACGTTCGTATGATTAATTTATGGTCGGTTAAAGTTGGACAAAAATTCACCTCAGAACCAGTTTTCATTATCACATGTGATTTCTTATGATTTTATGATCCAAATCATTAGCTCTTGATACAAATTAATATTGGTGAGTTTAACTTACATTTAGGCCAGATTATAATGGCTTATATCATGATCAAAATCGAATTACACTTCATATAAAGGCAGATCGATCCATAGCTATTTACATATTAGGGTTTTCTTTTGTTATTTTATGTGACTTCATTTTCCTTTTCATTCAAGGCTCATGATTCATGTATATGACTTATAATTATCGAACAAAGATTCAAATTAACCATACCCTCGATGAACACGACGAAGAACACAATCACAAGACGTCAACAACACCACACGAGAAAGTTTCTTCCTCCTTCTTTTTCTTCTCTTGCGATCGGCAGCACATACAACAACCAAACACACCTTTTTTTTTGTTAGCTTGCGATTCGTACGACTATGTATTGATGTTAGGATAGTTAATTACCTTAGAGAGGGATCAAGAGGGGTCGTTTTTGGGGCTTCTAAGGCTCGAAACACAGCAGGGAAATAGGCGGCAGCAGTAGGCAGCAAGGAGGCAGAATTTTGTTATCTTTAGGGTTTCTTTTGGAGCCTTAAAATGTGTCGATATGTGTGGATTGGTTAGGGACAAACATGGGCTGATCTTGGGCTCTATTTTGGTCGACATTATGGAGTGAAAACAAAGGTTGGATCGGCCCAAAACAAAACCCAAACAAACACGATGCAACTTGACGCGTTTCCTCCTATTGTGCAATATATATTCGGCCTTGTTCTTATTAATTAAAACGCATACGAAACATGAGATCTTTGGTTTATTTGGACTCGTAATGTATTTTAAATATTATTTGTAACTTGAAAAATTATATCGTGATGCCTCAAAATTATTTCGCGTCATACTTGTTTCGTTATCATAAGTTTTGTAATTTATTCGAAAGTTAGATAGCTTTTACTCAAGTTCAAATTATGAGGGCAAATTGGTCTTATAATATGTTTTAGATTTTCGGGTTTTACAATTATCTTGTGATATTGATCGTTTATTTATTTATTTTTTATTTTTTTATTTTTTAAATTCTTTGATCAATTTGACGCTAACCTTTGATGTTTGTTTTATCCAACAACCAGACATCTTTTTACTCATTAGCAATCCTATGACCTACGTATTTTGGGACGTCCATGTTAGCATCACGTTAAGTGTGAATGCAATGTATGCACATCAACACATGGGAGACAAATTCCCATAAAACTGTTAGTTTATGGACATAAATTAATAGACGTATGTTAGGATCGAACTCAAGACCACGGGATTGCACACTTTACGTATGAGAATTAAAGATTAATAATTTTATATAAAAGGTTATATTAAATTATTAATTACACAAAACGAATAACGACCGTTAGTGATTAACGGAAAATTGACTAACGATCGTTAAATAGAAAAGGAAAGGACTAGAGTGAAAATTGGAAGTCAAGAAGGTTCCGGAAACCCTTCTTGTGGGCTTGACCGATCGGCTAAGAGGTGAGGAAACCCAATCCTTATCCAACTTGCTCTCTAAGTTTCTCTTAGTATATAAACAAGGCTTAGGGTCATTATTTGTGATCTCTTGTACACACAATAACCCTAAAAATTGTTTTTCTATCTCTTTTCTTGGTATTCGGCCGAAAACAATCCCTCAAGGGTGTTCGACTTTTGTTTTGCTAAAAACAAAATTGTTTTGTGTTTTCTTTAACTAGCATTAGCTTTAATTCGTTAATAGTACGTGTGTATAAGAACGTGGCACAAACATACTTTTGTTTGTAACTTGGATTGAATTGCAAAAAAGGTAAGGGGCAATTCTTATAATCCACATAAACCCTAATTAGGGTTCATCTTTATTGCTTGTTGAAGATTGCAAAAGAGGTATGCATACTATTTACTTTTCGGTTAGTTAATTACAATTATATGTTCCTTACGCTTCCGCATTACCTTGATGTATCTGTGTTTAATTTATGAATATGTCATGTTATTAAATTCCAACAGTGGCTCATGAGCCTTGGATAATGTGTATTTAATTACCGAAACACTTAAAAAACGAATAATTGTTTTGTGTTTATTTTTATATCTCGAATTTTAGGGTTTAGAAAAACTCGAAACCCTAAATTTAGGGGGGGGGGGGGGCAATTTTCCCTAGTTAATAAAAAAAATTTGTTTGTTTATTAATTAAATTAGAAACCCTAGGATTGCATGATATAATTACTTGTTAATTTTATGCGATCTTGAGACAACGTGTAATAATTGTTATGTAGAATCCATGATGAAACATGCATGTTTGTCATGGATTAGTGTCTATATGATTTAATTGTTAAGATTGGTTATATGAATTAATTGTTAAGTTTTATTCATATGTATTGTTTTGATAAATCTTGGATTGGGGGAGACCTCAATAAAATTAATTAACCAATTATGTGCAATATGACATATGTTAAAGCTATGCTTTACGCAATCGATTCGTCGATGCATGTAATTCACTTGCCTTTGTAACTGAGAGCAATAGTTAATATATGCATTATTTAACCTATAATTGATTATTAATAGGTTTTATCGAATAATTATGCATGTGGCTACTTGTTTTACACATATTAATTGTTGCGTTATGTGCGCATTGTTTAGTTGTTTATTTTTTATTGTTACTTGTTTTGTTTATTTTTGTTTGACATGTTGTAAACAAAAGTGTAATTTTGAATAAAAAAAATAAATTGGACTAATCAATGGTGAAATATGATTTGGTTTTTGAGAGTTAAATTTTCAATAATTTAATTGAGTGATGAGTTTTGTACCAATAGTAAGAACGGCTCACCCAATTGTGACAAACAATAAGAGGGGTATAAGGAGGGTACGCATTAAATTGTGACCTTAAAGAAACGGGTTTTTGATAGCTTTATGCTAACCTTAGTTTCTCCGCTCTTTTGTGCGTCAAATTGGAGATACCTAGTACGACTATATTTTGTACAAAATCATCTTAGGGGTAAATTATCCTTTAATTCCATGCGCCACTTTGTGGTAATTATCCGAAACACTAAGTCTTTGGACTTATGCAAAAGTACGATATAATGGACGATAATTAAAGGTAATTATTTGATTGGTGAACCCAATACCTCAATCAAAACTTTGTTAATTTAATCTTAGTGAATTGGTTAATAAAAAGTTTTATTAAAACCTATGTTATGAAGTTGTATGCATGCTTCTTCATACATAATTTTTTGATTACCTACATAAAAAACTAGTACCCTTAAATTTAAGTTTATGCCATCTAATTATAAGAAATACTTGAAGTCACCATTTAGCCTAAGTGAGAACTTAGCTAGATTGTAATGAGAAGGTAAATTTCATGATTACGTGAGACGTACATGAGAATTTTCAGTTTCTAAATTAGATGACTTAATTGAGTTGTTAGTGAGACCTAGAACTCAAGGCATAAGATGGGGATAAAACATGTTTACAATGCAACTAGGTTTGGCAAATGTAAATCCCATAATGATCTAGGAATTGCAATATGAGATTGTCAATTATTGTTCGACAATTACCTTGTTGAATACTATCATTACTAGCAGATCAACTGATGTAATGGTACTATGTCAATTAGTATCCTGGCTTTAAGAAAATTCTATGGTTTATACGAATATTAACCAATGGGTATTTAATTTTCTTAAAGATTAATTATCGAAAATACTAAAATTGAATTTTGTTTAATCCTTTAAATGTATTAATGCAACGTCAAACCGTAAACGTAAGTTATTCTTTTATTGGTAAATTGATCTACATCCGTAGCGGTTTTTGGCTAGAGTCAACTTTACTAAAAGAATAAACCTAGTCTACTTTCCATGAGAGAAGCGTGAGACTCAATCCTATTCCTTTTCATGGTTGAGAAAGGTATGATAGGAACATTAGAATTGTCTAAATTCTAATATAACTAATAGCAAACTTTAAAAGGAGAATTGCATATTTCTATTTTCCATAGAGATTTTATCACCCTCATTCGGTGATTAAATTCTTTTGTAACAAATATGACATTTGGTTAACTAGAAAATTATGAGTTATTAAGTTAGAAGCTAGAGTGATTACCGCAAAAGGCAGTAAAAGCAAACTAGGATATTTTATCTAATTGTTGTTACTTTAACCCTTTAGAGGTATTACATACCATTGTGGGGATGGTAAACCTATTAAGGAAGAAATTGCATGCTCAATTTTTAAGTTAATAGCATTGATGGATAGTCCATCATCTACGTACTAGAATACACTCTTTTAGTACCTAAGTAATTGTTACGTATAGGTTTTCTCAAAGATTTAGGAAAGTAAATAGCACAACTATTTGCTTTTACTGGTTATGAAACACTTACAATGTTGTCAAAACCAATGGGAGCATTGTGTTCTTATCGCTGAATAAGGAATTATTGTAATGATCTCTAATTCAGTGGGAGCTACAAGTTTTGTCATCTTCGTAGCACTACAAGAATTTGATGGAATACCCATGAAAATTACCCACACTCATCCTTTGGAGGGAATTTACGCACCTAATACCCACCCGTTACCCACGATCAGTGACTTTCAAAGTCAATTTTATTTTCCCTCGAATTTCCCACGGATTTACCCACACCAATAGCCACATAAATATATTTGTGGGTAATTTAGTGGGAAAATAATTTGCGCCAAAACATTCCCCACATATATTACCCACATCGTGAGTTCTTGTGGCTATATTTGTGGGTAAATGTTATTTACCCACGAAATACAAATATCCTTTTTATCAGTGGGTGAGTTAATGTGGGTATTTTGTGGGTGAATATACCCATGACTTTACCTATCTTATTATTTGTCTAGTTATTTTGCAATGAGCAATTGCCTATGGACAAGTTGTAGGTAGGGGTGTTAGTCGGGTCGGGTTGGTCGGGTTCGGCTTCAATCGAGTCGGGTCAACTCGAGTTGAGGGTAAAAACATATACCCGAACCCGACACTCTTTAATGGTCGGGTTTGGGTCAACTCGGGTCGGGTTCATTCGATTCCAGTTCGGGTCTAGGCCATTTAAGAATCATATACTTTTAAGGTGTTTACTGTTTAAGCATGAAATTTAAAATGATAAAACAATAAAAGATATAAATTTGCAGCATCATCTGTGTTGCGAACTGGCCAAATGATAAAAATGTTCAACTTGCTAAGTGCGATTGCAAAATGAAATAAACACATTCATTTAGTTAATTAGCATACATTATATATGTATCAAATATGATATACTAATAATAAATGTAGGAAATGACCTTCTTGATTGTGTGGTTGATTCGGGTGGTCTTGGCTCATGGAAGATTAGATCCATGGTGAAGTTTTAGAGAGAAGTTAGAGAGAGAGGGAGACTCCTTTGAGAGAAAACTGGAATGTATTAGATTAATGTGAGAGGAGTTCCAACCCTTCCCAAGTGTGGGAAGGGGCTTATATACTACTACATATTTGGTGCCCCTAGTGGGCTGTGGAGTGAGCTGACAGTGGGGAAAGCCCCGACCCACTCCACAAATATTAATACGACTAAGCTAATACTAATATTACTAATAATACTAAACAAATATATATAAGCCTACGAGCTATATAAATGCTAATTAGATGCTCGGGGTGACCGAGCCTTCATATGAATATTTATATTCCTAACAATCTCCCCCTAAGGGAGGTCACCCCGGAAATAATAACTTGAATTCTAGCATTTTATCTTCTGATCATATCTTCATAGCTCGTAGTCTTTGATTCTTCAATGTCTTGAAACTTTGTGCATTCAGCAGTAATCTTTTGATGACTGATCTGTAGTCTTGGATGATCTTTGAGAATTCTTCGAGTTTATCATCCAATATTTGTTTCCAAGTCATCTTTCAGCAGTATGTTTCCATGTGATGTGTTATTCTTTGAGCCGACATGCTCACACTATTTGGTGTCATGATCTTTAGCATCAGAGTTTGCAGAAGCCGTGTAAAAGGTCTTTTAGGTTGATCATGACATTCTTGAATTTCAATGATGATGTAGTGTGAACATGTGGTAGAGGATTGGCATCTTTACTGCAACCAGCTACAACCGCATTCAGCTGCAACTTCAATCAGCTACAACCGCAAACAGCTGCAACAGCAATCAGCTACAATCGCCAGAAGTTCCTGCATACGACAGTTAGCAATAAAACATCCGGTACTTACAGGTTCGGACTTCGAGATTGTTAACAGCATAGTGTGAAAACTCTCTCTAATCCTTACCAAGACCGTTCCTAATCGAAAACCCACAGAGGGCTTTTTAAGATCGAACCGTAGCACATCAGCGATTAGGTGAGTCGCTGGAGATCACTCCACGACTGTAGACCGTTTGAGACTGTCGTGATCACTAAGCGTAATCCACAGGGAATTACCGAAGTGACCTGCTTTCAGGGCTGCTTGATGTTGACCCTGGCAGGAATTTCCATTCAATCATTGAGAATTACATTAGTAAATTCCCTCATAAATGTTCTGGCAGATTGCTAAGATCTGCGTAGGACTCTTAAGTTTACAACTGGTGTCCTTAATGTTGAACAACCAGTGAAGAAATAATTCGTGTCCCTATGAGATCTTATTATGCATCTCGTGGCTCTAGACTCTATTGTGCGTTTTGATTTGGTGATCGGAGGCTGGAGAGGACTGCCACCTTTTCAATATCATCTAACTCGGAGTGAGAGAGACGATAGGAATGTATTGAACTCCGTGACAATTGAAACAAGAATCCTTTGAGGGACCTTGAGTGGCTAGGGAGGGTTGTGCAGCGTATCACTGGGTCCATGATACTTTGTCTTCAATGCCAGCAATCAACTAAGTGATTCTGACAGCATATGTATTGACCCGGTTTCTGCCTAAGTTGTAAGGAGGGCTTCTTTCTTTTCACCCTTTATCTTTACAATTCTTTTTCATTCTTCAACCCCTTCAGTGCTTACTGAGACTTCCTTACTAGTACCTTGTTGGGTTTGTTCCAGTACTAGCTCCATCTCAGTCGGCACTTTTCCCTCATTCACTTTTCTCCTTTTTAATCATACCTAAGGACTTCTACACTAACTAGTGGATTGTCCCTGGGTAGATCCCTCCGGCTCTGGCGGGATCGTGGGAACTTGAGCCTAACCTAACCATCCTTATAACTCCATGCATTAATTAAAATGGTCGGTCTTTGGTGTACTTCCACGATTGCCAAACCAAATCTTTGAAAAATCTCTCAAAGTGTTCATGATTCTGAAACACATTTTTGCAAACACTTGAGAGTTTTATATTTTTCAAATGCTCCCCCTCAACATGTGCTCGGTTGATTGTTTTATAAATTTGCACATGTTAGGTAGAACTCGCACTTTTTGAATTGATCCACTTTCAGTGAACATGACCGATTCGAGACACGCTTACATCACTGGTTAGGCCAGCTTGAAATTATTACCCGTCCTGGTCAAGTCCATAGAAAGTTTCTCGAAACGGTACACTCTACTCAGACACATCCTTTTCGAGACACGCTTACATCACTAGTTAGACTAGCTTGAAATTATTACCCGGCCAGGATATGTCCTTTCGATTCATGACAGTATATGTTTCGTCAATTCTTTTGTGAAGTCTGAGCCGTGCTCACATAAGATGCATGCCAAATCCTTTTTGTCAATTCGCTCCCCCTCAATATGTGCATCGATATACGAAAGAGTTTAGCACATATGGGAGAGCCTAACGTTTAAGTTCAAAACATCACATTTTCATCAGGTTTCATATTTAAATCACATTCTCTCCCCCGATCAAAAATTTCAAACCTTTTGAGATTTGTGATCCCAATTGATTTAAATAATTTAGAAAACATGGGAGAAAATGTGGTCAGGTTTAACATGTTCTGATGATGAAACATACTTTGCTCCCCCTTAATCTAAGAGGGAGATTCACTGCTTGTTATGCATAAGTCGACATTGATGATGGTGTTGTTGTTGTTGTTGTTGCTACTGCCGTTGTTGTTGTCGTGGTGAATTCCGAGCCAATCAATAGAATTTGAACGTCTGATCAAATGGTTAGAATGGGAACTGGCACATTCATTTTGGCTATGGAATCTGCATAAGAATATCAACACAGATATACATACATACAGATACACTATTCCTTAATAGCTACCCTTCAGCAGCTTGCCACATTATAATACCAAGTTCATCTTATAATCAAACCATAATCAGGAACTACGTCAAACCACTATCTAGCATGAAGAACAAATAGCAATCATGCACATGGCAATTCACACACATTTCAATATTCAACTCAGGATCTTAGGAACATGATTCACGCATGATAACAATACACCTAAACAAATCCTGATAGCATAAGCACAATATCGACAACTCTTGAGCAGCAATCGATTAACATAAGTCAAACAACAATTGAAACTCATTCATTCAGATCATACAAATGTCATTGGAGTATTCAAAAACATCAAACACAACTGGTTTTCTAACATCTTTTAGGTTTTGAGTCTTAAAGCATTTTGGGGATTATACGAGGATTTCAAAGTAACACAAATGAACCTTCTAGATACATAAAGCTAGGAAACTATAAGCAAATTGCACATAATGTCCTAAACTTTCTAGCAACTAACACACTTGGTCATTTGATATATTTAAGCAAGATCCTCTTCAACTAATTCCCCATTGACTACAAAACCATTTCTAACAAGTATGATTTAACCAATAAATCCGTTTGATGATATAAAATTTGAATTCACTCTCCCCCTCAATCAATGACCCGTATTCTAGTTGAACCTCAACTAAAATCACGCTTAACCCCACAACTCATCAAACAAGAACTGTCATGAGGTTTTGTAGTCGTTGATTGAGTGACAAATTTTATGCATAATCCAAGTATAAACAAATTCCATACAACACATATTCACCAAGTGTCTCACAAATAATTTTCAGAAGAATCATAGAATGAAAACTATTTGTATGCAAAGAAGACTTCTCTTCTTTTTCAAGAAATGATGCACTGAAACGTACATCAGATCGAAGAAACATGGATATAAAGTAATCCATGCCCAGGTGAACATCACCCAGTTGGAGGAACAGCCGTCTTTTTGGCGACGTGCTTTCCCCAATATGAAGCGCGGGTTGCTATCTAAAGTAATAGCAAGCCATTTAGACATGTTTTAACCGGTTTGTATAACTTCTGCTCGAGCTTCATTTAAAGACCCGTGCCATTATTGAATGACATTTCTAAGTCCGTAAATGTTATCGATAAACAGAAGACATGCCTAGGTGAAACTATTTTTGGTCTTTTCTATTTTTCAATTTTTTATGGGTTTTTCTGATTTTAAGTTTCTCTATTTACAATTAGCAAGATTTCTATATAACTATTTACAAGATGGTATAAGATGTGAAAAATAATGTAAGAAGAAAAATATATACAAGGATACGAACCAGAAACCATTACTCCTCAGCATTCTGAATCTTTTCCGCATTCATCACTTGACTTGCTGAAGAGCAATGTGAGCACTTTCAATCAGGGAATGATTCTGGCTTTTCACTCTCCCCTAATTAGTGCTCTCCCCCAATCTGACAACCACTGACGATCACCCATAATAGGAAGAAGACTTTGGATGAACGCCCGAAAAATGAAGAAGTCTTTTGGTGACCAAATGCATGCCGTCTTAAATCTTCTAACACTCCCGTCCTAGAGTGACTCCGTCAAAAATCTTAGGCAACTTTTCGGTAGTTTAAGTTGAGCCTCAACTGAAATCTAGCTTAACCCCACAACTCATCAAACAAGAACTGTCATGAGGTTAAACTAAACCACAAATTTAAGCTCAATAACAACTTGATTTCAGCTTAATCTCACAACTCATCAAACAAGAACTGTCATGAGATTAGGTTAAAATCAAGTTGGACCTAACCTTAAACTACGGAACAACTTGAACCTAACTTAACTCCACAACTCATCAAACAAGAACTGTCATGGGATTAAGTTAAATATCAAGTTGTAAGAAAAGAGCTCAACATTTTTGAATGTGGAGAAGACTGTAGACTCGACCTTCTTCAAGATTGCCCAATTTGGAGGAACAGAATGCCAATCATTTTCATCTCACCAAATGTCTTCCAGTAACGTTACATATAACCCATCAGCCCGCAGCATACACATGAGATGATAACACCCAACAGAGACTGAAGAGTAGACTGACGACTCGACCTTCTTCAGTCTTGAGTATAACACCAAAGTAACAAGTTGAACCACTGATCATCTATAGTATGTATCCATATTTGGATATTAAGCCCTGATCACGTGAACCTGTTGTGCGTCCTTGATGTACACATTCTCTCTCCCCTGATGGTTACGATTAATCAGCACATAACGTAGCAGTGAAACGATAATACCAAGGTAACAAGTTGAACCACTGATCATCTACAGTATTTATCCATTATGGATATTAAGCCCTGATCACGTGAACCTGTTGTGCGTCCTTGGTGTACACATTTCTCTCCCCCATGATGTTTACGATTAATCGGAATCATCATCATGATGTGTACATGTAGCCTGATGACGTGTACTTGAAGCCTTGACTAGAAACCCATTGTTGCTGATTATACCAACCCGTGAGAATATGTAGATTAGCATTCCATGACCATGTTCTTCAACACCTTGATAGACGGAAGAAGTAGTGTTGGAGAACCATGGTTTGCACGACTCCTGAACTGACGTTTTCAGGAGTCGTATGACCATATCTCAATCATCACCCAACATGTAGATTAATATTCACCCTTTCCCCCCCTCAAAAATTGCATATGCCTTCCAACTGCAATTTTTGATGATTGAACTAGTGAATATGAATACCATCAAAGGTAAGTAGCTCCACTTGACGGTTCTTGAAGACTAACATGTTGTTTATTCACCCTTTCCCCCCCTCAAAAATTGCATATGCCTGTCAACTGCAATTTTTGATTGAATATGTGAATAAAAGAACACTCCAATATGCGCCGATCCACTTGAAGATTGAATAAGCACGGAAAGAGCATGAATCTTGTTGATGAGAATGGCCATTAATAAGAAGACTCCTCTTCTTTTGAAGATAAAGTGCACTCAAGCGTACACTTTTCTTTTCTTTGAAGAATGAGGCCTGAACTGATGTATTCAGACGTCATTTGATGAAGAGCGAGGCCTGCACTGACTTGTACAGACGTCATATGATGAAGAACGAGGCTTGAACTGCTGTGTTCAAACGTCATTATGATGAAGAGCGAGGCCTGCACTGACTTGTACAGACGTCATTTGATGAAGAGCGAGGCCTGCACTGAAGTATGCAGACGTCATATCTCTCTCTTTACTACTTCTCTCATCTAACTCTTTACCAACCCCATTATCATTTTGTTGGCTTGATGTCGTGACCACTGATGGAGAAAACCCAATATGATGAACTTGAAACTGAAGTAACATAACCCGAACTTGTGACTTAAACTTGTGCTAATGCGAGACAAAGAGCGGTGCAGAGACTTCGTGCAACATCGAATCCCTAAGTACTCTATACTCTTCAACCAACCAACCATCAAGTATAAGACGTACATCACTTCTTGTATATCCACAACTGCGTGTGACACTGAGCACTACAACGTGACTCCTTAAAGTGATAGTTATTTTGTAGTAGGGAGAAAGAAAAAATAACTAGATATCCAAGTCCCTGTCATTGTATTGAAAGCTCGAACAAGGATCTCGAAGAATCTTCATCCAACCTCCCCGATATCTTCAGATGCTAAGTACACGCACCCATGAAATTTCACTTCAGCCTCAAATAAATAATAATGAATCAACGCCGTAGTCACGTCTTGTGGTTAATGCCCAAATCTAGCCCTTCATGATGCTTTAACTGAACTTTGATAATGGTTTTAACCCGATCATGGTTAAGAGCGCATAGTCCATCATCACGGGATTTTACAAATCTATGATTTAAACCGAGAAATAAGTTCTTTCTCGGGATTTTACAAAATCAAGAAGAAACCGTGAGGCAGTAACAGATTGAATGTGGCGTGACTGATTTGGATTTGGTGAACATCAGTTTGGGTTAAGAATATTTCGTGAGAATTACAGATCACATCACAACTTTTAAAACCTTTGGCCAACTAACCAACCTTGAACATAGATTAGTGACCACTCGATGAAGAGAACCCGATATACCGATACTGAAAACTGAAGTAGAAGACCCCAAATTTGTAACTTAAGCTTGCACTAATGTTGGAAGAACGGTGTTGAGAATTAATGCTCCAAGCAAATCTCTAAGAGCTCCATACCCAACCAAAGTATGAGACATTAACACCTCTTGCGATTATCGACATCGTCAATGACGTGTGACACTGAGTACTCCCATGACTCTTAAGTGATAGTTACCCCAACTGCTGGTAACTAGATAACCCAAGTCTTCAACTTAAAATTTTAACGAGCAAGTTATCATTGAAGGTTATGCATTCAACCAACCCCGACTTCAAGATAAAATAAGTAGACGCCTTCGAGAACTACAACTTCAATCACAAATAAAGAATACCAGATTAACTTCGTGGTCATCTTGTGCTGTTGACTAGCCAGAAAGGAAAAGAAACATGCGCAAATTCTTAGAAGAGCCCATGACTCATAGTCAGTCCTATCAAACAAAGCTGTCTGATCCAGAATAGTTGTCGTACTGTGTACAGGATTTTACAGTTCTTGAAATTTATCTGAGAAATAAATTTAAGAACTAACTGCACAACAGTAAGTATCAAACTGCTGTAGACTGAACCACTGAATCCTGAATCGCTACGATCTGACCCGCTGTAACCGACACTGCTAAGATTCAAACCGCTGGAGACTGAACCGATACGATCTGACCCGCTGTAACCGGAACCGCTAAAATTCACATCGCTGGGGACGGAACTTCTAGGAAACTTGCGATAATTCTCCCCCTCAAAAAGGACATGAAATGACCTTTTTGCCAAAGCTAAGAGTCCGTGATGTATGTGAATTTGACAGGCACACAACATGGAAAGAGACAAATGAAATTACTGCAACGAAGAAGGTGATTCAGACTCTCTTGTAGTAACCCCTTGCTTTCCTCATCATCAATGGTTTAGTAGATTTACAATTCATAGAAGCTCGTAATGTGCCAAAACCACTTGATGAAATGCATATGACTTTAAAGTGAGTAAAAGGTTAACACATGTCTCCAAACAGATCACCTCTTGTCTTAAAGCCTGACTACCTCTTGAGAAGATCTCGAGCAACAATCCCATTAGAAGCTTGAGAGACAACAATCACTTGATGAAGCTTGATAAAGAACAAGTCCGCGACTTAAACTTGCACTAAATTATGATTTAGAACCTATATTGAGCACCACAACGTAACTCCTTTAAATATAGGTAGTGATATATACCCAACCTTCCGTCCTTAATTGTATATATCCACTTCATGAACATCCAAGTCTAATCACCTTAAATTGCAAATTGTGATTTAGAACCTATATTGAGTACAACAACGTAACTCCTTTAAATATATAGGTAGTGATATATACCCATCCTTCCATCCTTTATTGTATATATCCACTTCTTGAACATCCAGGTCTAATCACCTTAAATACGCTTGAGCAAGGGTCAACAAACATCATGCATCCATCCACCCCGAGATGCTTGTGACACTAAGTACACCAACCCGTGAATTAACAAACCAACCAAGTTACCATAATTTCCCAATTCCTGCTGATCTTGAGGCACAAACTTATCCCGAAAAAGCAGTCAAACCCCTTAAATTTCATTATGTCTACATCCAAGTCTAGCCTACTTGTCCAATATTAATTTCACGGGATTTTACAGCTCTTGAGATTTAAACCGAGAAATCGAATCTTTCGCGGGATTTTCTAAAATCTACAAGAGAAACCGTGAAATCAACCAGAATACCCAAGAGTGAGGAGCAATACCAATCGTCGAAATTCAAGTCACAGAAGTCAAATCACAACTTGATCAAATTGCAACAGGCCAAGTCACAGATTGTCAAATTGCAACAAGTCAGATTGCAATCAACCAAGTCACAATAAGACAAGTCGCAATTGTTAACTCACAGCGTCATATCGTAACTGGTCAAATAGCAATCCGTCAGGTCGCACTAAGTCAAACACACAACTTGACAAATCACAATTAATCACATTGCAATTTGTCCACTGTAACTCAAATCGTAAACATCAAATTGCAGACTCACTTAACTCGCGGGCACCAATAGGACAATGCTGTCAAATCCACACCTCTGAAACACAGTTGATATTCATAAACCCAAATACGAGCTGTGACGTTTTCCACGAATCTGATAATGGCATCCCATAGTAATATACAGAGAACCCGATTAATCCAATCCCAAGGTAACACCCAATCACAGATAACGAAGCATAATTGTTACCGCGGTCCAAAATTATGACTCGAGGTACTTTGCCAAACAATGCCCACACAATTCGTACTTGGGATAACAATCCAACTATATTCACCAAAAATAAGAACTAAACCAACAAAATTATGTTCTTGTGTAAATTATCCACGGCACACAGAAAGATAATATATTGGCCAGTCCACGAGTAATTGTCCAAAAAAAATAAGGAAACGTCCGTGTTTTATCAAGCTAGCACACTCAGTTCACAATAGTTTGGGCCAAGGATAAAGTCGGTAGAAGCCCAATCCAAACTAAGTTAAACCAAAAGCCCAAAGTACTAGTTTACCTAATCATTCGGGTATTAATAGGCCATAATACACCTAACATAACCCTAATCACAAAAGAAAAAACACGCCCCTTTATCTCCTTCTCCATCCTCACAAACCCTAATCAAGAATATCAAACCATTCGCTGCTATCACTTCCTTTTGCTCAGCCACCAATAACAACACAAACCTTAACCCTAGTCACACTTAAGATAACCCTAATCTCATTTTATCATAACCTCCGCCCCCTTTTCTCTCCTTCATCTTAACTGCTCCTCTTCCCCACCCTTGATAATAGATGAAGCATCCTCTCTTCCATTCACTTATGTCTCCTTCGTGGTAAGTAGTTACATTTTGTGTTATTGTATTTCATATCGAATCAAAAAGAAACGAGCATAACCTCCATGTTATGATTCGTTCTTTCATATTCGGATATCAACAACACGATCTATGATGATTATCTCAATGGTATATGTCTTCGGACGAATCATTAAGTACCAAGAAGAAGAGATAAACTGAGATCGAGACTCAATTTGCTAGTGACACGTGGCAGAGAAAAAAAATAACGAAATTGTTAAATTACATTCTCGAATAAATCTCGGATAGAAGTAAAAGCAAGACATCCAAAGTCCATGATGATTTTCTTTCTTTCGAGTAGGGTAATGGAGATGGGATTAGTTGAAGTTGGTTGTTGTATTATGTTGTGGTAATTGTTGTGAATTTGTTGGGTGATAGTAGTTAACATTTGTATCGAATGTATATGTTTCATTCACTGTGATTGCATCTTTCATTTTGATATCTCGTTGACCACATTTGACTTAGTTGATTATTGTGGGAATAGACTATCACTCAGTAGTTTGTTGTTTAGAAAAAGTACATTAGCAACCTGTTGTTGACTGGGTTTAGGATTGTGTCTTTGTTGTTTGTTGTTATCGTTTGACCGTTTAACCAAGTGACAAACAAACCGAGTCGATGAAATGGTAGACAAACCGCATCTGTGCAAAACACAAACCGAGTTCGTGATTGTACACAAACCGCGTATACTTTTCATACACAAACCGAGTTCGTGTTATACAGACAAACCGAGTACGTGGTAAAGTGGGTAAACCGAGTTCATGACAGTATGGACAAACCGAGTCCAGGACAAACCGAGTCCAGGACAAACCGCATCTGGGACAAACCGAGTCCAGGATAAATTGCAAGTTTGACCGGTCAAACTGTCACTTTCGTACTTTCCTTAAAACCCGGATCTGTGTTGACCAGTCAAACAAACAAACCGCCTTCAAGAACAATTTTCTTAGACACAAGCAGCATTCAAGAAAACATCCTTCCATGACACAAACCGAATCCAACACATAGCTCATAAACCGAATCGTTAATCCACAAATAGGCCGTAAACACAAAAGTGTTCATGAATATCGAAAGATCCGCAACCAAAACACAACATTTTTGCACTACAACTCGGTACAAAGAACATACCATCATCAACAAACACCTTAACCCCACATAAGGGTCACAAACTGCACAAGACATTCATAATACAAACCAGTACGGACAACACAAGAATTACACTTCTTGACTCGTGACAATTTTACCAAAACACAGCCAAGATATATGTATCAAAGTACTTAAACAGTTATGTCATATCCTTTTCAAATAAGGCCCACGAATGAATATAGGGAAAAATGACTTGAACATATACTGTTGAGGCCCAAGACACCTTACTATCTCATATCAATTTGAATAAATTAAACGTGAGACACTTCACAGTCACAAATGATTCACACATAATGTAATAGACACAAGTGTTTGACCAATAAAAAAAATTCACGTGAAGTAGTGAATGTGTTTGACCAATAAAAAACTCACGTGAAGCAATGAATGACTCACAATCAAATAATCAATCCGGACCTAACCTTTGACCACAGATCTGAGATAACACCAACCGAATATAAAGCCATTGACCACAGATCTGACCAAGATGAAACCTTGGCTCTTGATACCAATTGTAGGAAATGACCTTCTTGATTGTGTGGTTGATTCGGGTGGTCTTGGCTCATGGAAGATTAGATCCATGGTGAAGTTTTAGAGAGAAGTTAGAGAGAGAGGGAGACTCCTTTGAGAGAAAACTGGAATGTATTAGATTAATGTGAGAAGAGTTCCAACCCTTCCCAAGTGTGGGAAGGGGTATATATACTACTACATATTTGGTGCCCCTAGTGGGCTGTGGAGTGAGCTGACAGTGGGGAAAGCCCCGACCCACTCCACAAATATTAATACGACTAAGCTAATACTAATATTACTAATAATACTAAACAAATATATATAAGCCTACGAGCTATATAAATGCTAATTAGATGCTCGGGGTGACCGAACCTTCATATGAATATTTATATTCCTAATAATAAAGGACAAGTGACCATAAATAAAGTAGGTAAATTTAGTTAATTAGCATCCAGTAGGCACATTTACAGACTTGATTTGCAAAACAACAAATATATGATACAAGTGACTGAGTATTCATTAGGAAAATAAAAGTTAAATGTAACACCCCCAAAATCTGGCTTTGCGGAAGCAATTGGGTCATGGGGTGCTACTAAATTGATAATCACAACACAAGGTAACAAAGAACGGAATACATACTCCGTTTTAATTCATTAAACCATGAAAATATTGTTTACAACATCGTTTTGAATTCATAAAGTGAGGCCCACAAATTTAGTTGTCCCAAAAAAAACAAGTCATAATAAAAAATCCAAAGCTTTCAGACAGTAATCTATGACCCTTGCCCTGCCACCACCTTGTCGTATCAGTCAACTAAAACACCTGAGAAAAAACATCCTAAAAAGTCAGCAAAAAGGTTGGGAGTTCATAGGTTTATCAATAAGCAGTAAATTAGCAATTGGACCATGAGTTTAGCATATGAACATTACAACCCATGCAAAGTCATATAAAAATACAGTCTATTACGCTAGCACCAAGTTCATGAAACTGAAACTATAACTTGAGTGCATGCTCTAGAAGCATGTTAAATATCAGTGGCCCGGCAATTGTGTATCCCCGACACTTATAGTTTCGACATGGTATACGTTCGTTTTCCTATCCGGTCAACCTGAACGGGGACGTTACTCCCAATAGATCTATTTATAACACTCTCGCTTCCCAGCAGGAATTGACGGTTCATGAGTTAGGCATAGAGGGACATAACAGAGCTTAGGCTAAACCACATAATAGCATAGACAATAGTTTGGTCCTTAAAAATAGTTTATGCATGTTTCTCACCCCAATAGTAAAACAAGTTTAAATAGTGTGGGGCTATAAACTCACCTTGATAAATAGCAGTCAGATCACAAAATAGTTCATACAGAGTTCAGCACCGACACGCGTCCTAGATTAGTAAGGTTTATTTTAGTTCACAGTTCAAATTCAAGAATTCCCGATGTTTTAAAGAGTTCATGTTGTTGTTGCTGGTGTGGCAACATTTAAGTTGGAACAATATTTTTAACATTTGTAGATATTGGCTCATTGGAGTGTACAAGTGTACAAAAGACCAAGACGAGTAAGCCTTCGGATTGACAGAGATCGGAAAGCTACATACAGAGGACAATTATTATCGTATGTCAAATGTGAACGATATATGAGCACGTTGTTGTCAAGTGAGTGTATGTGTTTTACATGAGTAAACGTGTGTACGATGGTGTGCGTATATATATGTTCATATATACATATGGTTTTTGTAAAGAATGTTACATTTGAAAATGTTCTCGTCATTGTCTACATTATTTCCTGATGTTTTAATAATTCGTGTTGAAAATAAATCATTGTTTTAACAAAATTGCAATTTGTGTTTAAAAAATAATCGTTTCACAATCTAACGATTTACATAAGTTTTGGTAAAACAATCCTGAGCAATATGCCATAAAAATAATAAATTTGTTTATATTTCCCATTTTAGTGTTTCAAGTGGGTTATATATATATATATATATATCATTATATATGAAAAGCTATGTGTTCAAAAATGATTTGTAAATCAAGTGTTGTTATAAAATTCACGTCGGGTTTTTAAATTACCCCGTATGACATATATATATATATATATATATATATATATATATATATATATATATATATATATATATATATATATATATATATATATATATATATATATCAAGTTATTATATTTTCATGACATGTAATGAAACAATTATTCGTCGAGTGGTTTTAATATGAAGTTGAAATGAATTTTTAATGGCTATTCGTACGGTAATGACCACGACTTAGTAAATTCGGGACGGATTATTCCAAAGTCGACAACATATTTTATGTTCGTGACGAAGTGGGATGTGGCCCACGTTTAATAATAAATAGGTTTAATTGTGCACAATCTCTTGGGTCGCAATATACAAAGGCCAGAGGCCTGTTTGTTTTATATACCGAATGGGCTTCGGCCCAAAGTGTTCTTTAATATACATAAGGAGTTTTTAGTCTGAGGAATTTGTGTCTTAGCCTATCAAGAGTTTAAGGGAGGATTTGGCCCACTTGTTGTGTATGTACTTCCAGTATAACAAGAGTTTTGGAAACAGAATAAGAATTCATGACTTTCGGATTGAGCAGTTTCATGAGAAGCAAATGGGTTTAAAACATGAACTTGACTAAAATATGACTTACCAAGATTTAGTCATAGCGTGTACTCATTGTAGACCTATGATCCGAGCACCCAAAGGGTGTTGCCAACGACCAAAAGGGTCGACTCAAAACAAGGCAAGAAGTGTGTGGTAACCGAGTTTTGAGGTGAGTTTTGTGACCATAGCACAAAGTCCTTC
Source organism: Artemisia tridentata subsp. tridentata (assembly GCA_021014915.2). Taxonomy (NCBI): domain Eukaryota; kingdom Viridiplantae; phylum Streptophyta; class Magnoliopsida; order Asterales; family Asteraceae; genus Artemisia; species Artemisia tridentata. The sequence goes on along the minus strand of CP139501.1, from coordinate 57,162,065 downwards.
GGTTCGACATAATAACATACGACAGGAACCCCTTTTTTTACACACGAGTTCGAGGTTATTTGGACTAATGACTCAAGAAAACAACTAAAAGAAATATAATCTTGCATAAATTTCAAAGACTACATGGCATGACTAGACCACGATCATTCGGTCTACCCTTGATTCGAGTACAACTCAACTCAAATGCCGAGTACTACTTTAAGCTAAAACGGCAAAAGGCAAGGATTTTGAGATCTACATTCTATTCGATCCAACTCATATTTTGAGTACCATCATACTTCTTTCAAACCAAAACACAAACACCTTGTGTGCACACTTTTAAGCTACCATTCGGCTTACAAAACTTTCAACGCTACACAATTATTTGGACACCCTTTACAGGGACATGTATGTGGACAACCGCAAGACAAACCAAGTGTGAATCCGACTAAAACGCATTGATTTGGACACAACCTAGCTACAATGACTTAGCCTACTTTTCTTTCTTAAATTGCTAACACAACATTTTGGTTCAAGGTTCAATTTAACAAGAAAAATGAGGACAAGCAAAACAACTTAATTATCGACAAAACCACATGATCCTGAGCCAATATCAGATTCTAAATTGTGTTCCAACATTACCAGTTTCAAAACTTCTTTAACCACACCATGACAAACATATTATTCGACATCTTATCGACTAAAAAAAAGTATTCATATCGACAACAAGAAGATGATACATAATTCGAGAGCTCAATGAAATAAACAACATGAATGATATTTAAACCATACAAAGGATGATAGTGAATCGATTACAGGCAACAATCAAGAGTCCAACCCGATTCCAAGCAAGCCACAAACCCTTTTCTTCTCCTTGAATCCTTCGAATGAGGTATATGATTGAGGTGAAGTAGGTTTTGATGTGGTTGCTTCTCCTGGAATCGGTGCTCTTATGGGACAATCCATGGCAGTTTCTTGACTTACTTTTGATCGTCTAAGGATTAGGTTTCACCATTCTTGGCTAATATCCCTCTCCTTGCCTCGAATTCATTGTTGTTTAACCAATTTGGATTGGATTTAGGATCTGACAAAACAATGGGGAAACTCGAAAGGTGTTAAAGAGTCATCTATGGATGGTAATGGGAGAGGATAGTAGGGTGTTCTTGGTTTTCTTCACCAAGAAAGTCAAAAAGGAGATGGTTTGTTGTATGTTGTGGTGATCGAAGAAGAAGGAGATCAGAAAAAGTGATAATAGAAGTCACGTGGGTAAGTGAAAGGGATTGGGTATATAAGTTTGTTTTAATTTTTATAATGTATTATGTATACCCCGTGTTCTGTTTAGCTGAGGTAAAATTGTGGTACCTCGGTTTCACGTAAACGTGAAAAATATAAATCTGGAGCCGTTTTTACAATACTGATGTAAAATAAATTTGCTGACTCCGAAAATGCATTTTTAAAGTTTAACCTTTACTAAAGTGGTGTCGGTATACGTCAGTTTTCAGATAAAACAAGATAACCTCTCGTTTTTGTTACGTTAGTGTCTGAAACTGTCAGAAAATGATAAATTCACTTTTAGTGATAAATTTAAATAGTTTTAGTGAGTTATTGTACGCTACTGCGTGCAGGTTTGCTTCCCGTAATAAATATGTAAACACATAAGTGTTCAGTTTGACAGTTGTGTAATAATAAATAAACATTTATTATTAGAATATTTGTGGGAAAATTACCATTTTTCACATCCTACCCGCCTTAGAAGGAAAACCGTCCTCGGTTTTCACTTAGAGTTACCCGATGAATTTGAGAAAAGGTGTAGGTATTTGCGCTTGATCTCATCCTCACTTTCCCACATGTATTCGGGACCTCTTCGAGAGTTCCAACAAACTTTAACAATAGGAATGCGGCTTTGCTTAAGCCGTTTGATTTCCCGATCCATTATTTCGACAGGTTCTTCGATGAAATTTAGTCTCACGTCCACCTGGATTTCCTCCAGAGGAATGGCAAGCGTTTCGTTTGAGAGACATTTCTTCAGATTGCTCACATGAAACACGTTGTGTACAGAGCTGAGTTTTGATGGTAGCTCGAGTTGGTAAGCTTCCGGTCCGATTCTGGTGATGATTTTGAAAGGTCCAATGTAGCGGGGATTTAATTTCTCATGTTTTCCAAAATGAATCACGCCTTTCCATGGCGAGAACTTTAACATGACAAGGTCACCAACTTGAACTCAAGTGGTTTTTGTCTCTTGTCAGCATAGCTTTTCTGAAGGTCTCGAGCCACTTGCATTCGGCTCTTGATTTGCACAATCTTCTCAGTGGTCTCCTGTAAGAGTTCGGGACCAGTGAGCTGGCTTTCCCCGACTTCAGTCCAGCATATAGGTGATCTGCACTTTCGACCATAAAGTGCCTCATAAGGTGTAGCTTTGATGCTTGTGTGATAGCTATTATTGTAGGAAAACTCGGCTAACGGCAGATGCCTATCCCAACCATTTCCAAAGTCTATCACACACGCTCGTACCATGTCCTCTAGGGTTTGGATGGTTCTTTCCCTTTAACCATCTGTTTGAGGATGATATTCAGTCATCATATTGAGATCAGTACCCAATGCATCTTGCAATGATCTCCAGAAGTTTGATGTGAAACGACTGTCTCTGTCGGAGATGATATAAATTGGGACTCGATGTCGTGCAACTATTTCTTTCACGTATAACCGTGCAAGTTTATCCATGCTATCGTTTTCCTTGATCGGTAGGAAGTGGGCGGATTTGGTGAGACGATCAACGATTACCTAAATGGTGTCGTAACCGCTAGATGTCCTTGGCAGTTTAGTAATGAAATCCATAGTTATGCGTTCCCATTTCCATTCGGGAATTTTGGGTTGTACAAGTAAACCCGATGGTCGCTGATGTTCAGCTTTGACCTTTGAGCATGTTAAACACTGACTGACATATGTAGCAGTGTCAGCTTTCATGTTGGGCCACCAGTAGAGTTTCTTCAGATCGAGATACATTGTGTCAGCTCCTGGGTGGATGGAGTATTTAGATTTATGGGACTCTTGCATGATGAAGTCACGTATCCCTCCACAGAGCGGGACCCAACTTATGTTTTTTGAAACATAACATTCCGTCAGCTCTCTTTATGAATCCGTTTTTGTTTTCAGGCATCCTATAGATTTTCTCGTTAGGTCTGTTTTCTTCCTTGAGCATCTCGGCCTGAGCCTCAAGGATCTTTGCTGGGAGTGCTAAGATTCTTGTCATACCCAATGATCATACTCTAAGGGGTTTCGGTCGTTCTTTTCTACTAAGAGCATCTGCTACCATGTTTGCTTTGCCGGGATGGTATCGAATTTCGCAATCATAATCGCTGAGCAATTCTAACCAACGGCGTTGCCTCATATTGAGCTCTTTTTGGTCGAGGATATGTTGCAGATTTTTGTGGTCAGTGTAAACAACACATTTAGTACCATAAAGGTAATGTCTCCAGATCCTGAGTGCAAACACTACTGATCCCAATTCCAAATCGTGTGTAGTATAGTTTTTCTCGTGCTTTTTCAATTGTCGAGAAGCATAGGCTATCACCTTCTCTCGTTGCATCAAGACAGCTCCTAGCCCTTTGTGTGAGGCGTCACAGTAGACCACAAAGTCTTCACTGCCTTCAGATAGGGCTAAGATTGGTGCGCTGCGCTGCACAACTTATTCTTAAGAAGTTGAAAAGCTTCTTCCGCTTTGTCTCCCCATTCGAACCTCACATTCTTTTAAGTTAACTAAGTCAAAGGCTTAGCAACCTTCAAAAATCCCTCGATGAACCTCCTGTAGTACCCTGCAAGTCCAAAGAATTGGCGTATTTCAGTGGGTGTTGTGGGTGTCGCCCAATCCTTTATCGACTCGATCATTGCAGGATCTACATGTATGCCTTAACTGTCAATCACGTGTCCTAGAAATTGGACAGTTGGAATCCAAAATTCGCACTTCGAGAATTTGCGTACAATTCTTCTTTCTTTAATAGCTCTAAGATTAGCCTGAGGTGTTCCTCGTGTTCCTTTTCGCTCTTAGAGTATACTAGAATATCGTCGATAAAGACGATCACAAATTTTTCCAGATACGGCTTGCACACCCTATTCATTAGATCCATGAATACCGCTGGTGCATTGGTTAGGCCGAATGGCATAACCTGGAACTCGTACTGACCGTAGCGAGTTCTGAAAGCCATTTTCGGGATATCCTCTTCCCGAACCCTAAGTTGGTGGTATCCGGATCTCAGATTGATTTTGGAGTAAACACACGAACCCTGGAGTTGATCGAACAGATCGTCGATTCTCGGGAGTGGATAATGATTTTTTATGGTTATTTTGTTTAGTTTGCGGTAATCGATGCACATTCTGAAAGATCCATCTTTCTTTTTGAAAAAGAGAACTGGAGCTCCCCAAGGAGAAGAACTCGATCTGATGAATCCTTTCTCCGAGAGTTTCGATAATTGGTTTGACAGTTCTTGCAGTTCTGTCGGAGCTAACCGATAAGGTGCCCGTGCCACGGGTTCGGTATCAAGTCGATTCGAAATTCGACTTGTCGGTTTGGCAGGAGTCCAGATAAGTCTTCGAGAAAGACATCTGGAAACTCTCTTACGATTGGAACGTCCTCCAAACGTTTTTCCTCCTGCTCATTTTCTTCCCGTTCAGAGACTTATACTAGGAAGAGAAAGCATCCTTTCTCAAGACATTTTTGTGCCTTCGTGCAAGAGATAACGTTTAGTCTCGAGGCGTTTCTTCGACCTCTTTTGTCACCTTCAATGTTTAGAACCTCATTTCCATAAGGCAGTCGGACAATTTTCTCGTCGCAAAGAATTGTGGCATGATATTTTGACAACCAGTCCATGCCGATAATGACGTCAAAACTACCCAATTCTACTGGCATAAGATCGATGTTGAATGGGTGGTTTAACAGATTTAGAGTACAACCTCTTATGATATTTTCTACTCTTTCTACGTTCCCGTTAGATAGTTCCACATTGTATACATTATCTAAGGTGGTCGGGGCAATATCAAGTAGTGTACTAAATGCAGTTGAAACAAAACTCCTATCTGCCCCCGTATCAAACAATATGGATGCGTAGCGGTTATTTAAAAGGAATGTACCCGTCACGACATTCGGACCATCTTAACAGAACAAATGCCCCTTCAGTACCTCCAAAACCTCCAGTCGTTATCTTTCGGAAGTCTTGATAAGTACAGCCACGGGTGTTGTTTTTTGTGGGTCTCGAGTTCCTGCCATCAGTTGTCTAGTTGTTAGCTGCAGCCAGTGCTGCTGCCACCAGTTCTTCTACCAGTTGGTCGAGCATGGCTTGATTTACAGGTGGAGCCGCTGCAGTAGCCCTAGTTGGGCCTGGATTTGTTGGTTGTGCGCGAGCAGTCCTGGTTGTTCTTTTTGGAGGCATTTTGCTGTATAAAAAAGATAGAGATAATTGAGATTTCCAGAGTTTATTATCGCACAAGTGTATAATCATAGGTAGAGTATATGAGTAAGATCAATCATAAAGAAGTTGGCACAATGGAATAGTTAATCAAGCTTGTCATAGATTTAGATCAATTCGGGTTCACAAAAGTTACAAGCTCGAATACATAGAGAAATAGCATAAATTTTGAATATAGGTAAAGAACTGAAAATGCCACTAACTGACGGCTACTCAGTTTAGTGAGAATACATCATAACTGCTAGAACTAGAATCCATCGCGTCCTATGCATAACTGTTCTAGTTCCTGTGCCATCCGTGCTACGATAGTCTAAAGATGACCTGTCCTAGTCTCCAGTTGCACAATGCGTCTCCTTGACGCCAACACCTCTCTACGGTCCTCATGCTCAGACCTCGTGACCCTAGCCATCATCGATTCTAACTCATGCATCCGATGCCAGTTAGTCCACTCAGCATCCCATGCCCTAGCCTGATCTCTCTCTATGTCACCCAGTCTCTGACGAACTCCTGCAAGTTCCCTGCTAACTTACTCGTCACGACGCCAATAGGTTCCCCTGTGCCCCAAGCAGGATCAAGAACCTCATGGTATCATCCTCTTCCTCCTCCACTATAGGTGAGACAGCAGGTGGAAGGGAAACTGGCACTAAAGGAGATGGTGGCATAAATGATGGTGAAGATGGATCATATGTGGGACTATCAACATGAAGTGGAGTACTATGAACACACTCAATATCCTTCCATATCTCCCCATTGATTTCATAGGTAGCGGGGATATTTAGACCCTCCTCTCTGACTCGCAACATAGCAGCCCTCTGACCTAATCCCAGAGGTGTATCACTGTCTCCCCCTGTCATTTGAGCAGCTCTAGAACTCTGCCCTATCTCAAATATACCCGGCACCTCCTCCATAACCGCCTTCCCATGACGCGGTTCTGCTGGTATATTCTGTTGAGGTGTAGGGTCTGCTATCAGTTCCTCCTCCGGATCCTCCTTTGATTCTTCCTCGGGATCCTCGGCTGTATAAGAGTCATTGGCTCTCCTGAGCCTCTGGTGTGGCGGAGACTGATCTGGGGATGATGTGCGTGAAAGAGATACTGGGGTAGTAGAGGTACCCATATAGAAAGCTCGGGTCCTCCTTTGGGGTAAGGATGGTAAGTCTGAGTACCGCATTCGATATCCTGGGACTCTCATGCGGGTAGTACGGCGAACAGGATGAGTGTGGATATATGGAGTGTTAGTATCAGTAGTAGTAGGGATAAGCTGGATAGGAGTCTGATCTGGAGTAGGTGTAGGTAATGTTGAGGTGAGTACAGGCTCAGTGTGATCAGGGTCTGGTGCATTAAAAGCATGTAACACCTGCATATACGAATCGTCGGAGTCTGGCGAGATCGGAGGAATGTGATGTGAAGACATAGTCTGTGACAAAATGGTATATATGTGTAAGTATATCGAAAATACTCATAATAAATAGTATAAGTTACGTATGTATAAATATACATATAATACATGTAGCTGAGCAAAAATCAACAGATAACAATAAGTAGCTAAAACAAGCAATCATCTAACAAATAGTGAGCAAGGCAGGCAGGCAAGTGGCGGTCATAGGGACTTGTTTTTGTAAAAAGCGGCTATAGTTTAGGATTTATATGTACCTAGTTCTCTATAACCTAGGATCTGATGCCAATCTGTAACACCCCCAAAATCTGGCTTTGCGGAAGCATTCGGGTCATGGGGTGCTACTAAATTGATAATCACAACACAAGGTAACAAAGAACGGAATACATAAAGTGAGGCCCACAAATTTAGTTGTCCCAGACAAAAACAAGTCATAATTAAAAATCCACATCTTTCAGACAGTAATCTATGACCCTTGCCCTGCCACCACCTTGTCATATCAGTCAGCTCAAACACCTGAGAAAAAACATGCTAAAAATTCAGCAAAAAGCTTATGAGTTCATATGTTTATCAATAAGCAGTAACTCAGCAGTTGGACCATGAGTTTAGCATATGAACATTACAACCCATGCAATGTCATATAAAAATACAGTCTATTACGCTAGCACTAAGTTCATGCAACCAAAGCTATAACTTGAGTGCATGCTCTAGAATCATGTTAACTATTAGTGGCCCGGCAAGTGTGTATCCCAGACACTTGTAGTTTCAACATGGTATACGTTCGTTTGCCTATCCGGTCAACCCGAACGGGGACGTTACTCCCAATAGATCTATTTATAACACTCGCACTTCCCAACAGGAATTGACGGTTCATGAGTTGGGCATAGAGGGACATAACAGGGCTTAGGCTAAACCATGTAATAGCATAGACAATAGTTTGGTCCTTAAAAATAGTTTATGCATGTTTCTCTCCCCGATAGTAAAACAAGTTTAAATAGTGTGGGGCTATAAAATCACCTTGATAAATAGCAGTCAGATCACAAAATAGTTCAGACAGAATTCAGCACCGACATGCGACCTAGATTAGTAAGGTTTATTTTAGTTCACAGTTCAAATTCAGGAATTCCAGATGTTTTAAAGAGTTCATGTTGTTGTTGCTGGTGTGGCGGCATTTAAGTTGAAACAATGTTTTTAATATTTGTAGATATTGGCTTATTGGAGTGTACAAGCGTACAAAAGACCAAGACGAGTAAGCCTTCGGATTGACAGAGATCGGAAAGCTACGTACAGAGGACAATTATTATCATATGAAAAATGTGAACGATATATGAGCATGTTGTTGTCAAGTGAGTGTATGTGTTTTATGTAACACCCCCAATTTTGTGATACGCAGCGAAATTCAAGTTGGGTGTTACTCGACAGTACAACAGTTATCGTAATAGAAAACGATCTCTAATGGAGTCATTTTAAAAGATTTATCATTTGAATTTTAATAAATATCAGAGTTTACAAAATGAGGTCCCAGTAGGTTTACAGTTTTTTAAATAAGTTTCGAATGATAATTAGCCTTCTCTCGGTATCCGTGCCTTTCCGTGCCATCCTTGTTCATTATGGACCTGAGATAAACATGCTAAAAGTGTCAACACAAAGGTTGGTGAGTTCGTAGAGTTTAAAGTTATAATCAGTTTGAACACAAGCTAAGTAGAAAGTAATTCAGTAATATTGCAGTTCGTTATATTGCCCTAAGTCTCATGACACGCAAAACGTTAATAGGTTTACTATCATAGTTATAAACTAATGATGCATATTACTCCATAATTAAATGAAGTAATTTTGCCTCCGAGTAGGAGATTGCCGGTCTCTTTATTGATCTCAAATAAAATGCATTTGGTCACGTTACGGTAACATAAAGGGGTTGTCAAACCCAATAGATCTATTCATTATATTCGCGCTCACCCGAAAGTGATTAATGGTCCATGATGGGAGGTCTTTTAGGCAACAGGTAACATAGGCAATAATAATCAGAATAACATATAGAAAGTTTACTTGTGTTCAACATGTAATAAGTTTCAATAATATTTCATCAATCGAGTAAAACAAGTAAGATTTGTAAATAAAACGAGCATGTATCTCCCCCAAAGAGTTCAAAATAAGAAAGAGGGGCTATGACTCACCTGAGTAGTCTGGATTGAAAACAAATCAAATATAGTTGATAAAATGCTCCGACACGCAACCTAGGTGAATACGAATAAGGATGTATGAGAATTTGAAGGTTTTGGCCTAATACGAATAATGAATGAAATGGTATCGGATGACAAAGTGGTTCGCGATGAGAATGAATGATATGCTTAAAATGCTTGAAGTTCAAAAAAAATATTACATATAATATTATTTTATTCTTATATTGTTTAAATCATAAATATTGTTTTCTCGAAAACGGTTTAAATAAAACGTTAGGTAAAACGTTAAATTCGTTAAATATAAATATATACGTTATAAAATAAACTTTTAACGAATTGAACTGAAATGCACGTGTAAGGAATGAAATACGTATAATGTACCGTTAATGTTTACGTTCTTGTCTTAAATAGTAATACGTATATAATCTATCAAAAGTCAATCGGTGATAAGTTATAGTAAGTATAGATTATTTCTAGTTTAAATGAATCAATGAGTCTTTGTAAGAATAAATATTTCTGTTTTTGATACCATTAATAGCTTTAGTTATGCGTTTTAATATTATATTATATATATATACATACTAGTTGTCGGGCAGGTAAGCCCGTCTGATGGGCGGCATGACTTATAATTATCGTTGACATACGCCTCATGGGCATGTCTTATAATTATTGTTGGCATATTTTACTATAGCGAAAGAAGGGTAGTAGAAAATGGTTGAAAAGTGTACATGATGAAAGAAAGGGTTATAAGGTTATTCGTAAATTCTATAAAATATAAAACCTGCTTGGTAATGAAACCATTCTAGTGCAGCATATGGTGCATCTATATGGAATGAGTATGAACCATGAGCCAAAAGACATCACATGAGCTAAGCTAGATACCTCCTCCTGCAAAAAAAGACAGGCCATGAGCTACTCCCACTGATATTTTAAGTCGTGCGAGCAAAGAAAGTGAAGTACCTGATACATTGACTGAGGTTATTAGGAAGCGAATGAGGTGTACATGCAGTTGTATCTTGGTTAATACTGATATGCTTCTCATTGATACTGTTTGTTCACCTTAGTACTGCCCACGTATTTTCTTTGTACTGCTGGTTACTTTTTAGCACTGCTTGTTCGATCGAAACGTTGGTACTGCTCTTAATTATTAGTACTGCTATGCGAGTGAGTTAGTACTGTTGATAATGGATTTTCCTGAATTGAATTGTTACAGTTAATAAAAGGACCACACCGCTTATGTCAACGCCTAAATATTGAAGTGCAAGAAATTGTTATAGATTAATACAGAACTTAGTTATTGTAGTGCAAGAAAACTCATGAGTAAAGTGACTATTAATTTTATTTATTTACCTATAAAGACAGCCCGTGATGATGATTTGCTTCCACCATTGTGGAAGTGATCATCATAAAAATAGGTCCGAACACCACCATAGGATACCTTATAACCACAAACTACCTACTTATCTATACACTTTGTACACACTTCAGTAACTAACATGACACAAAAATTAATGTAAGTGTTCAGTAGTAACTAAATTTTATGCAGAAAACTCACACCAAAACTACCAGAAAAGGGAGAAGCATTGGCCCCCTCCTTTTGTTCACTTTGGTTTTCTTCCATAATTCTTTGGAACATTCTTTGGAACTCTATCTCACTATATGGAAATGGTCGTCTTTGAATGCCATAAAAGATTTATCTGCTCAGCAAGAAAAAGCCTCGGGCAAGCGACTTTCAGAATACGTGACCTGTAAACAATGCAAAATATAAAATTATATCTATAACATAAACTTATTAATATAAATGTAAAGGTATGATGGCATACTATTTCCAGCCTTGTCCACTTTCCAACCATTTAGTTTGAACATTGTCCCAATCACAGTCTCACCAACACCTTCACAAATATTCAAAATCGTTATATAGATAGCACTGTATTGTCGACATTCCAAACACCATGTTTAAAGATTTATGTGATAGCGAGAATGATTAGTTAGTCACGGGATCTGGACAGAATGCCCCACGTTCGTCTAGAACAGATTTGAATAGCAATTCACAGGAAACAGATGTAATGTATAAAAGAGGCATACCTTCAAAAGAAGTATGCTTGAATGATTATCAATATCAACTAAACTACAGGTTCGGGAGATTGAAACTGAAAATTGAAATCATTGAAGACAACAGTGATGTGGTTGTGATGAATTTTATTTCAAAGGAGTAACATGGACAACAACGATTAATGAAGATTTCTAGGAATTACCTAATGAAGCATATAATCATAGCCAAAGCTGTTAGTGGCCTCTTTTGACATGTAATTGTACATTAAATCGGATGCCAAAGAAACCTATAGAAAAGATGATAGCTTTAATATAATAATCGGGTTATGAAGAATCCAGAAAATAAAAATGAATGAGCTTCTTACTCTTTCTGACACTTTCTGAACATAGCCAAGAGCCACCATTCCAGTGCTAAAAATTTGTCCAGTCGCAACCTGCAAGAAAGGAATGAACTTGATTTAGCACTAAGAAACGATAATAGTAAAAATTTTCTTATAAACAACGAAGGTACTAAGATCTGTGCATTGATACACAAGTCAAATTATTCACTTGAAACGGGCAAACCCACTCGTAATTGTGGCAAAACCTTTTCTGGAGTGGTTATTGGATCGAAAACCTCCCCAAAAACTTTATTGTTCCGAAGAAACTTCTGAGTCTGAAAGAGAAACATGAGTGGTTAACTTTACAATTAGCATTCTCCTATTAAAGGTTCATTGTATTTACAAAAATTAGTGTCATCGGATATAGTAAAGAAAAGAAAAAGTAAGAGATTGTAGCACATAAGGTGATGGCGTCTGTATTCTTACTGTGAAAACCATGATCTTTTGGTGGCTCATCTAATGTCTCACTGCTGATTTTATTTTACAAACTATATAGAAATTCGTAATAAGCAAGTTAGACAGTGTTTGCTAACATGGTCACAAACTAATTTACACATAAACAAATTGCAAAATATTATGAGTTCTAAATATCGACGTACCTGTGGTACCAAGATGGAGACTGAAGTGCAGATCTATATCCATTGAAGACTCTTCGTCAGTTTCTTTTGTAGAAGACATGGTTGGTACATCCAGTGGCTGAACCAACACGATTTAAAAATGCGGCCCCTTTTAAGCGGAGGAATCAGTTGGTAACTATCTGCTATATTGACACAGTAGTATTGAACACTCTGGTATACTATATGATATATTGACACATAAACATGATATAATCTAAACCAATATAATCGTGCAAATATCTCACGTAAAGGATGTCTACGTTTACATATTTCATTTCGATACATGAGCTGATCATAATTAGGTCATACAAACTGATCATAATTAGGTCATTTCGATACATGAGCTGATCATAATTAGGTCATACAAACATGAGCTGATCATAATTGTTATAATTCATAACAATTAAAGTAGTTTCGATTTTTTTTTTTTTTTTTTTTTTTTTTTTTTTATATATTATCATAGCATTGAAAAAATGAGTGTTTAGACTTACTTGAGCATAATCGTCTTCTCCCACTGCACCAAAAGATATAATTGTTGCTCCAAATATAGCTGCCATTCTCGCAAACTCAGATCGCTCTGGCCAAAATAAGCTGTATTACTCACCTTAGATACATTCAAATATCGATTGTCATTCACTGGAAGCAATTGTGTGTGTAAAAGTGTCGCGTTAACATGCACCAAATCTAATTTAAAAGGCAATTTATAAAGAGATGGTCCTACCTTCCTATGAATAGCTTCACGCACATTTGGTGCTGATACATAACAGCATCCATAAGTCTTGTCATATGTTGTCAGATCAGGCATGTGGCCTTCTTTCAACTGCTTGAATTACATTGGGTGTGCTACTCCTCGAATGATGATATTTCACTCAATTATGAAGCGACGTATCATAGGAACCACTTCAAATCCTAACAAATAGTGGCTAAAATTCTTAGTCTATCAACCCGAACCAACGACGTAATTTGACCCAGCCCCTTTTTAATTTTGTTACCAACACTAACAACATACAAAGACAATTAAGCAGCCTTGCCTTGAGTAAAGAAAGTCAAGTGAGCCGGTACCAAGTTTTTATGTCACTAATGAAAGAATTAGGATTTGTCTCGAGATATTGAGATAGATTTTCTATAAAGGTATTTTTGGCAAAGTCAAGGCCAAATTTTGTTTAAACTTGGGTTCACAGTCACTGATAGAGGGTGTTGTGCTATTGGAAGAAATCAAGGTCAAATAACTTGCCTCCCATTTTCAGCTCTATGCAGGATTCTTTCCATCCTACTGATATAAAATGATTAAGTTAGGCACATTTTTACATGAAATACGTTAATAGATACATATATATGCAGAGATACCATACCTCAGAAATATCATCAAACTTGGTCTCATGAACTGCTCATAGGCGGAAATTCTGTTAAACCTCCTTTTGCGAGGAGCATATGCATACTGGGCAGTGGTTGCAATCCAAGAGTTGCATTCAACATGTCATGACACAGGTGGGTGCAAAAAAAACATTGAAAACAGCCAATGGCGAACGCATCCTACCTAAAGGCAAAGCCTGCTGTGTCAGCATGTTGTTGCAGACCATGTGAGTAGAAGTTCCAGAATTCGTATCTGCACCCAACTCATAATATAGGCAGGTTTTATCATCTGAGTAAATGTGATGATATTCCAATGATATTCCAATGAAAAACATTACAATATGTAGGTTCAAATGTCATCTAAAATAATCGTTCATTTGAGTTTAATACGTTTTTTTTTTTGTTTGCAACTCAATTAAACCAAAGTAGCAGCATATTACCTTCTTTAATTCTCGCCAAATGCATCTATTTCTCTTCAGCAACAACTTTCCAAAATTTCTCTTCACGTTCTACATTAGATGACATTTGAACCTACAGATAATAATGTTTTTCATTGGAACTTGTTTTTAGCTGCAGAAAAATAAAAATAAAAAAATAATCTAAGATCCAATTCAACATCAGAAAGTAATAGCAAAATGAAACTACTTAATTTTTAAAATATTAATTATTTATAAGACCATGAAATTGAATACACTTAATTTAAGAGTACATGAGATGAATGCATGAGTATCAATTTTGTATAACAGTAAGAGTTGCTAAATCAAGTGTAATACTTGTCAGTACCAATATATAACATATGTGTGTTTGTATTGCTAAATCAAGTGTAATACTTGTCAGTAGCAATATATAACATATGTGTGTTTGTGTTGTTTCATAGTATTTAAAAGTGTGAAAACTGGTCGATACCTTCACCCCATTTCTAAATGCTTCTTATATCTTACTTCTTTTTTATGCTTAGGCTTTGCAAAGTATGATTATGTTGTTTCTCATATTCCAGTTGTTGGTAGTCACGATCTTTAAGAATTATCTTTGATTTAAAGGCATGTTTTTAAGTTAGAACCACTCATGATCTCATGTTTTCTTAGTAATGCTATGGTAAGAAACAACCATTACTTTTAGTTACTGCATTAAACCCTTTCAAGAATGGACAAACTTAGAATACCCAAATGGTCAAAATCTACATTAACACAAAATCACATTAATTTAGCAAAATAGAAACATTTGATTTTTTCTTAGTACTATGTTAGTATATATTATAAACTTTCTTTCAAACACAAACATAATGTCATAGCTCTAATGAAAATACTCTAGAGGTGGCAAAATGGTGGGATGTGTAACGGGTCATATTTGGTACACGGTGGGTTGGGTTGGCCTGAAATAATATTTGACTTTCTAAATAAATTGATTTAGGGAGGTCTTATATATAAAGAAAATAACTTAAGTTTGATCGACTTTGAACCTGATTGGCCTTTGACTCATTTCCTTGAAAGCTTTTTTTTTAACCTATTTGAAACTTGTCAGATATTTCTTAAAAATAAAACCCAAATCAACCCATTTAAAATGAGCCATTGCCACCTTTATTAAAATCTTGTCATAATCAATATAATGTACCTCATCCACACGAAGGTTATAAATCTGAATCATGAAATCATTCATTCCAATAGCGGTAATGCTATTCTCCTGAGATGAAAAAGCAGGAATTCTTGTTGTTGGTGGTTGGGGCTATGAATGTTGTCATTGTCAACATTTCCCAAAACTCAAGAATAGCTTGGAGTTGGAGTTAAAAATCCAAAGTTTTTGTCTTTACGCAACCTACTAAAAAAAAAGGATAAACACCAACATTACCTTTGAATATCATCATGATGAATAACGAAAGATTTATCCTGATGGTGATATATAAAGGATATCTGAATGTTTAATATATGTGTCACCACCTACTTATTGCAATATTACTTTAAATGAACATCCAAACACCTCATAGTTCTGCTCTCCACAATTGAAGTGTGTTTTCTCTTAAGAAAGAGAGCAGTCTCGGAATCCATTATATGCAATCTATGTTTAAAAACAAAATAGATTGGATAATATGCCTGGAATATAAAACCTACGTTTTAGTACTGTAACCATTATTTATGACATGTCAAGATTTCATTTTGAATGTCAAACGAACTATTTTTAATCTTCAAACATACATATATACACATGTATTTTATTTATGGAGAAACAGTTAAATACATCTAAAAGCGACAAAGAGTAATATCAGTATAGTGAACATATGCTTAATATGCATGAGTATGTGATGATTACAAATTTGTCATCAAAAGTTTGACATTATAAAGTCATTGACTGATAGAGAACAGAGGGGCTGACTTATTTCACTTACAACCATTTTAGCGAATGCATTCGTCCAAACTCTGATGGAATATGTCCACTCAAGTTATTATCTCTCAAGTCTAATACTTCCAACAACTTCAGTTCACCCAGCTCTATGGGAATAGCTCCAGAGAATTGATTCTGTGAGAGGATAGTGGTGATAGATGAAAGAGAGTCAAAATAGGAAGAAAAACAATGCATCAAAAGTTATGACAATGTATTTTTTAAACACTACGACATTATCTTAGTCCTACAAAAATTTCATTACTAAGTTATCCATTGAAAATTGCAACTGTAGTGGTAAACAACAGAATGACACTGGTTTGCACAAATCCGTTATTACTTATTAGTCTTTTGTAACCGAATCTTTTTGCACACAACATGTTTTTTAAGCTATGTATCATTTTTAACACTAAAATCTTCATGGAAAGGACTAACATTCCGTTTTGCACAAAATTTCTTCTAGGCATTTCTTATTCATTTTAATCATTCGTCGGAATACGATAGGCAGATTATAACATCTTCCATAAACACCATGGGTTTATATATTACTTCAGGGTGAACTAATCAATTTCAATGTTACTAAATAAAACTAATTAGAGATTCTGATTATCCCCCCTCTTTAGATCCTTAAGTAGTCAGATCTGCCAAACACTCATACAACTAATTATTTGATAACTGAGTTTTGTTACAGCATTTAACACAGCCTCCTACATTACCTTAATACAGCTAATTATCTGAAAACTCAGAAAACTCAGTAAATGATGTTGTTACAATTTTTTTTCCCACTTTGTTGTGCATGTTGGAACATAAAAGAGGAAAATACTAAAGAAATTCTATGTGACTTGGCCTGTTATAGCAAAGCATTTGTTTTTCGCATGACAATTCTATTTTTTGTATGTTTTGTGTCATATGTTACAGAGTGGCAATGGTTTGAACCACTAAACGGATTGTTCATCCGGATTGCTTAATTTGCTTCTTTGATAGCATGCAATGGGAATAGCTCCAAAGAATTGATTTTGTGAGAGGATACTGGTGATAGATGATAGAGAGTCAAAATAAGAAGAAAAACAATGCATCAGAAGTTACAACAATGTATTTTTTAAACACTACGACATTATCTTAGTCCTACAAAAAATTCATTACTAAGTTATCCATTGAAAATTGCAACTGTAGTGGTAAACAATAGAATGACACTGGTTTGCACAAATCCGTTATTACTTATTAGTCTTTTGTGACCGAATCTTTTTGAACACAACATGTTTTTTAAGCTATGTATCATTTTTAACACTAAAATCTTCATGGAAAGGACTAACCTTCCGTTTTGCACAAAATTTCTTCTAGGCATTTCTTATTCATTTTAATCATTCGTCGTAAATGCGATAGGCATATTATAACATCTTCCATAAACACCATGGGTTTATATATTACTTCAGGGTGAACTAATCAATTTCAATGTTACTAAATAAAACTAATTAGAGATTATGATTATCCCCCCTCTTTAGATCCTTAAGTAGTCAGATCTACCAAACACTCATACAACTAATTATTTGATAACTGAGTTTTGTTACAGCATTTAACACAGCCTCCTACATTACCTTAATACAGCTAATTATCTGAAAACTCAGAAAACTCAGCAAATGATGTTGTTTCATCTTTTCTCCCACTTTGCTGTGCATGTTGGAACATGAAAGAGGAAAATACTAAAGAAATTCTATGTGACTTGGCCTATTATAGCAAAGCATTTGTTTTTCGCATGACAATTCTATTTTTTGTATGTTTTGTGTCATATGTTACAGAGTGGCAATGGTTTGAACCACTAAACGGATTGTTCATCCGGATTGCTTAATTTGCTTCTTCGATAGCAGGCTTTGGTTAGTTGAAAACTAATGCATATCATTGACGAATCCAGCTTGTGTTTTTGTTCCAAACAAATATATTTAATTGAATCGGAACAAAAGATTTGCAAGCTTCCTGAAAAGGTTAATACTGCTACTAATTATTACTAATGCTATGCAAGAGAGTTAGTACTACTGTTGATAACTTAGTACTGCTAAGAAAATATGAAAAATCCGATCAATGAACATCATATACATGTAATCGAAGATGAATATAACTAAATAAGTCATGGCAATAATAAAATACAATTAAAAAAACTTACTTTCACTTTTGAATGATGAATCTATTGAAGTCTTTGGAGTTACTTCTGATCAAACAAATGATTTTCCTACATGGGTTACACACCTTGACCGAAGACTATTAGCAACTGTGTCAATCCAGTCAATAGCAAACGTGACAGTGTCTCAAGCAGAAGGAAGTAGTTTTCCTACGATTCAATCAGCTCTCGATTATGCTGGAAGTATCGATCCTTAGAATCAAAGATTTGTGACATATATTAAATCAGGCGTGTATAATGAAAATATTCAGATACCTTATGAGCTGAATAACATCATGTTCGTTGGTAATGGGATTAGATAAACCGGTTGTTTTATAATTCTGAAAGGGATATGTGCTATAATTATGCATAATCTATTCCTTAAATATAGCTTAACAATATCAATTATTAAAGCATGACTTAATTAATTTGTATTGTAAATCACAAAAACTGACTTGGTCTAGTGGTTGAAGTGTTTGTATGTGGATTAAATGACCCAGGTTCGATTCCTGCAAATGTTAAATTTTTAATTAATCTGAAATAATTGCCTAAAATCGTGCTTAGGTTAATAGTTGCTTAGGTGGATAAAATGTGATGACATGGCTTTTAATGACAATTACATGGCAATGACGTCGACTTATGTGGCATTATCTACGTGTAATGCCTCCTGTTTATATATTGTAATATATATATATATATATATATATATATATATATATATATATATATATATATATATATATATATATATATATATATACACTAGACTTCAAAGCCCGCCCAATGGGCGGGCGTGACTTTTAATTATAACTTGGATGTTTTAGTTAACTTAAAATTATGTTTTAAGTTTGTTATCTTAAATACAATAAAATATTGCATGACTTTTAATTAACTTCAGTGGACCATCTTAAAGTGACCCGTCTGACACGTGTTTTTTTAGTGGGATGACCCGAGCCTCTATTCATAATTATAATTTTGATGGTGTTAGTTAACGTAAATTTATTTTTAAGGACGCCGATTTCATAGCCGTGAAAAAAAGCATACCACATATGGCAAAAAACAAACTTAAACCGAGTACAAAAACCATAGAATGAAATGCATCACCTGATACAAAAACCTGTCTGACCCGTGCCTTTTAACTTCAGTGGCCCATCTTAAAGTGACCTGTCTGAACCGCGTTTTTTTTAGTGGGATGACCCGAGCCTCTATTCAAAACAAAGAAAAATCACTTTGACGACATGAATGAATATAAAAAATAGTAAACTTTGAATGATGTTCAAGTGTGTTTATTTTTGCTTTTTCAATAGGCATACAATGTGATCATGATTTAGATTTTTTCTATGCTCATTGTCCTATACTGAGTTGCATAGGAAATACTACAACTCGTGGTAAGTGCTAACACGATCCCTTGTCATCTTAGTCATCCACCATCTTTCCTCATTGTGATTCACATGTGTAAGATGACCGTATTACTTTTGTGAAATGTATGACCATTGATTCAGTAGAGTTATTCAAGTTTTTGACAATTCAAATCAAAACAAATTCTTAATAATTATGAATTATATTGCTCAATGCCACAATGCTCATCAAAATATCAGCACAATAATACCAACAGTAATCTCGACCTGCATTTAACAAAAAGAAATCAACCATATCATCCCACATGTCATCGTCACTCATGTTATGCTTGCGTAAATTCTCTTTATCATAAAAAAAATCGACTTACAAAAACTATTATGCAGCAGACTTTGACGATCAATATCTTTCAATCCAAAGCTCCGATTAAAGATCCCTCCAGTGAAATTGTACCTTGATATATGAAGAATCTTCAGTAGAAATTTCAGAAAGATCCAACGGTTAACAAAGGTGTTATCGCCTTTGAAAACAGATCTGCAGAAAGTTACGAACATTGTACAAAAATCGATTTTTCTTCTTCATTCTTCGATCTTCGACAAACAAAACCTTGTTAATCCTAGATATCATGAGCTCCAAAACATGATTACAATTGATATATTGCTACTGAATATTGTTTATGAACATACTTTATAATTCATGAAAAGCAAGTTGTTGATACGATTGATCACATGTTTTTTATTTTATTTTTATTTTTTATTTTTTTTATTTTTTTTTAGATCGAATAGGGATAAGACCTAGGTATTTTTCCATGAATGATTTAGTTCTGAATGAAGAGGGATGAATGTGTATTATGTTATTATGAATGAGCCGTATGTTTATATTTATATTAAACCGTCTTATATAAAGTTTTATAAGACAAATGGTTTTATAAGACAAAGCTTTCCAGAAACACCCACATGATATTCATGTTCATTGTTTGGTATACTGATGTGGGTGCAGTGTTCTGAAGTTACTCCTAATAATGGTTCGATGATGCATTAAAGTTACTGATACTAAGGGTGCATTTACGAATGAATTTATTGTTGGAACTGGAAGTAAGGATACGTTTTTAAGATTTAGTACTGCTATGGGAAAGAGTTTGTACTGTCCGTTCACACTTCATACTGCTAGCTCATTTAGTATTAAATTTTTGTAGTTTGATAAGTGATTCTTTTGGTATTTATCGCTCTTAAAAGTAAATATTGAAATAGCCCAAATAAAATAATGGCCAAAATAGACAATTTTTACAAATAAACACTTGAATAAAACATTAGTTTCATATGATACAATTTCCAGTTCTGGAAAACACACTCATATGATACAATTTCCAGTTCTGTATTTTGTCATAGCTTGCCCGCCCCATCGACGCCATCCTTATAGTCTAACCAAGCATTCGAAGAATAGCAATGAGCACTGGAGCAACGAAGATCAGTCGTGGTTGATTTTCTTTTAAACCTTGCACTAACAAATGTCGGGCATATTTCTATCCATGCTTACTGTTCTGAACCTCTCTTCGTTTCTAAATCCATGCTATGCAAAGCAAGGGCAACACATAATAGGAAATTAACCGTCAAGAACCTTCATTCCCGTTGTTGCAAGGGGAAAACCTTAAACACCCTTTGTGTAATCTCAATAGCATCATATAATAGGAAATTAACCGTCAAAAATAAAACAACATGCTACATTACCTTGAACAGGTGGTCAACATCGCCTTTTATATCAAACCAGCAAAATTCATCATTTATGTTGGCATAGATATGCTAGGTAATGATGTCTTAGTATGTCATATTAATAAATCAGAGAATAAAATCATACATTATGACCAATCAACTTTCAACTCGTGTTTTACCATCTCAAAATACATAAGTTTACATATGTTTCTGGCTTTACATAACTGTACACACATTTTATCATCTCAAAATATGACATTATAAAATCACCAAAATCGCTAACAGAAAATGACACACATAAATCAGTAAGAGGCAATTATAATCTTACGATCTCACTGTTTCCATTCGTATAAAGCAAAAGGTTCAATTTCTAAATCTGTACAAACAATTGATACCTGGAGGCCATGTAGCAAGCAGGTAATTGTGTTTATCATCTCGATCTCTTTTGTTCAACTGCAACACAGACAACCTCGACAGTACAATTAAATACAATACTTATAGATTTCTGTGAAATGTAACTAAATGATAAAAGCTACTAACCACCTGCACCAGATCGAGGATGCCAATCTGGAAGCTCATAGCTGCATAAATTTCAATTTGGACAATTTTTATAGGGAAATATAGGGGAAAAAATTAAGATATACAAATAACATTAAATACTTACTCTTGGTGTTCCATTCTCAATAGACCTGCACTTCTTACTTTATGGTTGTTTTGCTGATACGGTTACTTTGGCTTTGGACACAGTATTATTTGGCAATGGCATATTATGCTCACTCAATATTCCATACACTTGTAAGAAGCTCTTCGGTCTCGATCACCACAAGATGTACCTTAGGAATGCAAAGATCTTCAATATCTTCAATGATCAAAGTAGGCTTCTTTGGATCTTTGGTTCTACTAGGAGTAACTGGAGCAAATCTATTCTCAACTGCCAGACTGTTGAAACTGCATCATTATCATTCAATAGAAAAATAACATTACTCATCATCATACAGCTATTATATAAGATTATCTATGAATGTTAACTATATTAGAATACACAACAACAAAATGAGACAACAAACCTTGATAGTTCACTTTTGTGATGCTCACAGTCTTTCTTCAGTGTACACATTGCAATTTGGATTCTCTTTCTTGCAAAACACCTACACAAATTTGAAAAATTCATACTTGACAAAGATGGCATATTATTAACTATGTATGTTTTTTTTTTCTTTCTAAAAGGTTGAAAAATATAGCTATTAAATACTATTACTTTTCCAAAAGCGATCATCTGGTAATGGAGCTCGTATTTGAATAAAATTTTCATTACATATTAGTTTATTTTGTGTAAAATATCTTGTATAGATTAAGTTAATTTGTGATGGAAATAGGGAATTACAATGAACCGACATCAATATCAGAAATCCTAGGTGATAGATACTCGTAAACACGTTTAATCGGAGGGTACCTTAATGAAGCATTCAGCACAAGGTTAATCAACATCGTCATATAAAATAATTAATGCAATCTGTTTAACTACAATGTTTTGACTCACACTTTCAGCTGATGCAGTAGAAATCCATCAGGAAGCTTTCCAATCTGAAACCATCCCAGACGTACCATTATCCGGCTCACATGTGTCAACCTTGTAAAAAGATATAAATTTTGATCAAAAACTTTCCCAAAAATATTATGTAGAAAATTGTTATTTATAACAAATAAGCAGAAATATTAAAGGTAATGCTTCTTGGCGTAGAGTTAATAACCGAAGACATTCCGGGCTTTTTACGCCCAGTCCAAAAACCGCCATAAAGTATTCCCTGAGTATATGATTTAACTTATTTACAAAAGCAAACCATGATTAAAAATGTAAGAAATTTAAAGAATCTTACTTTGCTTTTCCAGGTTCGGCGTTTCTTAACCACTCGATATCATAAAGTCCAGATTTCTTATCACGTATTTCATTCTATGTTATCTATCTTATGTCATACAGTTTAGTGATTCTTGGCATTGCCTTTTAAAGCGATTATCTGATTATCGCATATTCCCATTCACAGAAAATAAGTTTCAATTTTCAAGGTATGCTGAAAAAATTTGATTAGTCAATCTTTAGGAGTGAGTTTTGGAATGACGCAAATACGCTGATTCTAGTAATCTGATTATTTAGGTGTCAATGTAAATTTAAACTCTTAAATATGACCTCCTGCGGCCTATTTATCTACTTGGCTACGGCTGATCATCTGAATATGATTGTTAAATATCACATAATCACTTTCAAAACGCTAAAGACACCTTCAAGTTTTCACATATGATATATACTTTGTCTCAAGTTAACACAATTATATCTCACCAGAAAATGACAGATCCAATGACTCTTCATCGGCAGTCTCATTTAAAAGACGTTCTATACGCTCAGCGACTGATGGTGGTACTCTCAGTACAAACTGCTCCTCCATCCCTAAATCAAACTAAAGCAAATGGGGTTAATAATCTACGGGGTCATTAACTTTGCCATCATTTTCAACTTTTTTGTTCATTTAAGCTTCTTTAAACTTATACATTCAAAGCACTAAATTTCTTCAAACCTATCACCAACACATCATGGACTGAGAATGCCCTGTAACCCATTCTATTAGCCTATAGCCTTTACATATACAGATCAATATCTATGTTACTACTTACCTCGTCCTTTAAACTGAACATCAGCAATGCACACCGAACCTATTGGAATCTCACTAAAATTACTGCATAAAACAAAAAACTATCAATACCTTGCAAACAATATATATGAACCTCAAAAGCTTGTTTCACTTACAGATTCAAAACGCTAAAGACACCTTCAAGTTTTCACATATGATATATACTTTGTCTCAAGTTAACACAATTATATCTCACCAGAAAATGACAGATCCAATGACTCTTCATCGGCAGTCTCATTTAAAAGACGTTCTATAAGCTCAGCGACTGATGGCGGTACTCTCAGTACAAACTGCTCCTCCATCCCTAAATCAAACTAAAGCAAATGGGGTTAATAATCTACGGGGTCATTAACTTTGCCATCATTTTCAACTTTTTTGTTCATTTAAGCTTCTTTAAACTTATACATTCAAAGCACTAAATTTCTTCAAATCTATCACCAACACATCATAGACTGAGAACGCCCTGTAACTCATTCTATTAGCCTATAGCCTTTACATATACAGATCAATATCTATGTTACTACTTACCTCGTCCTTTAAACTGAACATCAGCAATGCACACCGAACCTATTGGAATCTCACTAAAATTACTGCATAAACCAAAAATTATCAATACCTTGCAAACAATATATATGAACCTCAAAAGCTTGTTTCACTTACAGAGAGACGACGTCCTGAGTCGAAGGCAATCTTGGAGACCAAAGAAGAAGTCTTCCAAAACACGTAGTCATTAGAGAAGTCATGTAAGTGTTAGTATCAAATTCATCTTTTTCTGATTGCTTACATATAATCTCACCCACACAGCGAGTCCACATGAAGATTGGAAAAGGGCAGCGTCTATGCCTAGACCAAAAAAAATATACCCTAGATGAACGTAGGCCTCGATGTAATTTGGGTCAATTGCAATTGATTTCTTGCAGTCAAGGATTGCTTCTGCATAAGGGCAGGTCTAGATATAAGCAGCTGCCCTGGAAAAGTACCCATTCACCATAAAGTAATGTAACAAACATATTATATATAAAACGTGAACTCTAATTATTTGAGTAGATAAGTCACCTGTTGCAATAATAAATAACTTTATCACCACCAAGTACTATAGTAGCCTTGTAATAATCAATTGCCGCAGCATACAACTTTGATTACATAGCGTTGTTACCTACATGAAAACAATGTACATGAATTAAATGCAGTTAATATATCTTTTCCAAAATTTACTTCTGTTGTATATGATATTAGCTTAATAATGCTTAAACACATAATGTAGTATATAGTTTGTAAACTAAAATTGTACCTGATTTTCAGATCATCTAAAGAGACCTGGTGAGGAGGATCTTATTCCGCCTTATAATATGGTCAGATGCCTGCAACCACTTTTGTTATCTCAGTCAATCTGTTTCCAAACATCTTTTGGGCTTGCAATTAATTTTTAGATCGTATCAGACAATCTTATCTACTATTCCTAACTGTAAGCACATGACTGGTGGCAAGGCTTATGAAAATTAAGAGGGTGTTTGTTTGAGCTTATTTTTGGGCGTATAAGCTTATATGGCTAAACCCACCCAAAACATACTCGTTTCAGCCCACTTCAACACCTACTTCAGCCCCTATTTCAGTACCCAAACACACCCATCTGATCCCCCATTTCAGACCCCAATCCCACATTCATTTTAGCCCCCGCTTCAGCCCCAAGCATATACACTTCAATCTCATTTCATTAACAAAACCTACCCATTTCAGCACCCAAACGCACCCACTACTGAAATGGGTATGATACATGATGAAATCTTATTTTTCTCGAGACTCAAAAGCCCAATGTAAAGTTTAATAAGATGATCGAACACCTCAAAACTGACCCATATTACCTGTTTATAGCATTAAATAGTTTTTAAAATTCAAAATATTGGACAAAATATGTTCTGCATCAATCGTCAACATGTAAAAAAACTTCACGTGTTTTGATATTGGCATGTTTGACCCGTCGATCAATCCACATGACCCACCCTTTTGCAACAAATTTCTTCCTCCATAGTACTCCTGATGAGAAAAATTACATTCTTAATTGAAAATATCTTATCTATAGCCATCTCAGCCCTTTTATGTATCTATATCCTGATAAAATGAGCCTACATACCAAAAAATGTGTGCTAGCTTAGAAGGTAATTCAAGAAATAACGAAGGGAACACGACACTCATCAAGTATTGATATATATTAACTACATTATGTGCAAACATCAATGTACATAACATAACTGTATCAAGGGCAAGCATTAAATCTGGAAATTCATTTATATTTGCTTATGATACTTGATATATTTAGTAGCTTAAAAACCTTTACAAAGATCAAATAGCCATGGCATCTAAAACTACCTGAATGCGAGATCAAGATTTCAATTATTTTAAGTCTCCTCGCATTACGTAGCTGAATCATTAAGTTATTGAGCTGTACTTTCACACCACGCCCTGCATATTTCCAGAAGAAAAAAAAAATCAAAAGCTAAATAACAGGAACCTGGATTTAATCTTGTTTTCCTAGTTCCCAGACAAACACATAATCCATATTGTTTTTGCATATTATATCAGCAAAGAAAAGTACCATGGATGATTATACGTTGAGAAAATTACAATGTGATTTACTTACAATAATTGACCATTACACCCTGACTTGGTAATTGACAATATTACATCTTCAAATATGTTGATAACATTAGACCCAAAAGCCACAATTGTCATATCTGGTCTTCCGACGATATACAACTCTGGGATATCTTTCACTCTGCAAACCATTATGATGATCTTTCTTATGACAATGGGAAAAAAGCAGTTTTATGTTTAAAATTTGATAGAGACTGGAGACAGCAAAATACCCGTTTTGTATCCTCTTTGATGCTTCCATTATATCTCTTGTGTGCTCAAGGTAACCCTCTTAAAAAAGCGAACCAATAATGATTGTTATGGTGTATAAGATGTTTGTAGATAGGTATGTAACTTACATAAATCTAATTGATGTGAGAAAGATGCAGCCGAGGCTGTATATTCATCTTCAACGATATTATAATTTGGTTGATTCATTATCTATATACTGGATCAAAACTAATGATAAGAAATTCATACCTTTTAGCATAAGGATCATGAATAAAGATTTTTACTTGTTTCACTTGTAATAAAATTCAACCAAATTATATGCACTAAACTCTACAGATGTCACATATTTGAGAAAGCAAACATTACTCATAAGAAACAATAGTTGTGTAATAACTGCATATGAGGTGACAAAAACCCTAAACAAAAATCAACAATGAATCGCACGATTATAATCAAAATAAAGAAACTTATTGGAAATCAAATATACCTGATTAGATATTAATGGGTGTGTAATCAGCAGTTATCGCCATGAATAGTCTCTCAATAAGCCTAATTCACAAACCACAAAACAAAAAAAAAATAAATAAATAAATAAAAATAAAAGATAAATGAATAAAGAGTAATAAAAAAAAATTGCATGCTAGACAAAGCTGGCAGTACTAACAATATATCCGATAAAGCTAACAGTATTAACTTTCTTGAGCCAGCAGTATTAATGAAACAAATAAATAACAATAATCCAAATAAGAAGAGGAGTACCCAATAACCTGTTCACAATAAAACAAATGAATCAATTTATTTTCTATAAAATAACAACTCACAAACCTGGCAAATTATAATTAATTGGCTCTAATACATGAACACCTAAAAAAGTCAGTAGATGAGCATTAGAGAAAAAAAAAGGAATTCGATGATGGTTTTGTGTGATCAATGAATAAAAGGTGGATATTAACTAAAAATATTGCAAACCTGTGATGAAGAAAAAGAGTTGTTATATTTAATTAGAATAATGCATAATTTTAATTAATAGATCAAAGAAACATTACATGGGATGTCAAGCATTCATGGTTGCAAACCTGTGATGAAGAAAAAAAAAATGTAAACCGAACATTAAAAGAAAAAATATATTATGAATGAAGTGCATATTTTTTTTCCTGTATGTTTTGATTAGGGTTGGCTAACTTGTAGGGATTCTCCTAATTATCTTATATAATTAATATTGCATAACTATATTTAAGGAAAAGATATGCTTGATAATTTAAATTGCACTTTTGTCTAGTATATCTTTTTTGTTTTAGGTGCTTCATCACAATCAATGGCTTGGTTCCATTGGTTAAGACGTTTCCATGTTAACCTAAAGATGCATGTTCGAATCTCACTATGGTCATTTCTTAAAATTTCGGATTTAAAGTCAACTTCGAATTATTTGGTCAAACATTGCTTACATGGCATGCTTAGGTGGAATAAGAGCATGATTACTCATCAATCCAGCGCTTATTCATCAATCATGCATTTGATGACGTCGTACGCATCCTGTTATATATAATATGTAGATATATATATATATTGTCGTTTTAGCTTAAATATAAAGTTTATATATATGTCATTACATTATTATAAGCCATCAAAATATAAATTAGTCAAGGTGTATTTAAGTTTCTGTAATAACCTTTAAGTTATATAAAATCTACACTTTTAACCCAAAAGTTAAATACGTTACAATTTTAGTCCAAAATTTATATATATTTACATTCTAGGTCCAAGCTCTTCTAATATTACATATTTTACTCAAAAGTATTTATAAAATCAGTTTATAACCTCATAATCCAGATTTGACAGTTTCAGTCCTTGTAGTTTTAAAGTTTTGCAAAAATAGTCCTTTTTCCATTTAAAGTGTTCATTTCAAGTTCATATACTTCCAAATTTACACATTTGACTCAAAATCCTTTATAATGTCAGTGAGTATCTTCAAATTACTGTTTTGGCAAAATAGAACCCTAATTTACAGGTTTGGCAGTTTTAGTCCCTAAACTTGAAAATAGTTTGCAAAATTAGTCCAAAAATCACAAAATTGTGGGAAAAATAATCTGAAAATTTCTATAAGTTTATTAAGCTTATTCAAGTCTATTTCAACTGCTTATTATAGAAAGTAGCTTATTTTTAAGCAAAAGGGCCATTAACAATTTAAAAGCCCATTAAGCAAATTTGATCCGTGGGCTTTGGGTCAAAGTGGGCTTATGCTTTGGGCTCATTTTTATGCTAGAAACACATTGCAAAAGACCTAATATCAGTAGCTTATCAGGTTTACTTATTATAAGCTTATTGGATTAATAAGCCCACTTGGTAATTTAAATTGTTCAAAAAGAAACTAGCAAGTAGCGATCACTTTTGACTTATAAGAGAGCTTATATGAGCTTATATTAATAAACTATGAATACGAAATTTGTAATTAGTAACATGGTCTATTAGATCGTGTAAAAATATAGATATGTTGTTAAGTGAATTTTGGTTTTACATGTTTCTTTTGGTTGCCACTTTGGATAGTTTTTCTGAGTGAAAAAAAAAGACTTAGAAATTTTTTTGAGTTTGAGCCTTATACGTGTGAGTTGATTCAAATTGGCCATTTTAAATAGGTTAAACGAGCTCATATTGGTGAACTATAAACACAAATATTTAGTTTATGTTATGGAGAATTGAGTCAAACGAAAATATTGATATGTTTTTAATTAGAATTGTGTTTTACAAGGCCATTTTATGGGCGAGTTGGGACTGTTTCAATGTAAAAAGACTTAGTAAATTTTCAAGGTTTTTCATAAGTTTATACGGGTGATCCTTGATTTCAAAATAAGTTCGAAACATGCATGTAAGTTATAAACAAAGATTACGTGAGTGCATTTCATGGTACCTAGGCCTTCCACAAGGTTTACTAACCATGTTTTGAGTTCTAGAATTAAGTATGTACGTAAAATAATAGTGTAAGGTTTATACGTTCGAAACTTATAAATATGGAATGCATGAAGTATTAAAATGTAACAAAACGAATTTGTATGGTTATTAGAAGACTTACCACACCTCTAGGGTGGTGAGTGAATGCATGCGGAAGAGATAGAGCACACGAAAAATCTACAACTCGCTTATGACCAAGATACGATTTATATATATATATATTCTATTTTCGAATGTACTTGGAAATGGAATGTGGTAATTGCTTCTAGTTATTTTGTGGTTTATATAGGATGAGAAGGTACATAAGAATATGTAAATGAGTAGGTAGGTTGTGTGGAAGAGATGATGGACAAGTGAAAGTGCATGTATATATACGTATAGTGTTTTATGTGGTTTTATTTCATCCACTTATTGGTCTAACTACCTATGATAGTGATATGTGGATTTTAAGAATGATTTTTACTGACAATATAGACCTTAAGAAATTATGTGAGTAGCCAAAACATATGTGACTTGATTTCTTATACCTATATGTCGACTAGAATATTTAGCATGTACAAAAATTGGTTCTAACATGTAACTTTGATATTTTAGGTGAGGAACACTCTCAATAATTCATATATAAGTTAAGAAAAATGTTAGAAATGAGTGGAAACAAGTTTGGGTCAGTTTGGATAAGTTTGTGAAAATGGGTTGCTCAATGTCACTTTACTCTGATTTAATTTAATGTGTCAAACGTTCATATCAAGGGCTGAAACTCGACGTCCTAATTATTTGGTGCGAGGAGAATTAGGAGGTGTAAAACTATATATGGATCGTGTTTCAAATTTGGAAGTTTAGGTGACATTTTGGAGGATGTTTGTTCGACTAGAATAGAAAGCAAAATGGGATTTGGGCTTGTGTTGGGCTGTTTGATGAATAGTGAACAAGTATTAGAGTTGGGCTGGTATTAATCTTAGTCCATTTGGTGTTTATTGTATATAATTTGGTTTCGTGGTTCGCGTGTGAGCTCGTCCCATCATTTGGTAAATTATATGAAAAGGTGTTCGTGTTAAAATAATACAATAATGAAAATTTTAAATTTTCCCGCAAAAATGGTAAATTAAAATAGTAACCGAGATTAATATTTAATTAATTGTTATTAATTATAGTGGAAATTTACCGGTGGTTATATTTTACATGAGTAAACGTGTGTACGATGCTGTGTGTATATATATGTTCATATATACATATGGTTTTTGTAAAGAATGTTACATTTGAAAATGTTCTCATCATTGTCTATATTATTTCCTGATGTCTTAATAATTCGTGTTGAAAAGAAATCATTGTTTTAACAAAATTGCAATTTGTGTTTGAAAAATAATCGTTTCACAATCTAACGATTTACATAAGTTTTGGTAAAACAATCTCGAGTAATATGCCATGAAAACAATAAATTTGTTTATATTTCCCATTTTAGTGTTTCAAGTGGGTTATATATATATAATTCACGTCGGGTATATATATATATATATATATATATATATATATATATATATATATATAATTATTAAATATATTGAAAAGCTATGTGTTCAAAAATGATTTGTAAATCAAGTGTTGTTATAAAATTCACGTCGGGTTTTTAATTTACCCCGTATGACATATATATATATATATATATATATATATATATATATATATATATATATATATATATATATTTATATATATTAAGTTATTATATTTTCATGACATGTAATGAAACAGTTATTCGTCGAGTGGTTTTAATATGAAGTTGAAATGAATTTTTAACGGCTATTCGTACGGTAATGACCACGACTTAGTAAATTCGGGACGGATTATTCCAAAGTCGACAACATATTTTATGTTTGTAACGGAGTGGGCTGTGGCCCAAGTTTAATAATAAACAGGTTTAATTGTGCACAATCTCTTGGGCCGCAATATACAAAGGCCAGCGGCCTGTTTGTTTTATATACCGAAAGGGCTTCGGCCCAAAGTGTTCTTTAATATACATAAGGAGTTTTTGGTCTGAGGAATTTGTGTCTTAGCCCATCAAGAGTTTAAGGGAGGATTTGGCCCACTTGTTGTGTATGTAGTTCAGTTTTGGAAACAGAATGCGAATTCATGACTTTCGGATTGAGCAGTTTCATGAGAAGCAAATGGGTTTAAAACATGAACTTGACTAAAATATGACTTACCAAGATTTGGTCATAGCGTGTACTCTTTGTAGACCTATGATCCGAGCACCCAAAGGGTGTTGCCAACGACCAAAATGGTCGACTAAAACAAGGCAAGAAGTGTGTGGTAACCGAGTTTTGAGGTGAGTTTTGTGACCATAGCACAAAGTCCTTCGGTTCGACATAATAACATACGACTGGAACCTCTTTTTTTACACACAAGTTCGAGGTTATTTGGACTAATGACTCAAGAAAACAACTAAAAGAAATATAATCTTGCATCAATTTTGAACACTACATGGCATGACTAGACCATGAGCATTCGGTCCACCCTTTAATCGAGTACAACTCAACTCAAATGCCGAGTACTTATGTAAGCTATAACGGCAAAAGGCAAGGATTTTGAGATCTACATTCTATTCGATCCAACTCATATTTTGAGTACCATCATACTTCTTTCAAACCGAAACACAAACACCTTGTGTGCAAACTTTTATGCTACCATTCGGCTATCAAAACTTTCAACGCAACACAATTATTTGGACACCCTTTACATGGACATGTATGTGGACAACCGCAAGACAAAAAAAGTGTGAATCATACTAAAACGCATTGATTTGGACACAACCTAACAACAATGACTTAGCCTACTTTTCTTTCTTAAATTGCTAACACAACATTTTGGTTCAAGGTTCGATTAAACAAGACAAATGAGGACAAGCAAAACAACTTAATTATCGACAACACCACATGATCATGAGCCAATATCATATTCTAAATTGTGTTCCAACATTACCAGTTTCAAAACTTCTTTAACCACACCATGACAAACATATTATTCGACATCATATCGACTAAAAAAAATATTCATATCGACAGCAAGAAGATGATACACAATTCGAGAGCTCAATGAAATAAACAACATGAATGAGATTTAAACCTTACAGAGGATGATAGTGAATCGATTACAGGCAAGCATCAAGAGTCCAACCCGATTCCAAGCAAGCCACGCACCCTTTTCTTCTCCTTGAATCCTTCGACCGGGGTATATGATTGAGGTGAAGTAGGTTTTGACGTGGTTACTTCTCCTGAAAGCGGTGCTCTTATGGGACAATCCATGGCAGTTTCTTGACTTACTTTTGATCATCTAAGGATGAGGTTTCACCATTCTTGGCTAATATCCCTCTCCTTGCCTCGAATTCAATGTTGTTTGACGCCTTTGGATTGGATTTAGGATCCGACAAAACAATGGGGAAACTCGAAAGGTGTTAAAGAGTCATCTATGGATGGTGATGGGAGAGGATAGTAGGGTGTTCTTGGTTTTCTTCACCAAGAAAGTAAAAAAGGAGATGGTTTGATGTGTGTTGTGGTGATCGAAGAAGAAGGAGATCAGAAAAAGTGATAATAGAAGTCACGTGGGTAAGTGGAAGGGATTGGATATATAAGTTTGTTTTAATTTTTATAGTGTATTGTGTATACCCCGTGTTCTGTTTAGCTGAGGTAAAATTGTGATACCTCGGTTTCACGTAATCGTGAAAAATATAAATATGGAGCCGTTTTTACAATACTGATGTAAAATAAATTTGCTGACTCCGAAAATGCATTTTTAAAGTTTAACATTTACTAAAGTGGTGTTGGTACGCGTGTGGTGTCAGTTTTCAGGAAAAACAAGATAACCTATCGTTTTTGTTACGTTAGTGTCTGAAATTGTCAGAAAGTGATAAATTCACTTTTACGGATAAATTTAAATAGTTTTGGTGAGTTATTGTACGCTACTGCATGCGGGTTTGCTTCTCATAATAAATATGTAAACACATAAGTGTTCAGTTTGATAGTTGTGTAATGATAAATAAACATTTATTATTAGAATATTTGTGGGAAAATTACCATTTGTCACATTAAATATCAAAGTACCCGTGGAACTCAATATCAAACTCAGTACAAGTAGCCAAGTTGGTACTAAATTAAACCAATACGAGTAGCCAAGTTGGGGCTAAATCAAACCAATAAGGATGCTAATTTCTAAAGTACTAGTGACTACATAGTCTGAGAATTTCACATATATAAACAACAACTGAATTCCAGAAGGTTCTTTCCGTTTTGGATATGATTGACAGATCCTCGTCTTATACTTCAAGCAATTCTATCACATACAGAATAAGAGGCAAATGAAATATTACTTAACAACTACAGCAGAGTGTGAGCTTGCAGTAGCTAAGGGCTTGTTTGAATTAGCTTGTTTTGCCGACTTATGGACTTACATGATTTTTGAAAAGCTCGCAAGTCACAAGCACACTTTTTCAGCTTATGAGCTTATCAAATTCAGCTTATGGTTTATATTAGTCCACACTTGATAAGCTTATAAGCCGAAAAAAGAGGGGTCTTATTTTCTTTTCAAAATTCAAATAACTCCATAATCCAAAAAACTAAGCTACATTAGACATCCCCAAAACATAAAACTGAGCACCTAGTGTATACACGCGGTTGTCATTGTCTAAAATATCATTTTGACCCCAATACAATCAAGTTAATTTGCTACCAAAAGATGTTTATTCAGCACTACAGGTCTACAGCTCATGTTCCCTACGAGCAACACTTCAGGGTTCTAAAGGAGAGAGCTAGCTTTAAAGGCATTCCTAAAGTGAAACTTGAAGGATGTAGCATGTTGCCTTGAATCGTTTGCGTCCATTCCAAACCCAATCTTTTTGCGCTAGGATCCTAATTTCAGAACAAAATAATATACTTGACGAGCATACTCTTGTTAAGATGGTGTTATAATGTTATCCTTATGCTTGTAAACAACAACTGTGTAAGACAATACCTAGCCGAAACACAGTTTTACTTAATTGTATAGGTTGTTAGATAGATAGGTTAAGTAGGGAGTCAAATTGCTTTCTAATCAAAAGATGTTTAGTACCAGTAGCCATGAACTTATAACATGAAAATTAGTACCAAACCATTAAACCAAATAACATAATATTCAAATCAAATTAGATAAAGATCCAAAATAAATCCAGTATCTGATATTTTAAAATATCAGCAAAAACAAAGTTTAAAATAAAAGACAACATGAACAAAAAGAAGTTGAAAAGGCCATCAAACTTAAGATGTGATGTACCACCGGTTCGTTACCTTAACGATCCAAAGGAATGTAGTCTAAGATTTTAAGTTGATGAAATCCCGCAACCTTTGTTCCTTAACCCTTTCTTCGTGTGTATGAGTTCAAAAAGCTCAGTAGAAGTTTGAGAGATGTGAAGTTCTTTTCCCTACAAATCCGTTAGTATGTTATTTAAAAAGTATGCAAAATAAATTATTTGATCTGAACATAAAAAATCTCAATAAAATGTAAACATGAAAAATGTAAAAATCAGGCATCTCACGAGTCTCCTCTTAAGTTGTGTGATAGCAATTGAGCCTCCGGAATGCTTCCATAATTTTGACATTGTGGTCCATACTCGATCAATCATGTCTTCCCAATAGCTTGATTCGATCCATCCTGGGTTATAAGGCTTAAGAACTGAAAAATCAGAACCATCAAACTCAACTCCAGCTAGCTATGCCATCTTAATTGATTCATCTCTTGCCTTTGACATGAGACCTGGATAAAGGTTCCCTATTCTATCCTCCCACACCTCATGGACCAACACATCAGCAACAACTTCCCAATGGAAAAATGCCTATGCATACAACAACAATGTAGTTATATATATCATTTTTAACCAAGTTTGATTTATTTAGTAAAAATAAGGGTACACACCTTAAAAAGTGCCCATAGTTCATCACGTACAGACCTGTTAACCTCATTCCAGGTGGTCCAAGAACCATTAAACATGTTCTTGAAGATATAAATTATCATACGGATAGTCGGTGCAGTAAACCTATAAATGGGAAACATTGCAATATAATGAACCCAAATAACTTAAGCAGCGTATAAATGTATGTTATATAGATATGCCTACCTTCCACCATCCAAAGTGATCATTTTCCTCTTGGATGGATCATGTGGGACTTGTTCAATGACGTTTGTCTACCTTGAGATGATTCTGCATTTGACTCATACAAACGTCTACCTACACTTCCACCTCTACCTCCACGTCCAATGGTTATACATGCCATAATAGCTGTCACAAACGAAAATGTCAAACCAACTGAAATAGATACATTATCTGATATCAAAAAACATAAAGAGAAAGGATATACACATTGCATAAGTGACTGTGCAACATATTTGAACAATTGTGCAGGTATGAACTATTATGCATAGAAAATCGTAGGTTAATATCTGCTAATGCTCCTACTAAATGAACTGATTGAAAATTTTCATATTCTTATGAGAAAAAAAGGATTTAGGGTTCAAATTTTTGACCATTAAAAGATTATAAACATAACAGATGCATTGCAAAACCTAACAATCTTGCATTGGCATCGACGCATAAAAAAAAAGTCTCTGATGCTAATTAGAGTGACTATAACAACAATAAATAACCTTTTATATAAACACATAAACTTTGGATCAAGAAAATTGACATTCAATATCAATAACCACATACTGAATTTAATTACTAATTATCCATTGTTAACATGTTTTCAAAATATAAACCAAATGAGTGAACAGCGGTTTAAAAAGATTACATCAAACAAGTGACCTTATTTATAAACCATAAATCTTACACAACCAAAGTAGTACCATGTTTGTTTGACTTTGATTTACATCACTCCAGAATTGATTCTTTGAGAAGGTATTATAGTTAGATTTATTGTTTGAGTTGGGGTAACTTGTACATATGAATTAAAAAACTATCCCCAAAATTCAAAGGTAACATACGTCAATGAAATTTCATCTATTTAGAATTATAACTAAAATAAGCAAAAGACATTTAATTAACACTTAGAGAGTTGTACCACAATTAGAGTTGTAGGATTGATGCTTTCTTTTAATTCCACTTTGGTGAGAGGATGAATTGACATAACAAGGTTAAGGTTTTATCAAACCAACTTGGTAACTGTTGCCTCCAATTTTTATTTTGGCATGTTATTTGTTTGACCCAATCAAAAAAACAACTATATTCACAGTTACATGCTGCAATATTGTTTCACTGGTTATATTTTATTGCCTTTGGACTTGTTTGATTCCATAGATAAGTTTGAAACTATAAATAACCCACACCATAGGTATGGAAGTATATTGGTATCCCTCTTTATATAAAATTATAAACACATCAATTATTTAATAATAATATAAAATATATGATACTTTAAATATATGTTGGTTAAGATTGTTTGTAAATTGGTAAAACCGAACTTAGCAATTGCTTCACGTTTGAATCTCTATTCTTATTTACTTAAAAAAAAAACTAGAATATATAAAAAGGAAATTTTAATAGTTTGTAAACTGTGAATAAGTTTTATAAAACAAGTTTAAAAAGATAACCCATACAAAGATACATAAATTGTGAATAAGTTTATGATGCTTTTTATATTGAAATAAGATTTGAACCCATATCCTCTACGTTGTTAAATTCATATATCGTTAAGCCAAAAGTGGTTTGACCGTAAATAAATTGTTCATACTAAATAAGTAGAATCCAAAGTACTTTATACTTCTTTATTATTTTAATCAATTCTTTCGAAGATTATAAGCTAATTTGTTTCAGATAATTATAAACAGATTTGAATAAACTATAAATTTGTACTTTTTACAATAGTTAGTAAAACTAAAAAAAAATAATAAGCAACATTTACGGATATAAGTTTGTACTTTGTAGACCTTTTCAAAATAGTATTTGGTATATAAAAAACGAAATAGAATAAATTTGATTAACAGCACAATTGACTACACTTTTTGTATTATCTTTTGCCGTTTGATAGTCTTCTCTCCATGACCTCTACTCCCATAAGCAATCACTCAGCTCCTTATCTCTCGCATCCCATATGTTACCCTTCTAAAGTGTCACCCCTAACTCTACATCTAAACTCTAGAACGGTAAACCTCCAATTCTACAAATTTTAATTCAATCGAAATATATATCTTGTGTTTTTATTGGTCTTTTGCTATGTTGATTGACAAATGAGAAACTCAATTGAAATCTATAAGTATTTTATTTATTTATTTATTTGCTTTTTGGTCTCTTGGTATGCTTGAATTATCAATAGCTTTTTGTGAATCATCCAATATTTGACATGTCCTGGTCAAGCCATTTCATTTTGAAGCTGGAACATATTTTCCTTATGTTTTGACAAGCTTTTCATTTGAATAGGTGTTTTACTAACAATACTTTCATTGACTATTATAATAAAAACTGAAAATGAAAGGCATGATCGCTCATATAAGTATGCTGGAGGCCAAACCTCCAGCACCAAGATGCCAAAATAGATTAGGGAAAAGACTTCATATGCCTAGTCCACATGTTATTACTATCATATGGATATCGACATAGTCTTTCAATAATTGTTATCTTGCACGTTTGCTCTTATCAAATAAAAAGTTTTTAATTTGATTAGATATGTGCAAGTTTGATGACACAATTGGTTAAAATAGTATTGTTAACTTTGTATCCTTTTTTTACATACAGCTATTTTGGTTTGACACCGACTACGGAGAGAGTTTTAAAATGAGAACAGATCGGAAGTGGATGTATAATAGTAGATTTTTAGAAGGGCGCAAGGAATTAAATCCTGAATTTATAGATCGGGTTGTATCATTTATGGATTATGCTTGCCAACAACCAACAACAGATAAGGATAATGATAAAATAAGGTGTCCATGTAGTCTTTGTAAGAATTGCGCATATAAATTACCGGACCAGGTTAAGGAGGATGTCTTATCAAAGGGGTTTGTTAAGAACTATGATCAGTGGACCTCTCATGGGGAACCTAAAGTGGGCTCTAGTTCTATGCAATCAAATTGCAACACTTCATCTAATGGAGATAATGACGGGCCAATTCCATATCGTAACATGATCTTAGAAGCAGCAGGTCATGATTTCAATCCAAACTTACATGACAATGTATCTGAGCCACCAGACCCGAAAACTAAGAGGTTATATGAGTTGCTTCATCAAGATGATGAACCATTATGGCCTGGCTGTACAAAAGTCTCACAGTTGTCACTAGTTGCAAGGATGTTAAACATCAAGTCAGAGTCTCGTATGACAGAGAAGATCTACGATGATGTTATGCAAGTTCTCAAAGACGCATTACCGCCTCATAATAAGTTGGTTGGTAGTTTTTATGAGACAAAGAAGTTTGCTTCAGATTTAGGTCTTCCACGTGAGAAAATTGATTGTTGCATTAATGGGTGTATGTTGTATTGGGGTGAAGAAGATGAGGAAGGTTTAATTTGAAAATTTTGTGAACACCCGCGATATAAACAGAGTAAGACTGGTTCAAAAAAGAGGAAAACTAAAATACCACATCGGTTTATGCATTACTTTCCTCTCATAGCTAGGCTACAGAGGTTGTACGCTTCCAATGTTACAGCCAAACATATAAGGTGGCATGCTGAGCATGTTCAGGAGGATGGCGTCATGTCTCACCCCTCTGATGCCGAGGCATGGAAGCATTTTCATCAAGCAAATCCTCCATTTGCAGCAGAGACACGTAACATAAGGTTAGGGTTTTGTACTGATGGGTTTCAACCTTTTGGGCAATCAGGAAAGCAATATTCTTGTTGGCCTGTCATTTTAACACCATATAACTTGCCTTTATGGATGTGTATAAAAGATCCATACATGTTTTTAACAATTATTGTACCTGGTCCAAAGAATCCAAAGCAAAGAACAGACGTTTTCTTACAACCTTTAATAAAAGAATTGACGACTCTTTGGAAAGGTGTAAAAACTTATGATATTTCAAAGGAGCGCAACTTTACCATGAAAGCCGCACTTTTGTGGACCATTAATGATTTTCCAGCCTATGGAATGTTATCTGGGTGGAGTACAGCTGGGAAGAAAGTTTGTCCATATTGTATGGAGAGCTCAAAAGCTTTTAGCTTAAAAAAAGGGGGAAAGGTTTCATGGTTTGATTGCCATCGTCAGTTTATACCGCATGATCATGCTTTTAGGCCAAATAAGAATGCTTTTATCAAGAACAGGGTTGAACTATCACAATCTCCAATGACACTGACAAGGGAGCAAGTTATTGAACAAATTGATGTGTTTGAATTAAAGAAAGTTACAGAAAAAGGAGGGGCGGAATTTAACGTTTCTATAAGCAAATCATGTGGGTGGAGAAATCGTAGCATCTTTTGGAATTTGCCTTATTGGAGTACTTGTAAAACCCAAAATTTACCATAATCTAAAATGACTAAAATACCCCACTAATTTTGAACTTATGAAAAAGATGAATAATAATTCAAGACATTACAATATATCCTAACTTAAATTATGTGTTATAAATTACCTAAGACTCGATTTAAACTACTTAAACTAATACTTATGTTCTAATCAAATTACAAATGTCCTAACCTATGTCACTTATACAAAACGCCACCAACTTGTACTCTAACTAGAATTGTGACCAAATTCATCTTGTAACAAAATAAACTTGATAAAAGTCCACCATATCTCCTAAATATTAGCAAATATTCGGTCCATCAAAGCCCTCCCAAAATTATCACACGTTTTCCCTTTTGTTTCTTATAACCGAATATCACAAACCAAGTAAACCCTAAAATCTCTCTCGCTCATCGAAAAGTCACGGCTCTCTCTTGTCTCTCCTATTCAATCGACTGCAGCAGCAAAGGAGGATTCTTGGTGTGTTCTTGTTCCATTCGTATCTAAGGTAATCTTGTTCTCAACACATTTAATCCACTCGAATGGTTGCAAACCCTAACCGACCCATTTTTGTTCCTTTTGTTTCTAGCTGCCATTCGTACCAAAGAAGAAGAAGAAGGAGGAAAATTGTTGGCGACTTGATCTTTGTGTTCTTGATTCTCCGTTTGGTCATCGAGGGTATTGTATCATCCTTCTTGTGATTTTGTTTTCGTTTCATTGATGTTGTGGTCATTAAAATATATATGATGATAGAAGATGTCACATAAAATGATAAAACTGTTATATGGAATAATGATTAGAGAAAAACCCTAATTATAAATCGAATATACATATGAATCTGAGATCAAATTATTATGAACATGAATATGATATGAAATAATCAATATAATGTGTTTTTGAATCATATGTTAAGACCTTGTGTTGATATATAAGTCTCTAAAATGATTTCACATGAAATAATGACACCAGTTTTCTGATCTGAGAAATTGTCCAACTTTAATCGACTGTATTAAAATATTGGTAACGGGTTTTTAGGTGGTTTTTGAGTCTAGAATTTAATTCAATAAAATAGCTTTCTGTAGAAATTAACCTTGTAATTTTTAGAGGCTTGGAAGACCACTTTTTGATTTTTAGAAAATTAAGTTTCAAATCGAATTCGTATGTCTGGAAAAATAGTCCGTGTTTTTTATTTTTAATTTACAAACCATAACGAATTAGGAGGTTTCCTTTGAAATGGGTAATATTTGATATGTCTACTAGCTATTGGAATTTTTTTAGAATTTTATAAAATTTATAGATGGGGTAGATAATTAATTACTTTTCGGGTGTTTTATTGGATCCGGTTCTGGAACAGGTTGGGAAAATGGATTTTTCATTCATAACTATACTAATTAATAAAATCTG
The DNA here is from genome assembly GCA_021014915.2 of Artemisia tridentata subsp. tridentata. NCBI lineage: Eukaryota > Viridiplantae > Streptophyta > Magnoliopsida > Asterales > Asteraceae > Artemisia > Artemisia tridentata. The sequence continues at coordinate 57,120,712 of CP139501.1, read as the reverse complement.
TAAAAATTTGGTAAAATACTAGAGACATTGAGGTAGCTCTGTAAATTTTTGTGAATTTTATTTCGAAGATATAATATGGTTCATAATTTATTTAAAACAGGCCCAGTTAATACTTAAAAGCTGTTAAGGTGTAAAAGACATTTAAAAGGTGTTATTTGTTTATTTTCCAAAACTAAAGGGTTTAAATTGTTATTTTTCTAATACTAAAGGACGTAACTTGTAAAAACCTGTAACTTTATGATAATTACACTTTATACCCAAATCTTATAATAATTGCATAATAGTCCTTAAACTTGTCATAATTACATAATAAACCCTAAAATTTGTAAATCTACCGTAATGACCTTAACTTTATGTAAATAACCTTGTGAACCTTAAACTAATAATATGGTCATCTTTAATACCTTAAGTTGATAAACGAGAATGTTAATAACTAGTATTACTAAACAGAGAAACTTTCTAAAAATGGAAACTTACTAATTTTGGAAACCTGCTAAAAATAGAAGTTACTTAAAATGGAAAGATAATTAAGAACCATTTGTAATTTTGTCTTCTACTCCTTTAGGTCCGAAGAGGGAGTAATTTGGTTTCCTGTCGGTATTTGCTACTTTTGTTTTGCTTGCTAATAAGGTACAGATATTCTACCCTTTCTCAGTAAGGGTGTCCTTCTCATGTCTTTTGATCTTGTTTCACTATAGGATTCCCTGAGCCATTGTTATGTTCCCTTATACTTGATTCGTTCTTCATGTTTCATTTGCATCTTTTATTGGTTTGATTATGATCTGAGCCTTTTAATTGGGGCTTTCTTATTGAATCTTTGCCCTTGCTATGCTTTCCTTGATTCGTGAACCTTGCTATGATTCCTTTGATACTTGATATCACCTGTGCATCACCTTGTAATATAAATATTTAAAACCCTTGGATACCTTGAAGGTTCATAGGATTTTATAACGGGATGTAAAAACTTTTCTTAATTACATATGAAAATGTTTTGAAAATTTCTTTTAAAGACTTTCTTTATGAAGACTGTTTTTAAGGATCACTTTTATGAAAGCCATATTTAAAGGATTACTTTTTGAAACTATGATATGAACTTTTAATATAAACCCTTAAATTGAACCTTTGTTATGAACCTTTGAACAAATTGATATGAACCTCCTGATATTCACCTTCCTGATATTAGACCTTCTGATATTGAACCCTGATATGAAACTTGATCTGGATACCTGATACTTGACACTGGATACCTGATACCTGACACTTGATACCTGATACCTGACACTTGATACCTGATACCTGACACTTGATACTGATACCTGATACTGGATACTTGATACTTGATACTTGACCTTGACCCACAGTTTGAGACTACGAGCCACCCACTAGGCATGAGGGTTTCATGTCCATGTCATTGATGCACCGATGGCATGACTCTAGGGCAGGAGAGTGATGACCTGTCCCGTCCCTGACTTAATTTGATTGGCGTGTGAGGTAGATTTTGGCCACCTGGGGCGTATGGATGCATCCTAGACTTGTTTCTGTTTCTGTACATGATATATTACTTGTTATACTTGGTGACTGATGGTGTGTGCGATACACGTCTTTCACATCCTGGGAGCTTGCGACTCCAACCCTTGGAGGTATCCCCTCACCCTATACTTGGTATGCTGAGGTCGCCCCTCCATACACCCTGATATTTGATTTGATTTGATTTGGGCTCGTAGTGGATTTCTGTTACTGTTACCCTATAACCTGATACTTGACTTGACTAGACTTGACTTGATTGTACTTGGGCTTGTGGTGGGTTACGGTTTCCTTTATTCTTATCTATTGTAACTATTTCTTAACTCTTGATATACCTGCACAACCTTTTATATTTTCTTTCCTAACTCTTGTTATATCTTGTATCGTTTCTCTTACTTCACTATTCCTTTATTACTGCTTTGTTATCGTTATATCTGTTCACTGAGCTCTCGTAGCTCAGCCGCATTTCCTTTTCCTGCGGCAGATATTTAAGCTAGGAGCCGTGGTTTTGCTTTTGGGATGAGAGCACTTGTGTGAAGCTTTGACTTTAGTCTTCCTAGTTTACCATTTGGATTTAGACTTTGTTTATTCCATTGTTTAGGCATTTGGATTATTATGTACTTCTTTTATTTCCGTTTCATTGATCTTATGTACTTGATGTAAGTCGTGTTGACTTACTTTACCCTGGTTATTGATGATAAGACTTCCGTTGTTTTGTTATTGATTGTTCTGATGTGAAACCATATTATTGTGACATCTTTGCCCTTGTCGGGTCGGGGTGTTACAATTTATGGTATCAGAGACCAGGCTTCCCGAAACCCTTAGGCTTAGGCCATTGACCTGTGAGGATTGGGTAGACATTAGGTTTCCTTTCGCGTACTCTCCTTTCTTGTCCTACTCTATCATATCTTGTTCGATCTTGCTAATCGTTTTGATAATCGTGTAGATGGTTAACACTCGTCACAATGCGTATTCTGGAGGTAACCCTGAAGGGGATGCTGAGATCCCTAATTTGGAGGCTATGGTTGCTAATGCTATAGCCAACCTACTACCGGGTCTTAACACCAATGAGGTGATCAATCGGATCATCAATAATGGAGCAAGTTCTTCTGGAGGTTCTGGAGGTTCTGGTGGTGGGGGTCGACCCACTACTATCCATGGGTGGCTTGAGAGCTTCAACAAGCTCAAGCCCTTGTCATTCAGTAAGGCTGAAACTCCTCAAGCCGCTGAGGACTGGATTACGCATTTGGAGAAATACTTCGAGGTGTTGGGATGTGAGGACGAGTTTAAAACTCGTTTGGCTACTTTTAAGTTAGAAGGGGATGCGCTGAACTGGTGGAAAGCGCATAAGCAGGCGAAAGGGGGTGATCCATATGTTCTTACTTGTACTTGGACCGATTTTCGCACCACCTTCTATAAGAGGTATTTTCTTGATTCTGAGCAGCAAAGGTTTGAACGGGAATATAATTCGATTTCCCAGCGAGATGATGAGGATGCAGGGGAATTCATGCAGAGATTTCAGAGGTTGGCTAGCTTTGTAGGACCAATGGCTGGAGATGCTAGACGCCAGGCTAAGCATTTCAAATGGGCGCTTAAAAAGTGGGTACTTGATCGTCTGCTAAATGCTGAGTTTGAGGATGTGTCGGTAGCTTGCGACGCAGCTCGCAACATTGAGATCTTCCATGAGGGTGTTGGATTTAAGCGGAACCGTGATGGGGACAAAATTCAGCCACGGGGTCAGAATGGAGACAATAAGGGGCAGACTGGTAGGAGTTTTGAGTCGCGAGGACAGGCGGATCGGGGACATGATCATAGGGGTCAGGATTCTAGGTCTGCTACTAGACAGGGATATGATCGTCAGGGGCGCAACGACAACCAAAGGCAGTGGAGGGATCAGTCTTCTAGAGGCTATCAGCAGGATCGGGCTACTGGATCAAACACACAGAGGGGATCGTCTGAGAATGATAAACCTATTTGTGTTTCTTGTGGGAAAAAACATACTGGAGCTTGTCGTACGACTTCTGGTGCTTGCTATAGGTGTGGTTCTACTGAGCATAAGGTGAAGGATTGTCCTAGAAAGAATCCGGCTACAGTTGGGAACTACCTTAAACCTCCTCCTATTCCTAATACCGGCCGTATTCGTTTATTCGTTTACTCGTGACCAGGCAGATGAGGCGTCTGGTATGTCATTGTTTCATTTCCGTTCTATTTCTCTTCCTGTTTCCTTGCAAATTTCGAGGACGAAATTTTCTTTTAGTGGGGAAGAAGTTGTAAAACCCAAAATTTACCATAATCTAAAATGACTAAAATACCCCTCTAATTTTGAACTTATGAAAAAGATGAATAATAATTCAAGACATTACAATATATCCTAACTTAAATTATGTGTTATAAATTACCTAAGACTCGAATTAAACTACTTAAACTAATACTTATGTTCTAATCAAATTACAAATGTCCTAACCTATGTCACTTATACAAAACGCCACCAACTTGTACTCTAACTAGAATTGTGACCAAATTCATCTTGTAACAAAATAAACATGATAAAAGTCCACCATATCTCCTAAATATTAGCAAATATTTGGTCCATCAAAGCCCTCCCAAAATTATCACACGTTTTCCCTTTTGTTTCTTATAACCGAATATCACAAACCAAGTAAACCCTAAAATCTCTCTCGCTCATTGAAAAGTCATGGCTCTCTCTTGTCTCTCCTATTCAATCGACTGCAGCAGTAAAGGAGGATTCTTCGTGTGTTCTTGTTCCATTAGTATCTAAGGTAATCTTGTTCTCAACACATTTAATCCACTCGAATGGTTGCAAACCCTAACCGACCCATTTTTGTTCCTTTTGTTTCTTGCTGCCATTCGTACCAAAGAAGAAGAAGAAGGAGGAAAATTGTTGGCGACTTGATCTTTGTGTTCTTGATTCTCCGTTTGGTCATCGAGGGTATTGTATCATCCTTCTTGTGATTTTGTTTTCGTTTCATTGATGTTGTGGTCATTAAAATATATATGATGATAGAAGATGTCACATAAAATGATAAAATTGTTACATGGAATAATGATTAAGAAAAACCCTAATTATAAATCGAATATACATATGAATCTGAGATCAAATTATTATGAACATGTATATGATATGAAATAATCAATATAATGTGTTTTTGAATCATATGTTAAGACCTTGTGTTGATATATAAGTCTCTAAAATGATTTCATATGAAATAATGACACCAGTTTTCTGATCTGAGAAATTGTCCAACTTTAATCGACTGTATTGAAATATTGGTTATTGATTTTTAGGTGGTTTTTGAGTCTAGAATTTAATTCAATGAAATAGCTTTCTGTAGAAATTAACCTTGTAATTTTTAGAGGCTTGGAAGACCACTTTTGGATTTTTAGAAAATTAAGTGTCAAATCGAATTCGTATGTCTGGAAATATAGTCCGTGTTTTTGATTTTTAATTTACAAACCATAACGAACTACAAGGTTTCCTTCGAACTGGGTAATATTTGATATGTCTACTAGCTACTGGAATTGTTTTAGAATTTTATAAAATTTATAGATGGGGTAGATAATTAATTAATTTTCGGGTGTTTTATTGGATCCGGTTCTGGAACAGGTTGGGAAAATGGATTTTTCATTCGTAACTATACTAGTTAATAAAATCTGGAAAAATTTGGTAAAATACTAGAGACATTGAGGTAGCTCTGTGAATTTTTGTGAATTTTATTTCGAAGATATAATATGGTTCATAATTTATTTAAAACAGGCCCAGTTAATACTTAAAAGCTGTTAAGGTGTAAAAGACATTTAAAAGGTGTTATTTGTTTATTTTCCAAAACTAAAGGGTTTAAATTGTTATTTTTCTAATACTAAAGGACGTAACTTGTAAAAACCTGTAACTTTATGATAATTACACTTTATACCCAAATCTTATAATAATTGCATAATAGTCCTTAAACTTATCATAATTACATAATAAACCCTAAAATTTGTAAATCTACCGTAATGACCTTAACTTTATGTAAATAACCTTGTGAACCTTAAACTAATAATATGGTCATCTTTAATACCTTAAGTTGATAAATGGGAATGTTAATAACTAGTATAACTAAACAGGGAAACTTTCTAAAAATGGAAACTTACTAATTTTGGAAACCTGCTAAAAATAGAAGTTACTTAAAATGGAAAGATAATTAAGAACCATTTGTAATTTTGCCTTCTACTCCTTTAGGTCCGAAGAGGGAGTAATTTGGTTTCCTGTCGGTATTTGCTACTTTTGTTTTGCTTGCTAATAAGGTACAGATATTCTACCCTTTCTCAGTAAGGGTGTCCTTCTCATGTCTTTTGATCTTGTTTCACTATAGGATTCCCTGAGCCATTGTTATGTTCCCTTATACTTGATTCGTTCTTCATGTTTCATTTGCATCTTTTATTGGTTTGATTATGATCTGAGCCTTTTAATTGGGGCTTTCTTATTGAATCTTTGCCCTTGCTATGCTTTCCTTGATTCGTGAACCTTGCTATGATTCCTTTGATACTTGATATCACCTGTGCATCACCTTGTAATATAAATATTTAAAACCCTTGGATACCTTGAAGGTTCATAGGATTTTATAACGGGATGTAAAAACTTTTCTTAATTACATATGAAAATGTTTTGAAAATTTCTTTTAAAGACTTTCTTTATGAAGACTGTTTTTAAGGATCACTTTTATGAAAGCCATATTTAAAGGATTACTTTTTGAAACTATGATATGAACTTTTAATATAAACCCTTAAATTGAACCTTTGTTATGAACCTTTGAACAAATTGATATGAACCTTCTGATATTAACCTTCTGATATTGACCTTCCTGATATTGGACCTTCTGATTTTGAACCCTGATATGAAACTTGATCTGGATACTTGATACTGGATACCTGATACTTGACACTTGATACCTGATACCTGACACTTGATACCTGATACCTGACACTTGATACTGATACCTGATACTGGATACTTGATACTTGATACTTGACCTTGACCCACAGTTTGAGACTACGAGCCACCCACTAAGCATGAGGGTTTCATGTCCATGTCATTGATGCACTGATGGCATGACTCTAGTGCAGGAGAGTTATGACCTGTCCCGTCCCTGCCTTAATTTGATTGGCGTGTGAGGTTGATTTTGGCCACCTGGGGCGTATGGATGCATCCTAGACTTGTTTCTTTTTTTGTACATGATATATTACTTGTTATACTTGGTGACTGATGGTGTGTGTGATACACGTCTTTCACATCCTGGGAGCTCGCGACTCCAACCCTTGGAGGTATCCCCTCACCCTGTATTTGGTATGCTGAGGTCGCCCCTCCATACACCCTGATATTTGATTTGATTTGATTTGGGCTCGTAGTGGATTTCTGTTACTATTACCCTATAACCTGATACTTGACTTGACTAGACTTAACTTGATTGTACTTGGGCTTGTGGTGGGTTACGGTTTCCTTTATTCTTATCTATTGTAACTATTTCTTAACTCTTGATATATCTGCACAACCTTTTATATTTTCCTTCCTAACTCTTGTTATATCTTGTATCGTTTCTCTTACTTCACTATTCCTTTATTACTGCTTTGTTATCGTTATATCTGTTCACTGAGCTCTCGTAGCTAAGCCGCATTTCCTTTTCCTGCGGCAGGTATTTAAGCTAGGAGCCGGGGTTTTGCTTTTGGGTTGAGAGCACTTGTGTGAAGCTTTGACTTTAGTCTTCCTAGTTTACCATTTGGATTTAGACTTTGTTTATGCCATTGTCTGGGCATTTGGATTATTATGTACTTCTTTTATTTCCTTTTCATTGATCTTATGTACTTGATGTAAGTCGTGTTGACTTACTTTACCTTGGTTATTGATGATAAGACTTCCGTTGTTTTGTTATTGATTGTTCTGATGTGAAACCGTATTATTGTAACATCTTTGCCCTTGTCGGGTCGGGGTGTTACAGTACTAATGTTATTCGTCATAACTTGGAAGTCATGCATATTGAGAAAAATGTTTTTGAGAATGTATTCGAAACGGTAATGGATATTGAAGGAAAAACTAAAGATAATGCTAAAGAAAGAGAGGATGTAAGAATTTATTGAAAGTGTAAGGAGTTGGAGAAAAATGAATCAACCGGGAAATATCCTAAAGCTTGTTATAGCTTAGGGAAAGAGGAGAAAAAGGTAGTTTGTGATTGGGTTGCAAAACTCAAGTTTCCTGATGGGTATGTTTCGAATATGGCAAAATATGTCGATATGAAAAAGTACTAGATGTTTGGTATGAAAAGTCATGATTGTCACGTGTTCATGCAACGACTGATCCCAATAGAGTTTCGTGAATTGCTGTCAATGACAGTGTGGAAAGCTTTAACTGAGCTGAGCTTGTTTTTTAAAGATCTTACATGTACTACGCTTGAAGTGGACAACCTGATAAGACTGCATGCAGAAATTCCTGTTATTTTGTGCAAGTTAGAAAAAATATTTCCTCCTGGCTTCTTTGATTCAATGGAACACCTGCCTGTTCATTTGCCCTATGAAGCAAGAGTTAGAGGGCCTATTCAATATCGATGGATGTACCCGTTCGAAAGGTACATTAAATTTTTGATTTTAATATAATATTTTCTTAATGTAAGCAACAACAGATATCTTCCCCTGTGGTTTAGCAATGTAAAAGTAGTTTCTACTGTAACATAACAACAATGGTCACTAAAATTAAAACTGATAGAAGGTTGCATTTTAATCTTGGTCAATGATTTTGAATGCATTTGTTAGCTCCTGTTTGCTGTCCCCCTCACCAATTTTGGTGAGACTGAGTAACAACTTTAACCCATTACTCGTGAAGACTGCTTTAGGTTATGTTTTAATTATAATGTAATGGCTTCTTACTATGGATAAAAACTTGTTGTCGCTGCCATTATGCAACAAAAAATATAAGTAAACTTTATTCGAAAACAGAAGTGACTATAAATTTTTTCTTGATTGAACGATAAGCATTGCACACAATTTTCTTCTCATTGAATACAAATAAAGAAGTCTTAGAAACTTAGCCGACAAGGTGCTTGGGTTATTATTTGTCAAATTATCTTAATTTTTTAGGAAACTACTTACCCGTTGTTATTAATCTTATTATTTAGAATACTTTTAGGATATATGGCTTGCTTTTATCTATGATAATAATTGTAACAAAAGCAATGTTCCAAAATTGTAGGTTCTTGGGAAAACTAAAAAAGAAAGTGACAAATAAAGCTAAGGTTGAAATTTCAATTGCCAATGCCTACTTAATTGAGGAAACATCAATGTTTTGTTCACATTACTTTGAACCTCATGTGAACACAAAGATGAATAGAGTGCTATGAAATTATGATGGAGGTGATGAGGAGCTTTATGAAGGAAGTATATCTGTATTCAAGTGTTCCGGTCGATTATCTGGGCAATAAAAAAAAAGACATTTAGGTGATCAAGAGTATGATGCTGCGAGAACTTATGTGTTACTGAATTGTGCTGAGATTTAACAGTATGTCAAGTAAGTATCATACATACATCTTTTTTTTTAACGTAATGTTGAGCGAGTCATTGTTATTAATTTAAAATTTATACTCAAGGATATTTGTCAAAGAGATAAAGACAATTGAGCCAAATTTAACTGATGTGCAAGTTGACACTAGGCTGGAGTGTGAATTTGCAAATTGGTTTAATGACTACGTAAGTTTTTTACCTTTTCAACTCATATGGATACCACTTATAATTATATGTAAATCGTATTAACTTCAATTTCACTATTAATTATAGGCACGCGATTCAGGTAATGTTGATAGTCAAATTATCAAAGATGTTGCTTCAGGGCCTTTGAGAAGTGTGGTCACTTATCCGGTATATTTTGTTAATGGGTACAAATTCTACACTAGTGAACATGGTTCGGGTAGATTAACATACAATAGTGGAGTTTGCCTAAAGGGTTCTAATTATAGTGATGAGTCAACTGATTATTACAGCATTTTAGTGGAGATTGTGCAATTAGAGTACCTAGCTCTCCTGATTAAAAGAGTTGTATTGTTTAAATGTGATTGGTTTGATCCAACGCCAAATGTTGGGATGAAGGTTCATAAAGGGTACAATCTAGTTGATGTTAACCATAAAATAAGATTTAACAAATATGAACCTTTTATTTTGGCTAGTCAGTCATCACAAGTCTATTATACGTCATATCCAAGCTTACAGCGGGATAAAGTTGATTGGTGGGCTGTGTCTAAAGCCAAACCTAAATCATTTATTGATCTTACTGGTGTCAATTTGGCTTTCCAAGATGATGAAGTCAACACACATTCACTTGATGATGTTGATACAAATGATAGTGATTATCCTTCTTTAGGAGATGATAGTGATGATGCTTCTTTAGGAGATGACACTGATTGAATTATGTTTTCTAGCATTTAGTTATTTGTTTTGTTTATACATATTGCTTTGTATCTTTTAGAATCTAAGCGATTGGATTTCAAGAAAAATAAGCATGTCTACTCTTGTGATTTATTTTATGTAAGTGTTATTTCATTATTTGGATAAACTAGAACTTAAGTGGAGCTTAAGTCGACCTTTTCACAAGCTGAGTTCAATTATCTCACAAATAGCTTCTTTCTTTTACAACTTTACTTGTATTAAATATTACTATGCCTATGCTTCTACGAAACTTAAAGTTAAGCTATTCAAGACATAACATTTAGGATTTGGTTATGATGTAAAAAAAATAGATTAATCGGTAAGTATATTAAATTATAACGAGACAACTCATTTGTAAAAGGATAAAATCGATATGCAACTCATGTTTGTTCATGAACCCAACCAGGTGAATACGTTTCCTTGCAGGGTCGGTTGCGGGTGCAAAAGTGATCGAAAAAATTTAGATAGCAGATTTATTTAAAAATTGACATTGATAATAAAATAATAATAATAATAACGGGTAGTTTTATGAAGCTCAACCTCGGGAAAGTTAAATTGATTAAGCTTTAAGTTAATCTTGAGCTCGAACACTAATTAAGCTTTAAGTTAAAATTCAAGCTCGGGTTGAGCTCGTTTAACTAGAGCTCAAGTGGAGCTTAAGTCGACCTTTTCACAAGCCGAGTTCATTTATCTCACAAATAGCTTCCTTCATTTACAACTTTACTTTTATCGAATATTATTATGCATATGCTTATACGAAACTTGAAGTTAAGCTATTCAAGACATAACATTTTGGATTTGGTTATGTGATGAACTCAAATAAGTACATATTATTACTATCATTTATCCTATTAATTTGACTTGTTTTATTATATTATGTATGAGGATTGATACTTAATCGTTTACTTTTGTAATTCTCAGGTAAAAACAAGCATTTGGTGAAACTTGGCGATTTTGGACTAATTATGGAGCAAAACATGCAAGAAGTTAAGAGTCTACCGAAATGTACAAGATCAAGACTATTCTGCTCCAGATGCGCCGCATCTCACTTATGACATGCGCCGCATCACTATCAATATTTCACCAGATACGATCCAAGATACAAGAGGACATGCGCCGCATCCTAGAATGGAGTTACGCCGCATCTTCTGGCGGTGTACGAATATTCCTGAATATTATAATCTTGGACCCCACGCGAAGTTAAGTCAATGCGCCGCATCCTACCCTCAGACAGAAACTATAAATACCCCAAGACCAGACGAATTTCGAGGTGACATATTATATCCGAAGACCGAAGTACAGAAACCTAGGACGAATTCAGTCGATTAAGGCAGCACAAGACACACCCAAACGAAGATACAAGAGCTGTAAGAAGGTGCTGCATGTGTTTAATTCATTAAGTAGTTTTGTTTTATTGTGTTAGTAAACTTTAATTCATCAAGATTGGTGGCTTGTGTAATGTGACAACGGAAAGATTGCACTCCCTTAAAACTGCTTTCTCATTAATTAAAGTTTATATGTTGATGTCATTGGTGACTTTTATTAGTGCATTGATAACCTCTGTGTCTAGCTGAGCGTTGATCGGGTCGCCATGCCTCTGCCCTCGCCTATTTATTAGATCGCCTATGCATTCTATGGTCTGTAGAAAAGTAGGAAGAAAGATAAATAGGATAGTCATAAGTAATCATTAAGGGTTTACTCGCCGATAAGATTAGAACCAACGAGAAAGGACTTAATCTCGGTGCGTTGCATCGAACTATACACTTCATATAAAACTAGCAATAAAATAAGTGACAAACTACTTATCTATCAGGACAGCCCTCTTATTGTCTCGAGTATTTATCTGTGTACGTGTGTGCTACTTGCTGATTCGTGCCTATTGGTTTAGTTTATTATTTAATTGCAACCAAATCGTGCCAGTCTCTCAGGCTGAACCCCCTTGCGTTAGAATAGGTTGTATAGCTAACTTAATATATTAAAATACTGATTAGAATAACTAGATAATACGTTCCACTCTTAGTGATCGACACTCTACTTACCATTATATTCATACTGACCGGGTACACTGCTCGTTAAGTGTGTGTGTTATTGATAAGTCGGCTAAATATAAATTTAAAACTTGAGTAGGCATTAATACTGCTAAACCGCAACGACACATCGCACGCATCAAGTTTTTGGCGCCGCTGCCGGGGAGTGAATTGATATTATCTGTTAATTTGATTAGTATTGTAATTAGGTTTTTAATCTTTAATCTAACCGCTAATTCTGTGGTGTATTAGATTAATTTGCATTCATTGTACTATTTTGCATATTTTCTGTTTTTGTGTGTTATTTGTTTGCTTTTATTTGTGTTTATTTTCGTGTGTTTTATTAGTTTTTAATTTTTCGTATTTTTTGTATTCTGCTATCGTTGTACTGAGCTAAATCGAACGATACGGCGCATCTGATCTCTCAGATACGGCGTATTGCGTTCAATTTTTATAAAATACAACGCGTTTAATTAATTCGATACGACGCATCTTTTCCCCAAGATACGGCGTATCTGTTTTTGATAAAAAAAATTTCTAAACGTTAACGCCATACGACGCATCTGCTTTAGCAGATACGGCGTATCTATTATTTTAATTAAAAACAGTTTTCGAATTATTAAACAGATACGGCGTATCGATTTTTATCGATACGGCGCATCTTCTGAATCAAAAATCTTATATTTTGAAACGTAACGAAGATACGGCGCATTAACTTTGGTTAATACGACGCATTTAATTTTAATAAATATCGATTTTTGCTAATTAAAATTGATACGGCGCATTCGATTTTCTAAGCGGCGTATCTATTTTCTGAATAAAAGTCTGATTTAATTTTAACGATTATAAGATACGGCGTATCCAACTTTTTGGATACGGCGCATCGTCTGCAGATATCAGTTATTTTTATTCTTATATCCGTTTCTATATTCATTAATCTTTCTTCTAGCGAACAAATCCTACTGATGCTTTCATGATTATTTCAGAAGAATAATGGAAGAATTCGGAGAACTGATTGACTACGACTTCGAAGCCAATTTTATGGATGGAGTATTGGTGCAAGATAAATCACCCGAACGTTACGATGGGGACTACATTGAACTTAATGACCTTGATGGACCATTAGCATCCAATGACCTGTTCATGGATGATGCGGAATCTGAGTTAGAAGATGGAGAAATTCTGGATAGTCCAAAGGTCAACGTTATTAATACTAGGAATTACGATGAATTTGAGGGATATGATGGTTCTTGGGATTACGGTAGAAGAATCCACGCCGATTGTGCTTACAATCTGCAATTCCCATGCATGATTGGGTACAAATGTATTGACGCCAATTTCTTTCCTATTTTACCAATCAATGTCATGTCAAGAAGCTTTTACAATTCTATTATGAGAAATAAAGTGGAGCACAAGGGAAAGAATGTAGTTGGGGCCTTCATTAATGTCCCGATCTTCATTGGATGTTTTACCGTTGTTACTGAGTTCGCCGTTGTTGAAGACATGAATACCTATCGTGACAGCGATATGGGTGATGTGATTGTTGGAAAACCATTTTGTAGGGAGATCACTATTAATGCAAAACGATTTGAAGAAAAGATCACCTTTCAATGTGGAAGCGACATTATCACTTATATGATGCCCCGAACTCACCCTGGGTTTAAACATGCTACTAATAGGTTCTGCTACAAATTCTCTCCATTCCTTTTTATTAGTAATGATGACATGAAGAGAGGAATTGAGTACCCATATCAAATTATGGAAGGATTCTATAAAGGAGTTTTGAATTTGGGACCTGAATATATACGTGATGAGTTAGTTGCTAAATGGATCCTACATGGCAATGTGGGAACCAACGATCGATATTAAAGAGCTGAACGTGAGTCTAACTTGAAGACTCTGGAATAAAGACAAGTGCTTACCGGGAGACAACCCGGAGAAATTTTTAATTTTCTGTTTTTGTGTCGAGTCAGTCAGGCCGCAGAGGATACGGCGCATCTCAATCCTGAGATGCCACGCATCTCCTGCAATGGTCATATCTTTATTTTTCTGCATTTTTTTTATTTTCGACTTTAAAACTTTTTATCAGTTTATTTTAATGCGGCGCATCCCTGGTTAAGGATGCGGCGCATCTTCTATTCTGATCCGTATTTATCCCAGGCTCGATACGGCGTATCTTCTTCCATAAGATACGGCGCATCGACTGACCTGATGATTTTCATTTTTATTTTTTCTGTTTTATTTTTACCTAACTACTAATGTATTATGCAAGTTGAACCTTTCTTAACTTAGGTGTGCTTTTAAAGCCTTGGTGGTATTATAGATTCCTGCACTTCTTGTGGATACATCTATTATGAAGCTTAAACGTTCTAATCCACAAGAAAGATGATTTTTGCTCTTATACAAATGGAGGATCATACCGAGCAAATCTCAGGGGAGTTTTTCTGTTCTAATTCTTTTATTTTCCAGTTTTTAACCTTTTATACAAACAACGAGGACATTGTTTAACTTAAGTGGGGGGATTGGAGAATTAGAACACTTAACACTTACTTGTCCTAAACTTTTCAAAATATGCTTAAAAAGTGCTTAATATATAAAAATTTTAAAATTTTTTAGCATGTTTTTGTTTAAAGTCTAAGTTGCATAGCTGCACACATGACGTTATTTTCAAAAATTGTGATTTTTCAAAACTCACAAATCTATGAGTGTGCCGGTGACTTGTAAACTTTAGAACTTGGCTTGTATACTATTCGAGACCACCATAATAAGTATTATTTTTATATAATTGGAATGACTTGTCTAAATTGGTAAATTTCTAGGATTACACCCAAAAAGCCTATTATATGTTATGTGATATTAACTAACTACACTGGTTAGTTAACCCCCGTATAAACCCTTTTGTTACTCTCATTTTCAGAGTAAGATACCCCTAGAAAAACACTCAGAGCCATTCCTTTCGTTTCTTACACCTTTGTTAAAATGTTTCGTTACACCCTTACACCTTAGCCTACCCTGTAGATTAGAATCCGTGGTTGGTTAATTGCTATAGGCAAAGTGTGTTTCCTTACATTACCTGTGTTCGCGTGCGTAATTCATTATCTATGGTTAGGTCGGGAAATTGCACAATGCAATTGGAGTGAAAGTAAATATTGTATATCTTTGAGTTTATTTTTCGTGTGTTTACTACTTTCACTATTACCGTTATTTCTGAAGTCATGAAAAGTATGGAAAAATTATCCAGAATTATCATTATAGTGATGTGGTGAAATTTTACACATCTTTTTATATGTTGAAGTTAAAAAAAAAAAAAAAAAAAAAAAAAAAAAAAAAAAAAAAAAAAAAAAAAAAAATCGAAAAAAAAAAAGAAAAAAAAAAGAAAAAAAGAAGAAAGTTGGATGTTTGTTTTTAACCAACGATGTAAAGTTATGTAAGTGGTCGATATCACCACTATTTATTGTATACTATACCTATGGATTGAATGGGAGTTGGCAGTTATGGGAACGCCGACTAAGGTTTATTCTTTGATTAAGATCTTGTTGAGTATAATTCGTGTCTACCTAAAGCGTGTGTTTCAAGTGTTAAAGCGTGAGTTATTCTATGATATGAGTCTTATTCATGGGATGGTTGGGATAGTGATTAACCACACTTAGAATTTTAATTTATCTGTTTTGTTTATTTTTATTTTACACCAATTTGTATCCCAAATATTATCCATACCCTGTATTATTCTTTATCCAACCAAACCTTTGATTTATTGAGATTAGGGATTTGAGCAATCTTAAGTATCGTAGTCGTGGATTCGACTATGTATTTATGATTTTGTCGCCCTTTTTGATATATTATTATTGGTGAAGTTTGGACCTATCTTTAGCCTATTCGAGTTAAGGATTTGAGCAATTGCAAGTATCGTGTTCGTGGATTCGATCATGTATTTGTGATTTTGTCGCCTTTTCTGGAATTTGAGATCGATAGTGATTAAGAATAATTAACCCTTAAGCCTCAAAACCCTTTTTACCGCTTTAGACTTGTTATTCCTTGGCTTTAGTGGGGGAGATGTGTATACTTGCCAAGCTTATGATAGAATATTCGTCACGACTGGACAGTTAAACGATTAGATTTGCTTTTATCGAAATATTTTATTTTACATCTAATTCGTTAAGTGTTTGGTTGTGTGATTATGGCAAAAATGAATACATGCTTAAATATAAAAATAAATCCTAACATCTTTAGGATACATTTTCATAAGATTAATTCTAAGGTTTACTTGGGGACAAGTAAAGTTCAAGTGGGGGGATATTTGATGAACTCAAATAAGTACATTTTATTACTATCATTTATCCTATTAATTTGACTTGTTTGATTATATTATGTATGAGGATTGATACTTAATCGTTTACTTTTGTAATTCTCAGGTAAAAACAAGCATTTGGTGAAACTTGGCGATTTTGGACTAATTATGGAGCAAAACATGCAAGAAGTTAAGAGTCTACCGAAATGTACAAGATCAAGACTATTCTGCTCCAGATGCGCCGCATCTCACTCATAACATGCGCCGCATCACTATCAATATTTCACCAGATACGATCCAAGATACAAGAGGACATGCGCCGCATCCTAGAATGGAGTTACGCCGCATCTTCTGGCGGTGTACGAATATTCCTGAATATTATAATCTTGGACCCCACGCGAAGTTAAGTCAATGCGCCGCATCTACTTACTAGATGCGCCGCATCCTACCCTCAGACAGAAACTATAAATACCCCAAGACCAGACGAATTTCGAAGAGACATAATATATCCGAAGACCGAAGTATAGAAACCTAGGACGAATTCAGTCGATTAAGGCAACACAAGACACACCCAAACGAAGATACAAGAGCTGTAAGAAGGTGCTGCATGTGTTTAATTCATTAAGTAGTTTTGTTTTATTGTGTTAGTAAACTTTAATTCATCAAGATTGGTGGCTTGTGTAATGTGACAACGGAAAGATTGCACTCCCTTAAAACTGCTTTCTCATTAATTAAAGTTTATATGTTGATGTCATTGGTGACTTTTATTAGTGCATTGATAACCTCTGTGTCTAGCTGAGCGTTGATCGGGTCGCCATGCCTCTGCCCTCGCCTATTTATTAGATCGCCTATGCATTCTATGGTCTGTAGAAAAGTAGGAAGAAAGATAAATAGGATAGTCATAAGTAATCATTAAGGGTTTACTCGCCGATAAGATTAGAACCAACGAGAAAGGACTTAATCTCGGTGCGTTGCATCGAACTATACACTTCATATAAAACTAGCAATAAAACAAGTGACAAACTACTTATCTATCAGGACAGCCCTCTTATTGTCTCGAGTATTTATCTGTGTACGTGTGTGCTACTTGCTGATTCGTGCCTATTGGTTTAGTTTATTATTTAATTGCAACCAAATCGTGCCAGTATCTCAGGCTGAACCCCCTTGCGTTAGAATAGGTTGTATAGCTAACTTAATATATTAAAATACTGATTAGAATAACTAGATAATACGTTCCACTCTTAGTGATCGACACTCTATTTACCATTATATTCATACTGACCGGGTACACTGCTCGTTAAGTGTGTGTGTTATTGATAAGTCGGCTAAATATAAATTTAAAACTTGAGTAGGCATTAATACTGCTAAACCGCAACGACACATCGCACGCATCATTATGCTGTAAAAAAAAGTGGATTAGTCAGTAAGAGTATTAAAACCTAACAAGACAACCCATTTGCAAAAGAAGAAAATCGATATGCAACTCATGTTTGTTGATAAACCCAACCTAATGAATAAGTTTCCTTGTAGGGTCGGTTACGAGTGCAAAAGTAATCGGAAAATTTAAAGATAACAGATTTATTTAATAACTGACATTGATAATAAAATAATAATAATAACAACGGATAGTTATATGAAGCTCGAGCTCGGTCAAGTTAAATCTATTAAGCTTAAGTTAATCTTGAGCTCGAAAACTAATTAATTAGCTTTGAGTTAAAAGTCAAGCTCTGGTTGAGCTCAAGTGGAGCTTAAGTCGACCTTCTCACAGCCGAGTTCAATTATCTCACAAATAGCTTTTTTCATTTACAACTTTACTTGTATCGTTTATTATAATGTCTATGCTTACACGAAACTTGAAGTTAAGCTATTTAAGACATACCTTTTTGGATTTGGTTATGTTGTACAAAATGTAAAAAATAGTTGGTAAACGTATAAAAACCTAACGAGATAACCCATTTGCGAAAGAAGAAAGATCTATACACTATTGTTTGTATGTTAGTAAGTACCTTAATAACCTGATTGACCCGAACCCGACAAATCCGTTTAATATAGGTCTTCTTGCGAGTTAATTTCTTTCCTTTGAACATCCAATAAACCTGATAATATGATTAGCATGATACTAATTCTAATTCATAATAACTAAAATACTAATGAAGAGGTAAATAACAATAATAGTAATAATAATTGGGGTGTTACTCGGGTTGACTCGGTCTGGTTCAGGTCAATTCGGGTTGAGGCTAAAAGAACATACCCAAACCTGACTTTATTTAGAAATCAGGTTAATCAGGTTCGAGTCAATTTGGGTCGGGTCAAATCGGGGTGGGTCAAACCGATTAAAAGTAAAATGATTAAAAAAATTGCTTACTTCAATATGTTTAGAATGTATAAATGTTAGTCGAGTCAAGTTGATCGGGTTCGGTTAAATATGAGTCTGGTCAATACGGGTTGATATACCCAAACCCGACCCTATTTAGAACTCAAGTTAAATGGGTTGACCCAAATTAACCAAACCAGTTAACCCGACCTGAATAAGCTTAATCGGGTTCGGTTCGGATATGTGTTTCTGACACCCCTAATAATAATAATAATAATAATAATAATAATAATAATAATAATAATAATAATAGTATTTACTTATTCATCAAACTATATATTATAATAAAATACTAATGAATATAGTGAATAATAAAACTATAGGTTTTGTCATTCATCAAATTTTTAACCTTCCACACTACAATACCATATGGTTATTGACTTGTGAAAAGATATTGGCGCCATTCTGGGAAATTATTTGGTGCCCCTAGATATGTGGGGATCGTGGAGCAGCAGTCACTCCTTCCACATAAGGTTTATCTGGCGGTTTATCAGATGCAATAGACTTTCAAGAAGCAGTAGAACAAGGTATGTTCATACACCATTCATTATATTAGATCATAATTTGTGGTAATTAGTTTTAATTTACCTTTTAATTTAATGTTAGGGTGCTTGATTTGTTGAGTCTTGTTGCATGATTAGAGTTGATTAGGTTTATTTTTACTTTACACTTTCATGTAAAAATCCTAGGGTTCTCTAAATTTGTATTGATAATTGTAATTGCGTGGGTAACGACATATTCGATTATGTTTACCATTAATTTCAATTGTGAACCCACTGCTTGAACCCACTATTTGAGAGGATCTAAACACACTAGACTTGTGTTGAGGATACTTTGAGTATATATCAACTAGTATGCGAAATCTACTAATTGATACTTAGAAGATTTGTTAATGTAACTGTAATGGACACTTTATATGAACAATGAATAACACCAAACGCTTCAATATTATTAGATATAATACGAGTGATCTTTCTTATCACTAGGGTTTACAAAACCTTGAAGCTTAACAAAAACGTATATCTAAACGTCTAACCTAGGACCTCCTTTTATAACACAAGGAGTCCTTTACAAGATAAGTATTGATATTCTAAGCATGCATAATATCCGTATAATTCTAACTATATAAGATATATATGAAATCTATTCTATGCTTATCCTTCTACATGTCATCATGAGCAGTACTAATCTTCAGTCTTCAAGTAGTCCAGCAGTACTATCTTCTATACTAGCAGTACTAACTCAGCAGTTAGTATTGTTAGTTATATCTTCATCAGTCTTTAACTTACACTAGCAGTACTAACTCCATTATTACTGTCAGTGTTAATCTTCAACAGTAATAATACAAAACCAATTTCTTGAACATTTAATTCCTAACAATCCTCCCCTAAAATTGTGATTTACCCTAAACCATCAAGTTTCTGAATTAAATGATTACCTTGTCAGGATTCTTCCAAACACTATCTTCTTAGCCTTAGTCATGTAGTCTTCATTGCTTCTGCTTGCTGATATATCTTCCTCACTAATTCTCTTGCCATTTCTGAGTCTTCATCAACTCTGAGCTTAGCAACTAACATAATAAATAAGATACCTGCTCTCAATGGAAAGTCCTTCTCAATTAGCATGTAGACATCCACACCATCCTTTGTAGATACCTGGTGAACACCACAAGTATCATACAATCTCCAAGTAGTAGCAAGGTCATGAGCTTGAAACTGCCATAAGGGATCTTCTGCATCAGGTTCATACAACCTCTTCAGTTCTACCCGTAGCTCCTTGTATTTGTCTTCTATAGGATCTGTAGATCTGAACCTTTCTTTAACTAGACTCCATAACTTGTCCAAATCTTTTCTATCAAAAGCCTTTATCATATCTTCAAAATACTTGTAGACTTCTGAGTGTCC
The DNA here is from genome assembly GCA_021014915.2 of Artemisia tridentata subsp. tridentata. Classification (NCBI taxonomy): domain Eukaryota; kingdom Viridiplantae; phylum Streptophyta; class Magnoliopsida; order Asterales; family Asteraceae; genus Artemisia; species Artemisia tridentata. The sequence goes on along the minus strand of CP139501.1, from coordinate 57,100,132 downwards.
TCCTACCCTGATAATCTTACAGCCCTTGATAACCCCATCTGAGTAAACTTCCCAGTCAATGATGGGATGTTTTGCTTGAAGTGGATCAACATTCATAGCTTCTGGGATTATGACCATCATACTCTGAATCCTTTCATCAGGCAATTCCTCTGCTGTTTCTTCTTCCTCACCTGCTTGATCTTCCTTTTCTTCTTCAGTCTTTTGCATCTTTGAATCCTCTTACTCTAACTGCTCACCTGTTCTCTTATCACCTCTGCTTGTCTCAACAGTTTCTAGGATTCCTCTTAACAAAAGTTGAATTTTTCTATATGTAATGCAGTACAATCTCTCTATTTCTTCATAAGACCTAGCTTTTAATTGTTTCTCAGTCCAATGGTCTTGATTTTTTAGATAGCCTTTCATGTACCTCATCTGTTGAGCTTTTGTTGGAGGCTTCTTCTTAGCAGCTGCCTTTTTGCTTTGATGCTTTCTAATCTCTTCAAGAAAATCACTGATTGCACTCTCTTGTTCTTCAGTTGTAAACTGTGATCTCTCTTCCTCTTTCATCCTCAAAGCTAATTCTTTATCTACCTGTTCTTGAGCTGCTCTTCCTTGTTCTTCACTTAGTAGCTTTTGTTCAACCATGAATCTTGCAATTCTCTTTTCTTCAGCTACTCTTGTTTCTTCTTCAGCTTGCATCATCTGAGCAACCTCATAGTCATAATCCATTTGAGCTTGAGACTTCTTGCTAATTTTCTTGGATGGCTCAGCTTCAGTCATTATACCTTTTCCCTTGTCAATCCTTCTCCTTCTCATGTAAACTGCACCAGCAGTACTAAGTCATGCACCAGCAGTACTAAGTTCTGCACTAGCAGTACCTTCTTGAGGACCTCCTTGAGCTTCTTCCATGTGTTCATCTGGCCTCCCCTGAGTATCATAACCTTCTTGAACCAATGAAACATGGGGATCTTGATCTAGCTTGGCAATCTTCCTCCCGTGTTTGGAAGACTCCTCACCATGTCATCATCTTGATCATCATTAGAACTGGAAGAGCTTGAGGATTCCAGCATCTGAGATGTCCTCTTTCTCTTGAGATTCTTGACTTGTTGCTCTAACTTTTTGACCTTCAAGATTAGCTTGGTGTATACCCTTCCAAAAACCTGCTTGGTTTTCTTGAGCTCATCTTCCAAGCCATTTAATTTATCTGTCAACCTTGTACATAAGTCCATCAATTCATTAAGTTTAAGATTTCCCTCAGCACTTCCTGATGTGTTACCTTCAGGGAGAGGTGCATCATGGGGCAAAGACTCAGGCTCATCCAAAGGGTGAGTATCTGAGCCACCCATTGTTTCCATGTGGCTTGGGATTCCACCACCTATACTAGGTTCAAAAGAACTTTGCACATTAGGTGTTGCCATAGGTTGGTTCTTCATTATGGTACCCCTGTCCTGCCTAGCTTTTAAGCCTGTGACAGTAGGTGCAGCCCTTCCTATACTGACATAGTCAGCCTCATCTGCTACTAGGGAAGTGGTAGGCACTCTGTGCTGAGGAACACTAGAGCCCTCTCTGGATAAACTTCTAGTTGGTGATGAAGTTGGTTGTGAGGCTGTGTTTGATGAACTTGTGGGTGTGTGTTGGGAGTCAACTGGGGTAGTTGATCCTTCACCCTGTACCTGCAACATGTTATCAAAAAGAGGCACTTCTACCCCACTATAACCCTTTGAGGCCATCCTCATGTTACTATAATGTTTTTGTATAAGGGTTGGAGTTGGATAAATATTTTGATGAGGTAGAAGGTGGCTGTAACAATTCACATTTCAGGATAATTTATATTGTCGAAATTTTTACTATTCATTTTTACTATTCACTGGCACTATTCATACCCAAAATTTTTATTTCATATTCTCGTAAGTTAAACTATTTGAATGATAACCCGAGAGTTTGACGCTCGTCGGATCATTTCTGCAAAAATCACGAAACCGTGTCTGAGATTTACGTTTAGGTTTAAACGTCATTCTAGCATCCCGATATGTCCATAAAACATTGTAAACAATAGAAATATGAATTTCTCTCATTTTACGACAATTCCACAAGTTTTGGAATTTTACGTTTTCCAGTTCAGCGTTTTACGCGAATTACGCGTTTTAGACCCGCGTTTCCAGTTTTAACAGGGTTTAAGCAACCCGATGGAACTTACCACTCATTTTATATTTTATTATGGAGTATAATGATAAGTTAAATCATTCCTACAAGTTTCGTATTTTTACGATACCCGGTTTTATGTTTCGTAACCTAACAACTTACGGTTAGCGATTAACGGGACTAAAACTCACTCCGTAAAAGCAAGATAATATCAAAAACCTATCTAGTCATCCAAGATAAGCATATGAACGAAATTTATGGCTAGTCACAAGCCTTTTTGGCTTGTGATAAAGCCTTGATAAGTCTTGAACTCTAGGATTGTAAACATGTGTCCAAACTTCTTCACTAAGCTTGCAAAATATCTCAACACTTAACCTCCTCATTACACCTTCCTACACACCTTCCTAACCTCCTCATTAGCCTATAAATACCCTCTCCTCTCCCCTTTGTTGCAGCCCATACATCACACACAAACACCCTTTCATTAGCTAGTTTACTTCAAGTGTTATCAAAGAATTCAAGTGCATTATCAATCCAAAAAACTCTTGTTAAGTTTTTATTGATCCAAAGCCCTAGTTCTTCTTCCTTTTGGTGATCTTACATACACACAAGAAGAGTTCTAATAGAAGTCTTCAAGTGCTTTTCGAAGTAATCAAAGAAGTAGGAAGCTAATTCTTGATCAATCAAAGTCCTATCCTTGTTCTTAGTTTCCTTTCATTAGAAAGCCAAAAGTTGTAAGAAACCCTAACACATTTTCTTTCTCAATATCATTTTCATGCTTACTATGCTTCATTCATATTATATATGGTCGTTGTGTTATGTTCATGATGTATAAAAACTCTTAAAACAAGTTAAGAACACTATATGTTAAGCTATGTTAAGTAATCAAGGAAACTAGTGACATATATTGCGAAATACGACCAAAATGGTATAAAAATGATATTGGAAAAATACCTACTGTAATAGAGGACTTTAAAAGGAAAACATAGCAATTTGAATCATCGAAAACGAGTACACGAGTCAAAAGTTATGGCCAAAAGAAGTTAGCGAAACCAAAACGCCGAAACTGTCCAAAACCTACTGTCCCCGAACTGAGGTAAATTTTAGAGGCACTTCTGATCCGTTTCATCAAAAAGTTAAAACATGAAGGTTGTCTGGAACGACGTTTTCTTCAAAGAAGTTTTAGACCACGAGTCATGAAAACGCATAACGAATGAGATAAATTTTTAAAATCTCAACAGCCCCTATTTAGCTTAACAACTATGTTTTTCGTCACGACCATGTAAAACCAAGAGGTCTAATGACCTTAAGCCGAGACCACAGCCATGGCTAAGGTCAAGGATGAGTCTCAAGACCATGGTAGCCATGACCAAAACCACAGCAAATCCACGGCTAAAAACCTTAAGGCTTTCTAAGCCGAAAACATGAACTAAAGTGTTAGTCATAACATAACCAACCAATTTGGATCTAATCCATCAATATACCATAAGGTTTTGCAAATAATATCACATCCGTACGAGACTTAATAAACTCATAAAGATAACAAACTTCATTCAAAATAAACTTTCCTAAGTTTATTCAACTTTCGGACATGTAACGTTTAGAGACCAAAAACATATATTTTCTATCGAATACTACAACACTAGGGAGCTTCATGTGAGGGGTTTCATTTGGGTAAACGGATCGACGAGTTGCTGGATTTACGAATTAAAGTATCCTAGCTCCTCGAACGTTTACTACATGACCTCTGAATTATGATGGCCCGAAAGGTAGTACAAGATATACAAACTATACATGTTTCATAAACCATCTTTATACAACGACCTACACAACATACTAAGTACTACATCATGAACAATATGCAAGACATATATGGGCTCGTCTTTCTATTCTTAGACATTATTCCAAACCTAAGTCGCAACGTTCTATTGTAGGTTACACTTAGAGGTTTCCCGGCTTATCCATCGAACTCATTAAGGCACTAAAACACCATCCAACTCACGGTGAGTCATAGTCCCGTTTTTATACTTGTTTTATAAACTTTTTGGGGAGATACATGCTTAACTACTGTTATAACAATCACAATTACTTGAAATCTATGCTCTATGCTTGAAACTATGTGTTATATCAATCTTTATTGATATTTGGAGTTATGTACTTAAGAGTTATGTGCTATATCAATTATTATTGATACCTTATGTGCTATGTCAAACCCACCTTGTTAAATCCTAATATCATGAACCGTTTAAGTACCTATTTGTAAGCAAGACATTTGTGTTAAGCCGGTTAGGTAACCAAATGCACTATACTTGAAGATGTTTGTGTTAAGCGTTAGGTAACCAAGCGCTCTATAATTAAAGATGTTTTGTTAAGCCGGTTAGGTAACCAAGCACACTATATGTGAAAACGTTTATGTTAAGCCGGGTAGGTAACAAAACGTATTAAATTGATGTTGTGTTAAGATGTTAGTAACACGAGCTTAGTGAAATAACAACTGTTTTGTTTCCAAACTATGAGTGCGAGGCTATACAGCTCATACTACAAACATTATATTCAACAATTTAACTAAACTCTATGAACTCACCAACCTTTGTGTTGACACTTTAGCATGTTTATCTCAAGTCCATAATGATCGAGGCTGGCACGGAGGAGCACAGATATTCAAGAGGGCTATAAATTTTATTATCATTCGAAAACTCATTTGATGTATTTTGTAAACATGGAACCATCTGGGACCTCACTTTTTAAACTCTGATATTTATATAATTCGAATGATAAATCTTTTAAAACGACTCCATTAGAGTTCGTTTTCTATTATTATGACTGTTGTGCCGTCGAGTAACACCCAGTTTGAATTCCGCTGCGTATCATGAAATTGGGGGTGTTACAGATTGGTACCAGAGCCATGGTTGTAGAGAAACGAGTATAAACGAGACCTAAACTATAACCACCTTTACAAGCAAAAACATTTTTATAGCCTTACGCTCTCCGTGCCTTCCATCCTCCAGACGATTATGTGACTTTTAGACATGTTATGCCACACGAATATCTAGGATGTTGATATATACACACTCGACACACTTTCGATCATTTTATATAAACGATGTACTAAACATATCTGCGTATGCCTATTCCAAGGCATTACGGCACAACCACATTTTCCCGATCATTTATCTACTCGTGCATTTTAGGACTTACGAAACCTTCTCAAGATATTGTAACTAATTACAATAGTCTCTATAATTTCTCAAGACATTGTAACTGATTACAATGGTCTTCATTATTTTCTAGACATTGTGAAGTTGCACAATGGTCTATCCTATTCCTCAAACATTGTAAATCCTACAGCGGTCTCTGTTACATCCTCAGACACTGTGAGTGATACAGTGGTCTCAATTACATCCATAGACACTGTAAATAAAACAGCGGTCTCATTTACTCCCAGACATTGTGAGTTGCACAATCGTCTCCCCTATTCTCAAACCATGTACTCACCAACTACTTTAAACACCAAGGATCATAAAACTACTTGACTAAACCGAACATCACATTATCGGTCCTTAATTATACATAGCCTAGCTACCTATGTCTAATTAGGGAGGGATCATGTTATGTTGGGAGCAGTTACTTGTATGTTTTATGAAAAACAAACTTTTCACTTATATCCTTATTGTAGACATCATGTCTGTACCTCCATCACCCGATCACATTCCCGCTATGCCCGCTCACTTACCATTTCTTCCCGAACTCAATGATGCCTATCTTAAAGCACTTGATTATGACAATGAGGAAGAACCTTATGAGGATATAGTCAGTAACCAAGAGGACCAGATACGTTAAAAATACCCACATCTTTTTACCAACAATGCTTCTACTCCTAACACAAATTGATCTTCGGGACTGAGCTCTCTTAAGGGGTGGAGACTGTAACAATTCGCATTTCAGGTTAATTTCTATTCCCGAAATTTTTACTATTCACTGGCACTATTCATACCCGAAATTTTTATTTCATATTCTCGTAAGTTAAACTATTTTAATGATAACCCGAGAGTTTGACGCTCGTCGGATCATTTCTGCAAAAATCACGAAACCGTGTCTGAGATTTACGTTTAGGTTTAAACGTCATTCTAGCATCCCGATATGTCCATAAAACATTGTAAACAATAGAAATATGAATTTCTCTCATTTTACGACAATTCCACAAGTTTTCGAATTTTACGTTTTCCAGTTCAGCGTTTTACGCGAATTACGCGTTTTAGACCCGCGTTTCCAGTTTTAACAGGGTTTAAGCAACCCGATGGAACTTACCACTCATTTTATATTTTATTATGGAGTATAATGATAAGTTAAATCATTCCTACAAGTTTCGTATTTTTACGATACCCGGTTTTACGTTTCGTGACCTAACAACTTACGGTTAGCGATTAACGGAACCAAAACTCACTCCGTAAAAGCAAGATAATATCAAAAACCTATCTAGTCATTCAAGATAAGTATATGAACGAAATTTATGGCTAGTCACAAGCCTTGTTGGCTTGTGATAAAGCCTTGATAAGTCTTGAACTCTAGGATTGCAAACATGTGTCCAAACTTCTTCACTAAGCTTGCAAAATATCTCAACACTTAACCTCCTCAATACACCTTCCTACACACCTTCCTAACCTCCTCATTAGCCTATAAATACCCTCTCCTCTCCCCTTTGTTGCAGCCCATACATCACACACAAACACCCTTTCATTAGCTAGTTTACTTCAAGTGTTATCAAATAATTCAAGTGCATTATCAATCCAAAAACTCTTGTTAAGTTTTTATTGATCCAAAGCCCTAGTTCTTCTTCCTTTTGGTGATCTTCCATACACACAAGAAGAGTTCTAGTAGAAGTCTTCAAGTGCTTGTCCAAGTAATCAAAGAAGTATGAAGCTAATTCTTGATCAATCAAAGTCCTATCCTTGTTCTTAGTTTCCTTTCATTAGAAAGCCAAAAGTTGTAAGAAACCCTAACACATTTTCTTTCTCAATATCATTTTCATGCTTACTATGCTTCATTCATATTATATATGGTCTTTGTGTTATGTTCATGATGTATAAAAACTCTTAAAACAAGTTAAGAACACTATATGTTAACCTATGTTAAGTAATCAAGGAAACTAGTGACATATATTGAGAAATACGACCAAAATTGTATAAACATGATATTGGAAAAATACCTACTGTAATAGAGGACTTTAAAAGGAAAACATAGCAATTTGAATCATCGAAAACGAGTACACGAGTCAAAAGTTATGGCCAAAAGAAGTTAGCGAAACCAAAACGCCGAAACTGTCCAAAACCTACTGTCCCCGAACTGAGGTAAATTTTAGAGGCACTTCTGATCTGTTTCATCAAAAAGTTAAAACACGAAAGTTGTCCGGAACGACGTTTTCTTCAAACAAGTTTTAGACCACGAGTCATGAAAACGCATAACGAATGAGATAAAAATTTAAAATCTCAACAGCCCTTATTTAGCTTAACAACTATGTTTTTCGTCACGACCAAGTAAAATCAAGAGGTCTAATGACCTTAAGCCGAGACCACAGCCATGGCTAAGGCCAAGGATGAGTCTCAAGACCATGGTAGCCATGACCAAAGCCACAGCAAAGCCACAGCTAAAGACCTTAAGGCTTTTTAAGCCGAAAACATGAACTAAAGTGTTAGTCATAATATAACCAACCAATTTGGATATAATCCATCAATATACCATAAGGTTTTGAAAAAAATATCACATCCGTACGAGACTTAATAAACTCATAAAGATAACAAACTTCATTCAAAATAAACTTTTCTAAGTTTATTCAACTTTCGGACATGTAACGTTTAGAGACCAAAAACATATATTTTCTATCGAATACTACAACACTAGGGAGCTTCATGTGAGGGGTTTCATTTGGGTAAACGGATCGACGAGTTGCTGGATTTACGAATTAAAGTGTCCTAGCTCCTCGAACATTTACTATATGACCTCTGAATTATGATGGCCCGAAAGGTAGTACAAGATATACAAAGTATACATGTTTCATAAACCATCTTTATACAACGACCTACACAACATACTAAGTACTACATCATGAACAATATGCAAGACATATATGGGCTTGTCTTTCTATTCTTAGACATTATTCCAAACCTAAGTCGCAACGTTCTATTATAGGTTGCACTTAGAGGTTTCCCGGCTTATCCATCGAACACATTAAGGCACTAAAACACCATCCAACTCACGGTGAGTCATAGTCCCGTTTTTATACTTGTTTTATAAACTTTTTAGGGGAGATACATGCTTAACTACTGTTATAACAATCACAATTACTTGAAATCAATGCTAAATGCTTGAAACTATGTGTTATATCAATCTTTATTGATATTTGGAGTTATGTACTTAAGAGTTATGTGCTATATCAATTATTATTGATACCTTATGTGCTATGTCAAACCCACCTTGTTAAATCCTAATATCATGAACCGTTTAAGTACCTATTTGTAAGCAAGACATTTGTGTTAAGCCGGTTAGGTAACCAAATGCACTATACTTGAAGACGTTTGTGTTAAGCCGGTTAGGTAACCAAGCGCTCTATAATTAAAGATGTTTGTGTTAAGCCGGTTAGGTAACCAAGCGCACTATATGTGAAAATGTTTATGTTAAGCCGGGTAGGTAAAAAAATGTATTAAATTGATGTTGTGTTAAGATGTTAGTAACACGAGCTTAGTGAAATAACAACTGTTTTGTTTCCAAACTATGAGTGCGAGGCTATACAGCTCACACTAAAAACATTGTATTCAATAATTTAACTAAACTCTATGAACTCACCAACCTTTGTGTTGACACTTTAGCATGTTTATCTCAGGTCCATAATGATTGAGGCTGGCATGGAGGAGCACGGATATTCAAGAGGGCTATAAATTTTATTATCATTCGAAAACTCATTTGATGTATTTTGTAAACATGGAACCATCTGGGACCTCATTTTGTAAACTCTGATATTTATATAATTCGAATGATAAATCTTTTAAAACGACTCCATTAGAGTTTGTTTTCTATTATTATGACTGTTGTGCCGTCGAGTAACACCCAGTTTGAATTCTGCTGCGTATCACGAAATTGGGGGTGTTACAGTGGCTTTTTCTCATATTCAAAATACTTTGGATAAAACGTGGATACATTAAAAATTTTGATTTGCTATCCACATTCTTTAGCATACCATCAAAAATAAGTTTGGAAAAATTATAAGTCCTATCAGTTGATAAGCAAATGAGAGCTGTTGCAATATTGCTACTGAACTGTTCCGATGAAATTTTCTTATGACTCATACAATGAAGTATGGTATGACTGAAAAACCTCCATTGTGGGGCAAAACAACCTTTTTGAAAAGTTAAAGATTGAGAAGTGGTGTTGTACCCCATTCTGGATAGAGTTTGAAAGATTTCAGTGTTTGACAAATCACTAATACCATTGTCATCTGCTAGTTGGAGATGCCTCCTAACAGATGATTCAGTAAGAGTGATGGTTTTGCCATCAATTGTTGCATTTAGCTCTTTGTCTCCATTTTCAATAGTATTGACAGTGACTGTCTACCAAAACTGCTTGATTTGGGAGACATAGATAGTAGGGTTTAGAGTTAAAGCATACCTTATATGGGTTGAGTTCAAAAAGTCTACTATCTGATGGAAGGAAGCACCTTCCTCTGTTTTCTCCAAATATGCCACCATGTTATGTTTGTAGACAAAGGTTAAATTGGCCATGATCATCAGCAAAAGAGTGATTTGACTGCTGGGGTTTGAGTGATTAGGTAACAAAGTAGATTAAGTAAAGCGAATTGAGATATTATATAAGAATTTTTAGGGTTTCTATTGAACCGAATTCACTAAAAGATAACTTTAGATTGAAGAAATTGAATAAAATAGATTAAAAGTAAAAAATATCCAATTTAGGAAACCCTTAAGTAAAGTAATTGACCAGAAAAATCTCAACGGCTATATTCAAAAAGCGGTTATGACTCAACAGTACAAACGGCTATCCAGCTGTACAAAGTTTTGCCTAGTAGTACTAACTTTTGCCTAGCAGTACTAAGTTTTGGAAAAACTTTGACTCAGCAGTATAAACTCAATTTTTACTTAAAACAATACTGCGTACCAACATTTTGAAAGGATTAAGTGTAAAAGAAGACACTTAATCAAATTTCGGTTTAATTCAACCTCTGGTTGTGTGAGAACCAATAATTTCAGTTATAAATAACTGCCTGTGATCAGATAAACTCATTCAAAGAGCTTTCTTGACAGGGTTTCTAGCTCGTGGCAGGTGTTGCCTCTAACACAGATGTGTTAGATTCACTTTTCCCGTTTTTCTCTTGACCAGATGTCCTTGGACTAATACATTAGACTAATAAAAGTATAAAATGGTAAAGAGTGAGTTAGATCAGTTACTATCTGACTAATTATGCCATCAATTCATATGCAAAAATTTCATAATTAGATTTCAAGAAAGAAATTTTAAAGAAGCTCTCAATTCAGGTGTAAAACCTTTGTCAAAGGATCCCCAAATTATGTCCATCATCAATCAATTATGTCAGCAATCAATCCACCATTTGCTTCTCACACATTGCAAACTCCATAACCTGCAAATGTTAGTCCAAAACCAAAAAAACAAAATGCAAAGCATTTGCTTCATTGTTGATCCCAGTTGAGCAATTGATCGAATCCTTTAGCTTGTAAAGGTTTATCTATGCTAGATAAATCTAACACAACTAGGTATAGAAAATGTCTTGTGGTTTATCAAACACAATGCGGAATCTTGTATTTGATCTTAAGAAGAACTAAATAATGAACAATGAATATCAAACTAAACACTTCAATATTATTAATAATACGAATACTCCTTGAGTATTAGGGTTTACAACCTTGAAGTTTTCTATCGCAAAAACTATCTCTTCATCTATGCCCTATGTCCTCCTTTTATAGACTAAGGAGTCATAGTCGGCTTACAATAACTTTCTTTACAAGATAAATCTTTATAGAATCTTTTCTATATTTATCTAAACATACTATACATAATAACCGACTCTAATACTCTAGCAACACTAATAACGTATTAGCAATACTAACTAAATGTTCTAGCAGTATTAATCTTGTAGCAACATTAATCTTCCATAAGCAGCATTAACTTCTTAACCAGCAGCATTAATAACTTGTTGTATTTCCTTTGTAATACCTGAGCAGTCTTAACAATGTCAGCAACACTAACTTCAAGAAACCTTTAAAACCCAACAATCCTCCCCTAAACTTGATATTTTCTTCCAAAATCATCAAGTTTCAATCTAAGCTTGAACCTTCACCAGGAGGGTGTTTCCAAACACTTACTTCCTCTTTTTCTTGTAATCAGCCCCATAAAGTTGTTTCTCCATTTTCTTGAGAAGCTGATATACCATTTCACTCCAATGATCAGTTTGAAGTTTAACAGTCCCATTAAGCATCATATCAAGTGTAGTTTCTGCCAGAGGATATTCTTTTTCTACTAGCATATAGATTTGAAGTCCTTTCATCATGACAGTGTGAACTCCACATGATTGAAAAAGTCTCCAGAGGATAACTTTACTTTTGTATTGCTCAAGCCATACTCTATCTTCAGGACAGACTTCAAACATAATCTTCAAATCTCCCCAAAGAACTGTATCCAAAATATTTTCTGGCCTTTTATCTCCATATTTTTTCTTGATTAATGCCCATAAGGTCTCCAAATCCTCTCTATCAAAATTTCTGAGCATTTGAGGAAATGTTACAAACCTTTGAAATGTTCCATCAGCTCTGATTATCTTCCACCAAGGAGTTTCACCATTATAACCAGTCTTCCAATCAATGATAGGAACTTTAGTCTACAAAGGAACAACATCAACAAATCAATCATCACTGTCTACAATTCTAACCATTTGTTTTAGATTAGCTGCTTCTTTCTCATCACTTTCTTGAAACTGCTCTGCCTGCTCTTGTGTTTGGTAATCACCAATTTTTTGCTTTTTGCTACTTTCAGATTGTTGGGAATTAAATGTTCTGAAGATTAGTACTGCTGAGAAGAATACTCTAACAGTTCTAACTGCTAGAGTATATCTGAAGACTACTCAAAGTTATAACTAACAATACTAACTGAAGTTAGTACTGCTAGTACAAACAAAGGTACTGCTGGTCGATACTGCTGTTGGAGTGACTCATACTATTGTTGAATGGATAAGTGTCGCGTATACTACTGCTGGATGGATAAGTATAAAAAGATATTTTGTGTATAAAAGTCAAGTATATATAGTAGACAATATCTTAGATAATTGTTCAATCAACAAGTTGTAAACACAGATACATGTTGTATCTTAGGGACTGACACACTCAACAAGCAAGTAGTTCGACAAGACTTATCAATAAAGATCTCCTTTGGACTATAAAAGGGAGATCTTAGACTAGATATCAAGTATGCTTAAGTTGATGCATGTACTTACAAATTACATAGCTGTCAAGAACAAAGAACTTAACTCATCACATAAAACATAAGTCATAGAAACATATAGATTCAAGGTTTGTAACCCTAGTGATAGTGAAGATCACTCGTATTATTCTCAATAATATTGAATCGTTTGGTGTTATACTTTCTATGTTCATTGTTCATTACACAAGCATCACTGTTCCATTTCCAATAACCAATAATCTTCTAAGTGTGGTTAAGTAGATTCCGCATACTTAATCATATTCACTCAAAGTATCATATACACACGTTATAAAGGACTAACATCCTCATAGTGTAATAGAATCCTCTCACAGATTCTAACTTTTCTCCAAACCTCTTAGAAAACCTCACCAACTCTTCTTCATTCATGGCAATAAAAGTATTTACCCTTTTGAACACCTTGTCAAACTCATCTTTAATCTTTTCATAACTGAGATTCTTTAGTTGATAAGCCATCCAATTATCCATGTTCATCAGGTACTTACTCATTATTCTCCTCTGTTCAGCTTTAGTTGGTGGTTTGTTCCTCTTTGCTTCAGTTCTTTTCTGTGCAAAGAACTTCTTCTTTTGAGCCAAAAATTCAATAAAGAATTTTGACTTTTCTTCCATTGATAGTTCTTCCTTCTCATCATCCCACATCTTCTGACCTAACAAGTGATCTGCTTCACATTTAGTTTGAATTTCATCCCAAGAATTAATAAGTTCAAGACTTGCCTGTTCTTCTTCTTGAGCTTGCTTTCTTCTTGCCTCTTCTTCTTCAGCATCAAGATCAGCTTGCACTTGTCTTGCAACTTTTCATCTATCTTAATTTGTTGTTGTTGTTGACTGAGTGATAGAAATTTCTTCTTAGGTTCTTCAATCAACAAACCTTTGCCTTTGTTTGATGGTGAAATAGTTGTTAATGGTGTTGTTGATACTGATACTGGCTCTTTGATCACAACTCCTTTTGCCTTTGGTCTTGTACTCTTTAACTTTGTTAATACTTGAGCTATAGTCATATCTTCATCACCTTGAGTAGCAGCAATACTAACTTCAGTCTCAGCAGCACTAACCTTGTCACTAGCTTCAGCAGCACTAACCTTTTCACTAGCCACATTAACTTCACCACTAGCAATATTAAGTGTAGCAGCATCAAGTAACACTTTAGCTACTTCAACATCATCCATAACACCATGATCAGCAGTAGTAGCAACCTTATCCATAACTGCTGCATTACCCTGTTTCAACATCTACCACAGTATCCTCCCCTGAAGCTTTGCTTGTATTCCTCCCCTGTTTGGAAACATCCTTCTCCAAACTCTGTGCTTCATCAGAAGATTCAACCCTGGAAGTAGTTCCAACCTTGTACAACCTTTTGGTTTTGTGTGTTCTTGACCTCTGTAGACTTTCAAGATACCTCACCCTTTGCTTCAACCTTGTGATTTCAGTACCTTGAGAAAGTTTAAGCTGCTTAAGATCCTTCTTGAGATCAATAACATCCCTTGACAATTTTGCACAAGTAGCCGTCAATTCATTTATAAGTTTCATACTACCCTTAGCACTTCGGAGTGTGTTACCTCTCCCGAGTGGTGCATCATTGGGTAAGTTATGCATAGCCTCATACCTAGTCTAAGCATCTACACCCCCCCCCCCCATATTATTCGGTTGGCTGGGACCTTCACCTGTATTAGTTCCAGAGGAACTAGATGCATTAGAAGTTTCCTTAGATTGGGTCTTACTTATGTTATCACTATCCTACTCTGCTTCTAAGCTAGTACGAGTAATGATAGCCCTTTCTAATCTGTGACCCCTCTCCTCATGCACAACCTCATCTGCAGCCATACTAGCACTAACCTGAGGTAGTTGAGTGACCTTTTGTGTGATCCTAGGGGTATGGGTCTTTTGTTTTGTTGATGGGGATGTCAAAAGAGTGGGTGTGTGATAAACATCAGCTGGGATTGCTGAGCTTTCACCCTCAGTTAGACCTAGTTGCAACATTGTTTGAAACAATGGTGTAACTCTGCCTTTAAAATCCTTGCCCTCTCTCTTCATATTAGCAAAAATCTTTTTAGTATGAAAGAGAGCAGTATAAACCTTTTTATGAACCTTTTTGTTTACAAATTGGTTGTCCATAAGAAGGTGTAAAAACCTTGGATATAAGTAATATTTATTTGATGAACTATCCAAGCCCTTAACCACACTATCAAAAATTAATTTTGAAAATTAAATCTTTGATTTCTTTGATTTTGAGCCAAACAGATAATAGCAGAAACCATATTACTACTAAACTCATTCCAACCAGTAGTCTTTGGACTAAGACACTGTAAGATAGTGTGAATTAAGAATTTCCATTGTGGAGAGAAAGCCCCTTTTGAAAACACAGATACATGTTGTATCTTAGGGACTGACACACTCAACAAGCAAGTAGTTCGACAAGACTTATCAATAAAGATCTCCTTTGGACTATAAAAGGGAGATCTTAGACTAGATATCAAGTGTGCTTAAGTTGATGCATGTACTTACAAATTACATAGCTGTCAAGAATAAAGAACTTAACTCATCACATAAAACATAAGTCATAGAAACATATAGATTCAAGGTTTGTAACCCTAGTGATAGTGAAGATCACTCGTATTATTCTCAATAATATTGAATCGTTTGGTGTTATACTTTCTATGTTCATTGTTCATTACACAAGCATCACTGCTCCATTTCCAATAACCAATAACCTTCTAAGTGTGGTTAAGTAGATTCCGCATACTTAATCATATTCACTCAAAGTATCATATACAAACGTTATAAAGGACTAACATCCTCATAGTGTAACTGAATCCTCTCAATTGGTATCAGAGCTCGGATGATATTTTTGATTTAGAAGAAGAAGAAGAAGAAATGGACATGGAGTCTATTCAGACGAATGTTTCTGCAAATTTACCAATGCTCAAACAAAATGAGTTTGAGATGTGGAGGCTGAGGATAGAGCAATATTTCAAAGTGCGAGATTATACACTTTGGGAATTTATTGAAGATAGAAACTCTTACAAGCCTACAACCACTACATCACAAGTTGAGGGTAAAGATGATGTAACTGTGCTGATCAACCCAATGACAGGAGAAGAGAGGATAAAGAAGAAAAATGACCTCAAGGCCAGAAGTATGCTGATGATGACCATTCCAAATGATCAACTTTTAAACTTCAGCAAGTTCAAAGATGCCAAGTCATTATTTGAGGCCATTGTTGCAACGTATGGTGGGAATGAAGCCACCAATAAGACCCACAAGACTCTTCTCATGCAAACCTTTGAAAACTTCTCTTCAACCAACAATGATTCACTTGACCACATGTTTAACAGGCTTTAGAAGATTGTGAGCCAACTTGCTATTCTTGGGGTTGAAATACCTCAAGAAGATTTAAACTCAAAATTTCTGAGAAGCTTACCTGAAGAGTGGGCTGTGCATGTTGTTGTCTGGAAAAACAAGCCAGACATTGACATCATGGATCTTATGGACTTGTATAGAAACTTTAAGATTGTGGAACAAGATTTGAAGAAAACTGGAGGTACTAGTTCAAGTACTGGGAACATGGCATTTATGTCATCTCCTAGTACCTCAAATCCAGTTGAAAATGTCAAGGTTTATATTGGTGTTGGTACTGCTAGTTCATCAAGCAGTACTAGTGGTATTATGGATGAGAAAACATGTTGTGCTTTTCTCACAAGTCAGAATGATGGGTCCATGCTTACTCATGAAGACCTCCAAGAAATCAATGATGATGATTTGGAGGAGATGGACCTGAAATGGAAAATTTCTCTTCTTAGAATGAAGGCTAAGAAGTTCTATCAAAGGACAGGGAAGAAGCTCACAATCAGCAGCAATGATACTGCTGGTTTTGACAAGTCAAACAAAGAATGCTACAACTGCCACATGATGGGGCACTTCTCAAGAGAATGTAGAAGACCTAGGCAGCAAGATAGCAAGAACAGAGGTTTTGGAAGAAAATCCAAAACTGGGGATGTTTCTGAGCCAAACTCAAAAGCTATGGTAGCTATTGATGGCTTAGGATTTGATTGGAGTTTCATGGCTGATGAAGAAGAAGCTTCTTCTCAGATGGCACTCATGGCTTTCTCTACTGAGGTACAATGTGATAAAGCTTGTTCTAATACTTGTACTGCTCTTAAAGAACTAGAAACTTTAAGAAAACGTTATGAAGATCAACGGACAGAACTAACCAAAACAATTCATAACTTAACAAACCATAAGAGAGGTTTAGCTGTCCTAGAAGAGCAAATCTTACACTATAAGGCCAATGAAGCTACTTTTACTGATGCCAAAATTCTTCTTAACAGGGAAATTTTAATTCAAAATGTTGACATTAGTAATTTGAAAGCTGAGCTAGATAGGATTAAGAAAGCCAAAGAAAACATTCAATTAAGTGTAGAAACATTAGATTATGCATCTAAGGGTGTGACCAAATTAATTGAATGTCAAGTAATCAACAAGGCAAAGTCTGGATTGGGATACAAGAATGTCCCACATCCTTATAGAGAAATCCCTGCACCCCCAGGGATAGACCTAGAGCACACAGGCTTAGCTGAATTTCAACTACCAAAGTTACAATATGGTGTTCAGCCAAAAGCAAATGTAGTTGTTGATGAACCTAAGAAAGTAAGTGAGAGTTTAAGTAAAACTTCACTTCATGAGGACAAGGTGTCCTCTGATAGGAAATCAGATGGTCTAATCATAGAGGCCTGGATATCTGATGATGATGAAGAAAAATAGGTTATGTCTAAACCTGATGTGGTTAAGAAAGCAGGAACAAGTGTTCCTAAGGTAGTCAAAATTGATACTGCTAGGCCTAAAACAAACATTAAACATGTTAGGCAACTAGTAAGATATTGTGAACAATATAGAACCACAAACAAGCCCAGAGGCAACCAAAGGAATTGGAATGGCCTCAATTCTCACCAACTAGGTGATGACTTTGACTTCTATAACAAAACTTGTTTTATTTGTGGAGATTTTGACCATCTTGCAGCTTTCTGCAACCAAAGGGTATCTGGGTATACAAACAATAGGGTGAATTTAAAAAGGCATACAACTAAAAGTCACTCTAATTATACAAGAACCACACCCAGAGCAGTTTCATTAAAGTCTTGCCCAAAAGCAGTTCCTACTGCTAGACAAGCAGTTACTACTGCTAGACCTTTTAAGATTGTTTACCCAAAATCAGCAGTTCAAAATGCAAAAACAACTTATAAATATGCATTTAAAACTGCTCATAAGCCTTTTCAATCAAAAGCAGTGGTCCAAAAACAAATTTGGAAAACAAAGGGTACAACTGCAAAGTTAGCAGTTCATACTACTAGGCAAACAGTTCATACTGCTGCTAGGGAAATGAGGGCAAATGCTGTTAAGGCCTCAGCATGTTGGATTTGAAGACCTCTTAAATCCAATGGTGCATCAACTGTTCTCAAAAGATTTAACTACATTGATGCACGTGGCAAATCCAAGTCAGTAATGGCTTAGATTCCCCAAGAAAACTAATTCCTTATTTGTGTGCAGGGACATTCACCAACAGATGATGAAGATCAAGGATATTCAGATAGTGGGTGTTCAAGGTACATGACATGCAACATGTCTTATCTTTCAGACTTTCAAACATTAGATGGAGGAAATGTTGCCTTTGGAGGAGGAATCGGTGGCAAGATTACTGGTAAAGGTACTCTTAAAACTGGTAAATTAGATTTAGAAGATGTGTACTATGTGCAAGAGCTTAAGTATAATCTTTTTAGTGTCTCACAAATGTGTGAAAAAAGAAAAAAGTTCTTTTCACTGACACTGAATGTCTTGTGCTTTCTTCTGATTTTAAGATGCCTGATGAAAGTCAAGTACTTCTTAAAATTCCAAGAAAGGGCAACATGTACAGTGTTGATATGAAGAAAATTATTCCTAAAGAGGCACTTACTTGTCTTGTTGCAAAGGCCACATTGGATGAATCTATGAAATGGCATAGGAGGCTTGGTCACATTAATTTCAAAACCATAAATAAAATTGTCAAAGATGGTTTGGTAAGAGGTTTACCTTAGAAAAGATTTGAAAATGACCAAACATGCATTACTTGTCTTAAAGGCAAACAACATAAAGCCACTTGTAAGACCAAGATTTTTAACTCTATTGATCACTCATTGTTTATGCTTCATATGGACTTATTTGGACCTAGAAATGTGAGTAGTATTAAGCATAAAAGATTTTGTCTAGTTGTTACTGATGACTATAGCAGATTTACATGGGTTTTCTTTTTAGGTTCTAAGGATGAGACTTCTAGCATTCTTAAGACATTCATTACAGAGATAGAAAACCTAGTAGACAAGAAAGTAAAAGTCATTAGATGTGATAATGGGACAGAGTTTAAGAATAGAGTTATGGATGAATTCTGCAAGGAAAAGGGTATTATGAGAGAATTTAGTGTTGCTAGAACTCCTCAGCAGAATGGAGTAGCTGAGAGGAGAAATAGAACACTTATAGAAGCTGCTAGAACCATGTTAGCTGACTCTAAGTTGCCTATCACTTTTTGGGCTGAAGCAGTTAATACTGCTTGCTATGTCCAAAACAGGGTTTTGGTTGTCAAGTCTCACAATAAGACATCTTATGAGCTTTTTAGAGGTAGAACTCCTGCAATAGGATTTCTTAGACCTTTTGGATGTCATGTGACAATTCTGAATACCTTAGACCATCTAGGAAAGTTTGATGGTAAAGCAGATGAAGGATTCTTAGTTGGATATTCTCTCAATAGCAAAGCATTTAGAGTATACAACTCAAGAACTAGGAGAGTAGAGGAAAGCCTGCATGTGGAATTTTTAGAGAACAAATCCAACGTAGCAGGTGAAGGTCCCAAATGGCTATTTGATCTTGAGTCACTAACCAAATCAATGAATTATGTGCCTATTGTTGCAGAAACTAATGAATTTTCAGGTTCAAAAGCTGATGATAAAACAAATGAGGCAGGGTTAGAAAAGGAGACAGATCAAGATTATTTATAGATGCCAATATGGACAAGTGTGGATTCAACTTCTTATGATGAACCTTCTTCTGATGAACCTAAAGAAGGGATTGAAGCTGAAAACAAGGAAGAGGAGATTGAGAAACAAGAAAAACAAGTTGGCAGTACAAATGATGTTTCTACTGCTGAGACAGAGCAACCTACTGCTAGGCCAAATGTTTCTATTGCTAGGCCAAATGTTTCTACAGCTGGCTCATCAGAACCAAATGAAGCAGATTTCTCAGAAGATGAAGTGGATTTTAACAATCTCCCACCTCATTATCAAGTTCCTTCTACACCACTAATGTGTTGTGTGTGAGTACAAATTTTAAATTTATAAAGGTCGAATTACCGAATCTAGAAACAACACATACGAGCAAGTGAACTCGTCCGTTATAGCAAGATTATGATGGTAAGTCGGGATCGTTCGCAGGGATTTGTGTAGTGAATCAAATTGTAAGCTACTAGAAGTAAATTCCTTAACAAGTAATGAAAAATAGAATAATTCAAATGATTAAAACTACACTTGCTTAGACTAGTATACTACTCTTTGATAAGCATGATTGTGATAACTTTGGACAACATGTTGGTTATGATAATTAGTCTGGTGAACTAATCTATTGTTTCTACAAATTAAACCTTCGTCAAGATTTTAGTTCATAAAAACAAGCATTACGTTTAACCACTCAATTCAAGATCAATTCAAGGTTCATAAGTTGGTGTACCTTAAACACAAAAATAGTCTTTTGTTTTATCAAATAGGCTTAGGAAATGGTCAATACAAAAGGTAACCGATCATAGACAAAAGGTCACAATTGATAGTAAACTATTAATCTTTCGACCCTTGAAATGGTTTACAATCAATCCTATTTTGATAGACAAAAGCATTCTTATTACAACCACGATTAACTTTCTTTGTTTAATCAAGAATAATGGGTAAAAACAATCATTCATAGACAAATGATTATAACTAGTTGAATAACAATTGTTCTTTCGGCCCTTAAAATTATTAGCAACTAGTTAAACTTGATCAAAAAATGTCACTACGAAACTTAATCACAATTGGATCTTAGAATCAACTTGAAATTGAATTAAAACATGTTATCACAATCATACGCAAATCAATAAGTAACACACATCATCTAAGCAAGTGCACAAAGGCACTAGCCACTCATAGCAAACATGAACATAATCTCAGAACTTTGAACATTAGAAACCATAATTGAAAGTCTTACAATGATTGGAAATAGATTACAAATGATAGGGTAATTATACCCAAAGTATTGGTGTTGACTTCTTGATGTTTTGACCTCCAAATGTTGACTTCTTGAACCTTCAAAGCTTCCTGAACTTCTAAGGATGAATTAGGACTTTTGAGAGAGTATCTTGATGATTGTATGAGAGTCGGTATGAGGTTTATTGAAAAGGTGTGTGTAAAACTCTTCACAAAAGGTTCTATTTATACTATTCTCAAGCCTAGGGTTATTAATGGTTCAACTTGGCCTCCAAGCAGATAGAATAGTCTAGAATGCTCAATAGAAGGCTTTGTAATCATGCACATAAGGATAGTAATCCTAATGATGAAGTTTTGGAAAATCAGACAGCATCCAACCGATCGGTATTATGGCTAACCGATCGGTTGCTCTTCAGAATTAGCCTCCATCCGAATCGGTTGCGGGCAGCCTCTAATCGGATGGAGCACTGCTGCTTTCTCTTTTTGTGAACTTTTGTTTTTTGGCTTGTTCCTTCCTTTTGGTCCTTGGTTCTTCATCCAAACTTGATCTTTTAATTATCTTGGGGCTTGTCAACTTGAATACTTGAATCTTCATTCTTTGAAATGCCTTTTTGATTGGATCTTGACAAGAAAATCCTTGCACTATCATAAATATTTCCTTCTTCCTCATTTTTGCATCTTTTTCTTCCTTTTTCCTGTTTTTGGTTACATATACTTTGCAAACACACTTTGGTACGATTTAGTAACAAAAGTATATAAATATAACCAAATAACATGTATAAAAACATGAATAACACTACTAAAAACATGCACAATTTGAGTGTTATCATATTCCCCCACACTTAAACTTTGCTTGCCCTCAAGCAAATCTAGAAATAAAAACAATTATCCACGTGGTACACAGATATGTTTAAAAAAGATGTGATGCAAATCTATCAAGTACGGGTACAAGTTAGATTCATCATTTTAAGCTTTTATGGTTGAAGCATCGAGATGTTTAACAATACCCAAATGATTTTCTTGCTTGATATACATTACTAAACACCTCACGAAAGGAAATGAAATATAATTCACTCAAAACACTCATTTGTATGGTTGGTGGAGTATATAAGAGAAATCACACTCATTTGCTCAGTCATGATTTAAATATTACCATAGGCTTGTACAAGAAACAAAACTACACCGAAATGGCGTGAGCACCAAGTATAGATATCAAAGAGGGCTTTTATTCGGGTTTAAGGTTTCAAGGGTTGAATTAGACTTATGTGCAACTATCTTATGCAAAACATAATAGATCGCTAACAACGAATTCTCGCATCACCAAATAACGGATGGTCACTAGGGTATATCTTAGATCGCTGACGCGCTATTCTCATAACGGATGGTCACCAAAATACACACTAGATCGCTAGCAACGTTATCTAAATCCTCAAGAAATTGGATGGTCACTACATGTCCATACACTTGATAATTTCACAAAGTAAAAAGGGTAGGGATAAGGAATGGGATATGTTTTAGAAAAGGTTGATAATAATGAATATACAAACTAGTCAAAGTCTACTGCCCAGATGTCACTAGCTATTTCGAACCGCTATCATGCATTCTTGAAAAACTCCACACTTGATTGCACTATACATTATTTCATAGCTCATTGGCTATTTTTGTCACCTTATTGTTGCGATGACTTATTCTCTTTTTTTCTTTTCTTTTTTTTTTTTTTTTTTTTTTTTTTTTTTTTTTTGAATAGGAACTTGTCATCTTATAGTTGCGATGATTTCATTTGGATAACTACTTTTGGAGTTTGCAACTTTCTTCGTACTTTCATGATTTCCCACATAACATCCATCTTGCCAAATAGCTAGCAACCAACCAAGACTTGACTGACGGTAAGGCTAGGCTAAAGTGTGAAATCTTTTTGTATTTTTCTGGATTTTATCAAAAGAAAAAGATAGGCTCAGAGGGTGTAACTAGGGGTATCTAGCGTTAAAGATAAACGCTAACAAAAGGGTTTATACTGGTGGTTAACTAGTCAGTGTAACTAGCTAAATATCAATACGGAAGGCTTATTTGGGTTAAATCCTAAGATTGCCTCTTATCACGCATATATACTTATATCACAAATGAAAAAGTGATCTCTCAACGGTCTCGTAATGATTTACAAGCACAAGTTCTAGAATAAATAAAATCACCGGCACACTCATAGCAAAAAATTCAAGCATAAAAGATGTATGCTATATACGAAACAGGCTTAAATCCTCACATTATAGTGAAAAGGGCTATAATATATGCTAGCTAATATTATCGATCCCAGAATGGATTGCAATATTAATCGGGACACATTTCAATTTTTCAAAATTACAGATTTTACCAGTGGATAGATCCAGTTACTCTAAACCTTAAAATGACAACTATCTAGATCACAAGGGCAAACAAAATTTAAAATTTAGATCGGAATTTACAATTTATCCTTATTTTCCTATTCACCCCCCCCCCCTCCCCCACACTTAAGTTAAGCATTGTCCTCAATGTGATAAACGAATTTCAAGGAATGAAAATAGGGAAATAAGAGAATAAACCATATTTTCCTGCTCCAGATGATTCTTTGATCCAAGTGTCCATACTTTGTAATCATTACCTGCAGTAATCTTAAAAACAAAAGAAACACACGCAATATTTCTACGTTTTATTTAAAAGTTAGTGATACACCCCCACACTTAAGTTCAACTAAGGGATTAGATAAACTTTGGGGTTTAATCACTTGAAAATAAAAATGAAAATGAAAATTAAAAACAGCAAACACACGGGTTGCCTCCCGAGAAGCGCTTGTTTTATTAACGAGTCATCAGCCTGACTCAAACTTCCTTCTTGCTACGTTGGTGTGATTTTTGGTTTCTTCTTTGAGACTTTTGGAACATACACCACGTTTCCTATCACTATTCCTTCTCCAGTGTCATCTATGTTCTCCAATTTTATTCTTTCCCAAGGTCTAGGAAGAACATCATAGATATAACCAGATTCTTTGGCCCAAGGAGTGTTTTTCTTATAATCGGCCGGAAAGGGTGCCATGAATGTTATTGTTTCATAGTCTGATTCAGGCGGAATCTCTTTGATAGAAATCTCGTTCATTTGCTCCTTATCATAGTACAATTTAATTCGGTGACCATTAACAATGAAACTTCCACCTTGTTTGTCATGTAATTCAACATACCCAGATGGAAATCCATGTTTCACTATATATGGGCCGAACCATTTTGGTTTTAGCTTAGGTGCTTTGAACTTGTATTTCATATTAAAAAGCAGAACTTTGTCTCCAGCTTTGAATTCTTTCCGGATTCTAAGTTTTCTATCATGATACTCTTTGGTTCTAGCTTTGTAGAGCTTGGAGTTCTCGTAAGCTTGGAGTCTTAGTTCATCGAGTTCATGCAATTGCAAAAATCTCTTCTCCCCAGCTATTTTGAGATCAGGGTTACAGCTTTTGAGTGCCCAGTAAGCGCGATGTTCAATTTCGAACGGCAAATGACAGGTTTTTCCATACAAAAGTCTGTATGGTGTTGTACCAATTGGAGTTTTATAAGCCGTACGAAATGCCCACAGAGCATCATCGAGTTTTCTTGACCAAACGGCAGGATTGTCTTTGACCGTTTTTTCAAGTATCCTTTTTAAGGCTCTGTTGGTATTTTCGACTTGACCACTGGTCTGAGGGTGATAAGCTGTGGCGAAACGATGATGTACTCCGTATCGTTTCATAATTTTCTCCATTTGTTTGTTACAGAAATGGGTTCCTCGATCACTTATTAAAGCTTTGGGAATTCCATAACGAGCGAAAAGATTTTTGAGAAAATTGACAACAACTCGTGCTTCAGCCCATTTGGAAACGTAATCAATAGCAACGAGAATATATTCGTATTTGTGCGATTTAGGAAAGGGTCCCATAAAATCGATTCCCCAAATATCGAATATTTCACAGACTTGAATGCTCTTTTGAGGCATTTCATCTCTACGAGAAAGACTACCGGATTTTTGGCAAGCATCACAGTTTTGAACAAGAGTATGAGCTTCTTTGAAAATAGTCGGCCAATAGAATCCAGCATCAAAAACTTTTTTAGCTGTGGTGGAAGGACCATAGTGTCCCCCAGTCGGGCCATGATGGCATTCATCAAGAATTCTTCTTGTTTCAGAACCAGAAACACATCTTCTTATCATTCCATCGGGACACATCTTGAAAAGATAGGGCTCTTCCCAATAGTAGTGTTTTAGTTCTGAAAAGAATTTACTTCGTTGGGCATGAGTTAATCCTTTTTTGAGAATTCCTCCAACGAGGTAATTTGCATAATCAGCAAACCATGGAATTTCTTTTTCATCGACTGTATCAACAGTCATGAGAGTTTCATCAGGAAAATAATCGTCAATCTCGTCTTCCTTTAACTCTTCCAAGTTCGGATTCTCAAGACGAGACAAATGATCAGCAGCTAGATTTTCTGCTCCTTTCTTATCTTTGATTTCGATGTCAAATTCTTGGAGTAGCAAAATCCATCGGATAAGACGCGGTTTTGCATCTTGTTTTGCAAACAGATATTTGAGCGCTGAATGATCAGTGAACACAATTGTTTTCGAAAGCACAAGATAAGATCTGAATTTGTCGAAAGCAAAAACAACGGCTAACAATTCTTTCTCCATAACCGTATAATTTTGTTGCGCATTGTTGAGTGTTTTGCTAGCGAAGTATATAGGACGAAAATGTTTTCTTTCACGTTGTCCTAATACAGCTCCAACCGCAAAATCGCTTGTGTCGCACATGAGCTCGAATGGTAGTGACCAATTAGGTGAAACCATAATGGGTGCACTAGTCAGTTGGGTTTTCAATGTTTCGAATGCCTTCATGCAATCTGCATTGAAGTCAAAAATAGAATCTTTTTCTAGAAGTTTCGTCATTGGACGAGATATTTTGGAAAAGTCCTTAATGAAATGACGGTAGAAACCGGCATGTCCTAGAAAACTTCTAACGGCTTTAACGTTTGTTGGAGGTGGTAATTTGGTGATAACATCGATTTTTGCTTTGTCAACCTCTATTCCTGCACTGGAAATTTTGTGTCCTAGCACAATTCCTTCAGTCACCATGAAATGGCATTTTTCCCAGTTGAGAACAAGATGTGCAGCTTCGCATCTTTCGAGCATTTTGTCGAGATTAGAAAGGCAAGCTTCAAATGAGCTTCCAAAAACTGAAAAGTCATCCATGAAAACTTCCATCGATGTTTCAAGCATGTCTTGGAATATAGCTATCATACATCTCTGAAAAGTCGCAGGTGCATTACACAAACCAAAAGGCATACGCCGATAAGTGTAAGTTCCAAAGGGACATGTGAATGTAGTCTTTTCTTGATCAACAGGATCAATGGAAATTTGGAAATATCCTGAAAAACCATCAAGGAAACAAAAGTACTCGTTCCCTGCTAATCTCTCAAGCATTTGATCCATGAACGGTAAAGGAAAATGATCTTTTCTGGTGGCTTTGTTTAATTTTCTGTAATCAATACATACTCGCCATCCTGTGACAGTTCTAGTAGGAACTAATTCATTCCGTTCGTTAGTCACAACAGTCATTCCTCCTTTTTTCGGAACACAGTGAACTGGACTCACCCAAGGACTATCCTCGATGGGGTAAATGATACCGGCATCAAGAAGTTTGATGATTTCTTTTTTAACAACTTCTTTCATGTTGGGATTGAGTCGACGTTGTCTTTCTAAAACGGGTTTTGCATCTTCTTCGAAATTGATTTTGTGTCTACAAAAATCAAGACTGATTCCTGGGATATCAGATGTTTTCCACGCAAAAGCTCTTTTATGCTTCTTGAGAACAGAAATGAGGCATTCTTTTTCCTTATCTTTGAGCAACGAAGATATGACTACTGGAAGAAGTGATTTATCCTCCAAGTAAGCATACTCAAGATTTTCGGGAAGTGGTTTCAGCTCAAGATCAGTTGGTGGTTCTTGAAGAGATGTTTTGATTCTCAATTGATCATTAAAAGTGATTTCCTCAAAATCTTCTTCAATTTCTCCTTCTTCAACTTCTGTTTCTTCTTCTTCAAACTTTACTTCTATAAAATCAGCGAATTCTTTATCAAAGTTTGTTTCACTAATTTTTTCTGAAGTAGTCATGAATGGATCCGAATCGACAAGTAATGCATCCAATTCCTCCTTAGTGACTTCATCGATTACATCAATGTTGAAACAAGTGTCATCACTGGAATATGGATATTGCATCGCTTTATCGATTAAAAAGGTAATTCGATCATCTCCAACTCCAAGATTGAGTTCTTTTCCTTTTACTTTGATGATCGCATCGGCGGTGTTTAGGAAAGGTCTTCCTAAAATAAGAGGTACTCTACTATCTTCCTCCATTTCTAAGATCACAAAATCCACGAGAAAAATGAATTTACCAACTTGGACAAGCATATTCTCAGCAATTCCAACAGGATATTGGTAAGAATGATTTGCTAATCGAATACTCATCCTTGTAGGTTTCAAAGTAGTGATGGAAAGTTTAGAATACAACGAATAGGGCATCAAATTGATACTTGCACCTAGATCGGCTAAAGCATCGCATGTGATGTTGTTTCCTAACATGCATGGAATCAGAAAACTTCCGGGATCTCCCAGTTTCGGTGGAATTTTGTTTTGAACAATAGCTGAACATTCTTCATTCAGAATGGTAGCGGATATTTGCTCCAACTTGTTTTTGTTATTAAGAAGTTCTTTCAAAAATTTCCCATAATTGGGCATTCCAGCTAAAACATCAACGAGGGGAACATTGAGTCTAACCTCTTTGATTATTTCAACAAACTTTTTGTAACGTTCTTCCATTTTTTTCTTTCTTAAGGCTTTGAGGATATGGAATTTTTGGTGTATACGCCTTAACTGGTTGGATGGGTTTGGGTGGTGTTTTTGTGGTATTTTCCTTTTTGGCTTCTTCAACTTCATCCTCACTATCATCATTGATGATCGTGGTATCATTTGGATTGGGTGGTGGATCATAAGAAAGACCACTTCTTGTGAATACAGCATTGATATGCTCATTTCGAGTCTGTGGTGGATGATAAGTTTTATCGTTCGATCTAGATGATGTTGGCTTAGGGTTGGTTTGGGTATTACTTGGCAACGAACCAGATGGTCGGGAAGAAATTTGATCAGAAAGTCTACCAAATTTGTTTTCAAGATCTTGAATAGATGATTGATGATTTTTCTGACCTTGCTCAACTTTGGTTTTGAGATTGAAAAATTGGTTCTTGACGAACTCATTGGTTGATTTTTGAGCAGTTACGAATTCTCTCATCATTTTCTCAAAATTGAATTCTTCCGTTTTTTTATCAGAGGTTTGTGGATTTTGATTGTCTACTCGTGGTTGAGAATCACGGTTGTTATCCCTTGGTTGGCAATTTTGCCAATTTACAGAATTTCGTCCGTAATAATTTCCACGATAACCGCCTCCACAGTATCCTCCTTGGACATAATTGGCTTCTCCTTCTTTGGGTTGGTCCATTGGTTGGTCGTCACATTCTGATGATGGGTGATTACTTCCACAGTTGTTACAACCGTCTCGCATTTCTTTCATTTCTCCTTTAAGATCTTTGTATTGCGAGTCGATTTTGGAAGTCAATGTTTCCATTTTCTCCATGAGTTTAGAGGTATCGGAACTTTCAGCAAAAGCAACGGTTTTTCGTAAGGGTTTGGTTTTGGCATCTTTTGACCAGTCGAGTTTGAGAAGAACTCGGTCTTCTAGCAATTGGTATGCCTGGTTTGGAGTCTTATAAAGAAAAATTCCTCCAGCATCAAGAATTCCTTGAGATGCTTCATCTAGTCCATGGTAGAAGATTTGGATAATGGTTCATCGTCCTAAACCATGTCCATGACAACTACGAAGCAAATCTTTCATACGAAGCCAGGCTTCGACGAGTGATTCGTTAGGGTTTTGTGTGAA
Source organism: Artemisia tridentata subsp. tridentata (assembly GCA_021014915.2). Lineage (NCBI taxonomy): Eukaryota > Viridiplantae > Streptophyta > Magnoliopsida > Asterales > Asteraceae > Artemisia > Artemisia tridentata. The sequence goes on along the minus strand of CP139501.1, from coordinate 57,071,269 downwards.
AGCACGAATTTCTCCCATGAGTCGGTCAAACATGGCAGGTGGAAAGAATCGGCTTACAAAAGCTTGCCTCATCTCCTCCCAAGTATTGATAGTTCCTGGGGTTAATTCATTATACCACACTTTTGCGTCTCCAGCAAGTGATGATGGAAAAAGTTTGAGTTTAATGGCTTCCACATTGGTGTCGCCATATCGGAACATGCCACAAATTTCGATGAATTCGGCAATGTGTTTGTAAGGATCGGCCCTCGAACGGCCATCGAATTGACGGTCTTTGATCATAGAAAGATGGTGACCTTTCACGGTGAAATTGTCACCTAGGTTGACGGTAACTATAGCATCTCCAGGAGTGGGTGCTACGGTTCGGTTGACTTCCCACATGGGTCTATCGTCAGCCATGGGAAAAGGTTGATCAGTAAATGGGTTATAAACGACTTTGGCTTCAAAAAGGTTATCAAACGGTGGGTTTCGTACTCTTGGTACACGATTGGCTAATGGAACAAATGGTTTTCTTTTTCTTCTTGGTCTTCGGACTAAACGTTGGTGATCTGAAAAAGGTGAAATTGGTTCTATTCCGGTTGATCGAGTGTTCATACAATTCCCAAGAGAATCGAGGCAATGTCTAAACACACGAGCGAAGAATGGAAACAATTTGAAAAATCAAGGCTAAGGATTCGATCGGATGGAATGGAATACCGATCGGATAGAACTCTCGGTAAATTAAGTTTGGGGTGATCATTTCGGATGGATGCTACTACCGATCGGATGAAGCTCTCGGTAAATTTTTAATCTTTGAATCCGATCGGTTGGGAATGAATACCGATCGGATGGTTGTCTCGGTAAATTTGAAAATGGGCAACTGATCGGATGAATGGAATACTGATCGGATGGTCAGCTCGGAAAACTTTTTTTTTTATGAAAACGAACTATGAACTTCTAAAACCTACAGAAACACGATCAAAATCCCCGGCAGCAGCGCCAAAAACTTGATGTGTCGTGTGTGAGTACAAGTTTTAAATTTATAAAGGTCGAATTACCGAATCTAGAAACAACACATACGAGCAAGTGAACTCGTCCGTTATAGCAAGATTATGATGGTAAGTCGGGATCGTTCGCAGGGATTTGTGTAGTGAATTGAATTGTAAGCTACTAGAAGTAAATTCCTTAACAAGTAATAAAAAATAGAATAATTCAAATGATTAAAACTACACTTGCTTATACTAGTATACTACTCTTTGATAAGCATGATTGTGATAACTTTGGACAACATGTTGGTTATGATAATTAGTTTGGTGAACTAATCTATTGTTTCTACAAATTAAACCTTCATCAAGATTTTAGTTCATAAAAACAAGCATTACGTTTAACCACTCAATTCAAGATCAATTCAAGGTTCATAAGTTGGTGTACCTTAAACACAAAAATAGTCTTTTGTTTCATCAAATAGGCTTAGGAAATGGTCAATACAAAAGGTAACCGATCATAGACAAAAGGTCACAATTGATAGTAAACTATTAATCTTTCGACCCTTGAAATGGTTTACAATCAATCCTATTTTGATAGAAAAAAGCATTCTTATTACAACCACGATTAACTTTCTTTGTTTAATCAAGAATAATGGGTAAAAACAATCATTCATAGACAAATGATTATAACTAGTTGAATAACAATAGTTCTTTCGGCCCTAAAAATTATTAGCAACTAGTTAAACTTGATCAACAAATGTCACTACGAAACTTAATCACAATTGGATCTTAGAATCAACTTGAAATTGAATTAAAACATGTTATCACAATCATACGCAAATCAATAAGTAACACACATCATCTAAGCAAGTGCACAAAGGCACTAGCCACTCATAGCAAACATGAACATAATCTCAGAACTTTGAACATTAGAAACCAAAATTGAAAGTCTTACAATGCTTGGAAATTGATTACAAATGATAGGGTAATGATACCCAAAGTATTGGTGTTGACTTCTTGATGTTTTGACCTCCAAATGTTGACTTCTTGAACCTTCAAAGCTTCTGGTATGTGCTTATTCACATACCTTTTATTTACCAAATTAAGACCAAAATAACCAAAAACCCGACCAAAATGCCAAAAGATATTGTGTTTTGTGATTTTTTATGTGCAGGGACGGATATCGAAGAAAAAACAACAAAATACACGGAAAACCCGAGAAAACGAGCACGAGATGCGGAAAAGACTCAAAGCCGAAGCCGGGGAGCAAAAAGTGTAAGACAATCCTCAAAAGTTCATCAAATTTCAAAATTAAGCCCTTGGATCGAAATTGGGAAAATGGCAAAATTAGTCCTTGGAGTTTTCAGAAATTACACCTTCAGTCCTTGTACTTTACCTAAACCAAAAATCATTTATCTTACACTACTCCAAAACCGGATTTATTATCCATATTACTTAAACACAAATCCAACCCAAAAATAACAAACACAAACCCACCGGCCATATCAATAAACCCAATCCATCACACTCTTTACCCAGCCCAACCTTTTCTATCCTAACCCGGCCCATAAACATAACCCGATCCAACCACTCCCACCCGGTCAATTCTTATTTAACTTTCGGTCAAACAATAAGTAAAAAAAAAAAAAAGATTACCCGCTCTTGTGTTCTTCCCCAAAGTACCCCAGACGAACCCTAAATCCTTACCCCGTACAATTTACCCAATTAAGGGTAAGATAGTCCAATCATTGGATGCCAGAGTGTCAGAAGAGCAGAGTTGCACGAATGGGACAGATGGCAGGCTCCCATTGGACTGAACACCTCAGAGATTTGATCCAAGGGCTAAGGTTTGAAGATTGGTGATCAAGGAAGATCTAAGGGTGGATAAGGGCTTGAATGCACACGGATTGCCAAGGTGGCAGACCTAGAATCTTCACCGGATGTCTATAAATAGGAGAGGATTTCTCCTCATTTCTCATGTAATTTTTAGTTATCGTTATGCTGTTAAAATACTTTCAGAATTGTAGTTTTTAAATTTCTTATTGTAACTCTTGATGTTTTATTAATAAAAGCTTAATTTTAGTTTTATTTTGATTGTGTTCTATTTAAATTGTTAATCTCAATTTAGTTTATCACCTTTTCTCAGTAGCTTATTATAAAATGTTCTAGCTTAATTCAACTTTTATTCTCATCTTTTGTTAATTTCATTTTAAAAAGCCAAAAACATTTGAAAAATATTAAAAACACAAAAATATTTACAACTCCAAGCTTCAAATAAGCTGTTTTCTCTTTAGTATAAGCTTATATAAGCTAAATAGCTTATTGTAAGTCTTCTGGTTAGTTAAATTTTGTTTTTGCTTCAAAATTCCAAAAAGTCAACATAAAAGTCAACTGAGGTGGAAAAATAAGCTGTGGTGAATAAGCTGAGGGTATAAGCTGTTCTGGGGTTTTATTATTGGCTTATTGTTAAGCCTGGGTTGAGAATTAGTCACTGAGTTCATCTTAAATCAGTAGCATACACTTGTGAGTACAACCTTTCCTTTTAGCTTATCTATTGGCTTTTAATATTTCAGCTTATAAAAGTACTTATTGATTATTAATTTTTTGCTTCTGTGTTGATCAGTAGGTTAGATAATGATAGTATAGAGTAGCTTATAGCTTAAATCAGCTAGATCTAGGGTAAATTGCAAAATTAGTTGTGTAAGGGGTGTTTGGATTAGAGGGTTAGTAGCTTGTTACTGTTGATGTGCACTTCCTAGGAACTTGATTTAGCTAAGATAAGGTGATATAAGCATAAATCAATAGGTATTTTGAGGGTTTAAGCTCATTTAGAGGCTTTTGGTCTATAGGGAATTTTTAAGGAAAATCTGCCCTCAACAAGCTCAGCTTAAGCTGAGCTTATTTTGAAATTTAATTTTTGCATCTCTTAGTCTCTTATAGTAGCTAAAGTTAGAATTTAAGAGTTAGTTGCCTTTGGTAAAAGTCTGAACAAGTTTTGCGCCATAAAATCCACATCTGCTGCAACAGAAGTGATCTAGTGCAGACCTGCACTAGATCTGTTCAAATCAGTTAGTTGATGGCTTTTTATTGGTTTATTCTTTTGAGTTAATTGCATGAGTTTTAATATTATCAGTAGCTAGTAGTAGTGTTTAGAGGATTCTAAGCGTAGATCTCATATTACAGCTTAATTGGTAGCTTGATCTTAGCCTGCAAATCAGTACTTTAGGCCTGTGCAGTCTGATTCAGTTTTGGTGATTTATGACCAACTGTGTTGAGCTTGAAATAGGATAGCAATAGTGGAAAATTTTTGGGCATCTTTGGAATTAAAGTAGTTTGTCATATGAACTTTGAGGTTTTGCTTTTGGATTCTCCCAATTAGATCTGGTCTAGCTTATTATTAAGCTGCAAAGTGGGTGTTTGGTGACTGCTATTACCTTGCATTGCAACTTTTTATCTGATTTTTCTGCTTATTCATTGTGATTATTTGGTTTCCTTTAACTGATTTGAGCTTATATTAGTCTGTTGAATCATATCTGAGCATTAGATAATTTTTGGTTTAGTTTTGCTTATTTTTGGCTTATTTCATAGTGCTTATTTACACTGTTCTGCTTATTGGGGTTCAATCACTCCCTGAAATTATTTTTCCTAGATTAGAAATTTGATTTTAAATTTACTCAAAAATTTTCAGATTTTTCCTAGTTGTTTTAATATTTTTAAATCATTTAAATTGTTTCATTTAGTTTTTAATTCATAAAAAATTAATAAAAAGTCAAAAAAATATTTTTCTTTTCCAAAAATTTTCTTTTATCATTTTTAATATAGGAAAAATTAATTTGCATTTTTAGGGCTTAAATTTTAGAAAATCACTTTTATTCGCGTTTTTAAATTACGTCGCGTTCGTTTTTAAAATTCAATTTTCGTTTAAATGTTTAGTTTAATTGTTCTATTAGCTTAGTTTAATTGTTAATCTTGATTGTTATTTTAATATTAGTAGTGTAATCCAAAATCAATCACTCTTATTCACATTCACTACACGAATCACAAATCCCGAATCACTAAATTCCATTCAATCTTCATCGGGACTACGACTCGGGTTACACATATTTCCTTTGTGTTTCCTTTGGAGAAATATATACTATAATTGATAAATCAATTTTTGGCGCCGCTGCCGGGGAAGGTTGACGAGAATTTGTGATTTTGTTTTTCAATTCGTGTTTTGAAGACCCTTCCTCGGAAGTTATCGTTTTTATAAAAATAAAAATACAAAAAGAAAATAATCAAAAACACTTTTCCTAAAGTGTTTTCACCATTAATAATAAATCCTCGCTCTCGAGAGGGCGTTGTAAACCATTCCGAATAAACAACAAAAGAGATCGTGAAGTTAAACGTTTCTCGGATTATTTCTTTACTACAACCTATACACGGGGTTTAAGGAGGTCTTGACATTAAATTGCAGACCGAAGAGAGATCCATTCTTCTCTCCCGCCACGCTGCGCGTAGTTTTGAAAGAAACGAGTACGGTTGATCAACGATCACCAAAAAGAATATAATTTTAATTTTTCCTTATAAAAATAAAAATCCAAAAATATTTTCATTTTCAACTTTTGTTTTTGATTTTTCTTTTTGATTTTATTTCTTTTGGTGTATGCACACCCGTTCTTCTTCTTCTCAACCTCTTCTTTCACCACTTTCAAATCCCGAGAGGATTATCCGTCACAACAACCGTGTTCATTTCTCAACCGTTGAGGAAATGGACCAACACGATCAACACCCTCCGGTGGGTGCCAATCCGGCTCCCGATCTCCGTCCAATGGAGGAACGTCTCCAAACACCTTTCAATGGTGTTAGACGAGCCATCGTGATACCCAATATTCTAGCAAATCACTTTGAAATCAATCACGGGTTACTCAATCTTATCACGGGTATCTCATTTCACGGACTTGATCATGAAGACCCTTATGTTCATATCCGAAATTTCACCGATATTGCTGAAACAATTAAGATTAACCAAGTTGATTACGATGTCATCAAAATGAAATTGTTTCCCTTTTCTTTGAAAGGAGCGGCTCGAACTTGGCTAGAGAAAGAACCCCCTAATTCCATTTTAACTTGGGGAGATCTATCTACAAAGTTCATCAATCATTTCTACCCTCCTTCCAAAACTTCTAGTCTCCGAACTCAAATCTTTCGATTTCAATAAGCTTTCGATGAATCGTTCAGCGAAGCTTGGGATAGATTTAAGGAGTTATTAGAAAAGTGTCCTAATCATGGCTTCTCTGACTTGCACCAAATTGACACGTTTTACAATGGGTTGAGTCTGGCCGATCAAGACTCCCTAAATTCTGCTGCGGGTGGAAACTTGTTAACGAGAAATAGTCAAGATGCTTTCACGATCATTGAGAATAAAGCAAAAGTGAGGAGTTCGAGAAACAAGATTCCCACTTCGAGTGTAAATAACAAAGCTAATGATGAAGTTTTAGGGGCTATTGCAATACTTGCTAAACAAGTTGAATCATTAACCAAAGCACAATCCTCTTCTCATCAAGTTAATGTTGTCAATCAGAGTTGTGAAATATGTGGTGGTCCTCATCAATATTTTGAGTGCCCAGCCTCCAGTGGTTATACTTAAGAGAATGTGTATGCTGCTTCTGGAAATTTCAATCAAGGTGGTAACGGTTACCAGCCTCAGGGAGACCGTAATCTCCTCAGCTACCGTTCTAACAATTTTCTCGGACCACCCGGTTTCACACAAAATCAAAATCAAATTCAGAATGTTCCGAACCACATTGTTCCATACAATCAAAATCAAAATCGGGCTAATCAAGGGAATTTTAATCAAGGGCAATGCTTTCAAAATCAGGGAAATTTTCAAAAAGGCCCGAATCAAGGGAATTTTCAAAACCAAAATCAAGGGAATTATAATCAATGTTTTGTTCAAAACAACCGAGGGCCAAATCTTCCAAACAATCAGAATCAAGGATTTGTGCAAAACCCATCGCCCTCGGATGAGTTATTAAAACAATTCATTCTTTAAAACCCACAACAACAAAAGAAACAAGAGGAAATGAATAAGATGATGATGAGTCAAATCAATGAAATTAACAAGCGTTTAAATGATCGACCCTCGGGTTCGGGTACTACTTCTCTCCCAAGCAACACGATCGCTAACCCAAGGGGCGATGCTAAAGCGATCACGACTCCTAGCGGTGTTTCATATGATGGACCTACAGCTCCGGCTACCGATTCTTCTCTACCTCCCAAGGTAGTCGACCGTGAACCCGAGGCGACCAAGGACATGGAACCTCCTACTAACAACGGAGGAACCAAAGACGTCCAACCTCCGGTCGTCCATCCATCTGAACCGAAGAATGTTGAACCAAAAGAAATTCCCGTCAAAGCAAACCTTCCGTATCCTTCGAGATTGAATGATCAAAAGCTCCGCGAAAAAGCTTCAAATCAAATTGAAAAATTCTTCCAAATCTTTCAAGAATTGCATTTCGATATAAGCTTCGCGGATGCTTTACTTCTGATGCCTAAGTTTGTTTCCACCATCAAGAGTTTATTGAATAACAAGGAAAAATTAATTGAATTAGCAAAAACTCATCTGAATGAAAACTGCTCAGCGGTAATTCTCAAAAAGCTTCCGGAAAAGCTTGGAGATCCCGGAAAATTCCTTATTCCATGTGAATTTCCGGGAATGGTTGAATGCTCCGCCTTGGCCGATCTCGGTGCTAGCATCAACCTAATGCCGTTGTCAGTATGGCAAAAGCTTTCTCTGCCCAAACTTACCCCCACTTGCATGACTCTCAAGCTTGCGGACCGTTCCATAACCCGTCCTGAGGGTGTAGCCGAGGATGTCTTTGTCAAGGTGGGGAAGTTTCATTTTCCCGCCGATTTTGTGGTGGTTGATTTTGATGCTGACTCCCGGGTTCCTCTTATTCTCGGAAGATCATTTTTGAGGACCGTGCGGGCTTTGATTGACGTGTACGGAGAAGAAATAACTCTAAGAGTTGATGATGAAAAAGTCACGTTTCAAATCAATCAGAACTCTAAACCGCTAACCACCAAAAGCAACGTTGTTGTGGTTAATCAAAAATCTGATCCAGTAATTGCTTCCAAAAGAAGTGATTCGATTCTCTCAAGATTTGCGGTTAAGAGTATGTTTGAAAAACGTGCCGAACTTAAATCTCTGAAAATTACACCCGGTTCAACCAAATGGTTTGAAAGTTGTTCCGCGGATGTTAAGAGTATTCTTGATGATGATGAATCGGATTCGGAGACCACAACGAAAGAGGTGGAAATTGCTAGCTCTAAGAGCACACCTCTTGTCCCACCTCCGAAGACGGTTTATCGTGTAGAGATTGTTGATTCTGTCCTTTCCGACTCTTCCCATCCTTCTCCTCCGATTGAGGGAAGTGATATCCCAAGGGAAGAGCTCGAGGTGTTGTCTGATAATGCTCCAATTTCGCCGGAAATTGTTGAGACCGATAGTGATCCCGGGGAAGATGTCTCGTTATTAAAAATGAAATTGGATGAAATATTATTTTCCCTTCCCCCGGAAGATGTCAATGAAAAGACGCCTAAATCCGTTCAAGTTATTGAAGAGCAAAGTAGTGGCAGTACCACTTCTAGTATTGATTCTCTTCTTGAGGAGTTCGCCGATGAACTCGCTCACATCGATCCAATCCCACCGGGGGATGAGGACGATGACTTTGATTTTGAATCTGACTTAAGAGAATTGGAATTTTTGCTGAACAGTGATCCGTCTAAATGTGATTCTTATCCCGAGGAGTTCGCCGATGAACTCGCTCACGACGATCCACTTCCATCATATGATGATGATCTCTTTGACTTTCATGCTGATTTTAAAGAAGTTGAAAATCTTTTATACCATGCCCCATCATCTGATTCTTACACCGAGCTTAAAGATTTACAATATGATGATGACCTCTTCGATTTTAGGGCCGATCAAACCGAATGGAAAAATCTTTTATATGGCAAACCGACTAAAAAAGGCCCTAAAATTAAATCCATAATTGAGGATGCCTCAATTGTCTCTCATGACTTATCTCCTCATTCTCCCGAGGATGATTTCCTTTTCTCCATTGAGTCCTCCATCGAGTACCTTGCTGAGTTTTCTTGTGAAGACAAAGTGTTTAAGCCAGGCATACTCGATGATGGTGAAATTCATCCTTTGATGAAATTGACTCTTGATACGGATTTAAAGTCTCCTGCTTCATCTAAGGAACTTTTAATTCTGGAGAAAAGTGATTCCTCTCTGCTTTTTCTATTAAAAAACTCTTGTTCTGCATGGAGTCATCTCTGCTTGAAACTTTACTATCGTTTCCAGCCGAAAACGAAGACAAAGTTTTTGACCCCGGCATCACCGCTTTCATCTTCTAAAGCCATGGGTATCTCATCGGAGTGGAACTTTCGTATGCTTCAATGTTTATCCAAACATCTTGAACGAAAGTCCGATTGAGATTATTTCTTCCACTTGCTCCCCCAAGGACAATTAAATTCGGGGTCGAGTCAAGCTCATGTGACTCGGTTACCAAAAACAAGCGCTTCGTGGGAGGCACCACATGCTTATCCTTCTATCTTCTTTCTTTCTTTCTAATAAAAGTGAGGAGGGCTTCCTTCTCCATATCTTGTGTTTCGTGGTTTTTCTTGTGATGTGTCCAGGAATGCCCGATGATGAAGACTCTCGTGCTCGTAGTTTCCTTCACGCTACTCGATTTTCATCATTCATTGCTCATCCGATATCCTAAATCTTATCGTTTTACATCTATCTTTTGGCATAATTAATAAACGGCCTTAGATTTATGTAGGAGAACCCTTACCTTTAAGACATTGAGGACAATGTCTCGTTTTAGTCTGGGGGGGTAATCTTTCGATTTGATTTTTGCCTTGCATTTTTTGCCGGTTACTCATGCAACCCCGTTTTTCCTCCAAAAATTGAAAAAAAAAATTAAATTAAATTAAAAAATGAGAAAAATTTTAAAATTTTTGTGCAAAAATAGAATAATTTTTGACATTTTTGTTGACTTTCCGCTGGTGAGAGTAGGAATAAAATTCTGACTTGACCGGGCGTGTTGAGCCCTAGCTTGTCCCCTTAACCGTTTATAATCTATAAGCTCGTGCTAGTCTTTTATACAAGGAGCTAGAAAATGCGAATTCTTTTTAAGAATTTGCAAGTTCCCATAATTGACTTTATATATGCATGGCTTGATTATTTGGCTAAGCATTCGCGAATCTTATTATTTAAGATTTTAAATTTGCGAAGAACGAGAAATGATAGAGTTGTTTATAAGTTAGATTGCTAAACGTGGAGTAGTTGGATCTCTTTAGAGCTCATCGAAGTTATTTGTGGCTTTTTGTTCCCATAAGCTTGTTTCACTCAAAAATAGTAATCTAGGAATAATTAAAGCTATTTTGGTTTTGGCGATGATTAGTTTTTATTTCTTCCTTAGAGAATCCTTGATTATGGAAGTTGGGTACACATCAAGGTACTGTCAGTGTTACGGTGTAATAGACTATTCCATCTTGCCGGCTCGCAACCGATGTTGGGATTGTTATAAAAGCCGTAGGACTTAGGGTTTGGCAACACAAATAATTAATGAATATGATAATGTATAATAATAATCCAAAGCCATAAAAAGTTTTCTACATCTTGCCGGTTCGCAGCCGATGTTGTAGACTTCTAATAAAGGCAGAGGAAAAATTCCAAGGTCATAATAGACTATCACATCTTGCCGGTTCGCAGCCGATGTTGTGATTGTTATAAAGGGCCAAGGATTAAATACGTTAATGTGCTTAATAATGTTAAAAAATGCCAAACTTCGACTCCGGGGGTATCCTAATAAAAGCTTCTGTCTCTGGACTCGTAGATGAGTTGTTTCGGTCGCAAATAAAAGGGATATCCTCAAAATCGTGTTAAATCAGAGACCTTGATGTGGACCTCATTTTTGTATGCAACGGTTTTCGAGGGAAGACTTGGAAACTACTTAGCGTCTAAACTAGGTATCTTTATCGGACTAAAATTATCGAAACTAGAATTTGAAGAAATTCATTTCTCACCAAAAATAAAATAAGTAGAGGCAAAATAGGAATTTGGGAACAAGAGGTAATACACAAGTAGCTTTTATGAGTAGTGTTGGCAATCTAACTTGTAAATAAAAATGATTTCGTTTTTAAGCTTAGTATGGGGACTTGTGAAAAATCGGGGACGACGAATTTTATCCGTATGGTCACTTCTTTATGAGTCGTGTTTCCTACTCGAAGACCCTAAAAGTTATCATGAGATAATGATTGTCGACAAAGCCGTCACCTAAATAATAAAGAAAAATACAAAAATAGAATAAAAGGAAAATCGGGGAGTTTTTAGAACTTAAGATTTCTTAATTTCTTTTGAAAATTTTGCTACTTCTCAAAGTTAGTAAAAAGAGATTGGAAATTTTCGGTTTCAAAAAACGTGTTTTTATAACATTGCGTGAGGACACGTCAATGGCTTAGTCTGGGGGAATTTGGTATGTGCTTAAACACATACCTTTTATTTACCAAATTAAGACCAAAATAACCAAAAACCCGACCAAAATGCCAAAAGATATTGTGTTTTTGTGTTTTTGTATGTGCAGGGACGGATATCGAAGAAAAACAACAAAATACACGGAAAACCCGAGAAAACGAGCACGAGATGCGGAAAAGACTCAAAGCCGAAGCCGGGGAGCAAAAAGTCAAAGTCAATCCTCAAAAGTTCATCAAATGTCAAAATTAAGCCCTTGGATCGAAATTGGGAAAATGGCAAAATTAGTCCTTGGAGTTTTCAGAAATTACACCTTCAGTCCTTGTACTTTACCTAAACCAAAAATCATTTATCTTACACTACTCCAAAACCGAATTTGTTATCCATATTACTTAAACACAAATCCAACCCAAAAATAACAAACACAAACCCACCGGCCATATCAATAAACCCAATCCATCACACTCTTTACCCAGCCCAACCTTTTCTATCCTAACCCGGCCCATAAACATAACCCGATCCAACCACTCCCACCCGGTCAATTCTTATTTAACTTTCGGTCAAACAATAAGTAAAAAATAAAAATAAAAGATTACCCGCTCTTGTGTTCTTCCCCAAAGTACCCCAGACGAACCCTAAATCCTTACCCCGTACAATTTACCCAATTAAGGGTAAGATAGTCCAATCATTGGATGCCAGAGTGTCAGAAGAGCAGAGTTGCACGAATGGGACAGATGGCAGGCTCCCATTGGACTGAACACCTCAGAGATTTGATCCAAGGGCTAAGGTTTGAAGATTGGTGATCAAGGAAGATCTAAGGGTGGATAAGGGCTTGAATGCACACGGATTGCCAAGGTGGCAGACCTAGAATCTTCACCGGATGTCTATAAATAGGAGAGGATTTCTCCTCATTTCTCATGTAATTTTTAGTTATCGTTATGCTATTAAAATACTTTCAGAATTGTAGTTTTTAAATTTCTTATTGTAACTCTTGATGTTTTATTAATAAAAGCTTAATTTTAGTTTTATTTTGATTGTGTTCTATTTAAATTGTTAATCTCAATTTAGTTTATCACCATTTCTCAGTAGCTTAATATAAAATGTTCCTAGCTTAATTCAACTTTTATTCTCATCTTTTGTTAATTTCATTTTAAAAAGCCAAAAACATTTGAAAAATATTAAAAACACAAAAATATTTACAACTTCAAGCTTCAAATAAGCTATTTTCTCTTTAGTATAAGCTTATATAAGCTAAATACCTTATTGTAAGTCTTCTGGTTAGTTAAATTTTGTTTTTGGTTCAAAATTCCAAAAAGTCAACATAAAAGTCAACTGAGGTGGAAAAATAAGCTGTGGTGAATAAGCTGAGGGTATAAGCTGTTCTGGGGTTTTATTATTGGCTTATTGTTAAGCCTGGGTTGAGAATTAGTCACTGAGTTCATCTTAAATCAGTAGCAAACACTTGTGAGTACAACCTTTCCTTTTAGCTTATCTATTTGCTTTTAATATTTCAGCTTATAAAAGTACTTATTGATTATTAATTTTTTGCTTCTGTGTTGATCAGTAGGTTAGATAATGATAGTATAGAGTAGCTTATAGCTTAAATCAGCTAGATCTAGGGTAAATTGCAAAATTAGTTGTGTAAGGGGTGTTTGGATTAGAGGGTTAGTAGCTTGTTACTGTTGATGTGCACTTCCTAGGAACTTGATTTAGCTAAGATAAGGTGATATAAGCATAAATCAGTAGGTATTTTGAGGGTTTAAGCTCATTTAGAGGCTTTTGGTCTACAGGGAATTTTTAAGGAAAATCTGCCCTCAACAAGCTCAGCTTAAGCTGAGCTTATTTTGAAATTTAATTTTTGCATCTCTTAGTCTCTTATAGTAGCTAAAGTTAGAATTTAAGAGTTAGTTGCCTTTGGTAAAAGTCTGAACAAGTTTTGCGCCATAAAATCCACATCTGCTGCAACAGAAGTGATCTAGTGCAGACCTGCACTAGATCTGTTCAAATCAGTTAGTTGATGGCTTTTTATTGGTTTATTCTTTTGAGTTAATTGCATGAGTTTTAATATTATCAGTAGCTAGTAGTAGTGTTTAGAGGATTCTAAGCGTAGATCTCATATTACAGCTTAATTGGTAGCTTGATCTTAGCCTGCAAATCAGTACTTTAGGCCTGTGCAGTCTGATTCAGTTTTGGTGATTTATGACCAACTGTGTTAAGCTTGAAATAGGATAGCAATAGTGGAAAATTTTTGGGCATCTTTGGAATTAAAGTAGTTTGTCATATGAACTTTGAGGTTTTGCTTTTGGATTCTCCCAATTAGATCTGGTCTAGCTTATTATTAAGCTGCAAAGTGGGTGTTTGGTGACTGCTATTACCTTGCATTGCAACTGCTTATCTGATTTTTCTGCTTATTCATTGTGATTATTTGGTTTCCTTTAACTGATTTGAGCTTATATTAGTCTGTTGAATCATATCTGAGCATTTGATAATTTTTGGTTTAGTTTTGCTTATTTTTGGCTTATTTCATAGTGCTTATTTACACTGTTCTGCTTATTGGGGTTCAATCACTCCCTGAAATTATTTTTCCTAGATTAGAAATTTGATTTTAAATTTACTCAAAAATTTTCAGATTTTTCCTAGTTGTTTTAATATTTTTAAATCATTTAAATTGTTTCATTTAGTTTTTAATTCATAAAAAATTCATAAAAAGTTAAAAAAATATTTTTCTTTTTCCAAAAATTTTCTTTTATCATTTTTAATATAGGAAAAATTAATTTGCATTTTTAGGGCTTAAATTTTAGAAAATCACTTTTCTTCGCGTTTTTATATTACGTCGCGTTTCGTTTTTAAATTCAATTTTCGTTTAAATGTTTAGTTTAATTGTTCTATTAGCTTAGTTTAATTGTTAATCTTGATTGTTATTTTAATATTAGTAGTGTAATCCAAAATCAATCACTCTTATTCACATTCACTACACGAATCACAAATCCCGAATCACTAAATTCCATTCAATCTTAATCGGGACTACGACTCGGGTTACACATATTTCCTGTGTGTTTCCTTTGGAGAAATATATACTATAATTGATAAATCAGCTTCCTGAACTTCTAAGGACGAATTAGGACTTTTGAGAGAGTATCTTGATGATTGTATGAGAGTTGGTATGAGGTTTTTTGAAAAGGTGTGTGTAAAACTCTTCACAAATAGTTCTATTTATACTATTCTCAAGCCTAGGGTTATTAATGGTTCAACTTGGCCTCCAAGCAGATAGAATAGTCTAGAATGCTCAATAGAAGGCTTTGGAATCATGCACATAAGGCTAGGAATCTTAATGATGAAGTTTTGGAAAATCAAACAACATCCAACCGATCGGTATTATGGCCAACCGATTGGTTGGTCTTCAGAATTAGCCTCCATCCGAATCGGTTGCGGGCAGCCTCCGATCGGATGGAGCACTGCTGCTTTCTCTTTTTGTGAACTTTCATTATTTGGCTTGTTCCTTCCTTTTGGTCCTTGGTTCTTCATCCAAACTTGATATTTTCATTATCTTGGGGCTTGTCAACTTGAATACTTGAATCTTCTTTCTTTGAAATGCCTTTTTGATTGGATCTTGATAAGAAAATCCTTGCACTCTCATAAATATTTCCTTCTTCCTCATTTTTGCATCTTTTTCTTCCTTTTTCCTGTTTTTGGTTACATATACTTTGCAAATACACTTTGGTACGATTTAGTAACAAAAGTATATAAATATAACCAAATAACATGTATAAAAACATGAATAACACTACTAAAAACTTGCACAATTTGAGAGTTATCAACCACACACAAGGATTCACAAAGTCCACTCCCTAGACAATGTGATTGGAGATGTACAATCAGGGGTGAAGACAAGGAAGCAACTAATGTCTTCAGACCAACAAGGGCTTCTCGATGCTCTTTATGCTTCAAAGCAGCATGAGTATACAAACTCTTGCTTATTTGTATGTTTTCTCTCACAAGCAGAACCCAAGAATGTTCTTAAAGCCTTAGATGATTCAATCTGGGTAGAAGCTATGCAAGAGGAGCTTCTCCAATTCAAGATTCAGAAGGTTTGGGTGCTAGTAGATTTACCCAAAGGTGTAAGGGTAATTGGCACTAAATGGGTTTTCAGAAATAAAAGGGATGAAAGGGGCATAGTGATATGAAATAAGGCTAGATTAGTAGCCCAAGGGTACACACAAGAGGAAGGTATAGACTATGAAGAGGTTTTTGCTCCAGTAGCAAGAATTGAAGCCATTAGACTATTTTTGGCTTATGCTTCATTTATGGGCTTCACAGTTTATCAAATGGATGTCAAGAGTGATTTCTTATATGGTACTATTGAAGAGGAGGTGTATGTCTCACAACCTCCAGGTTTTATTGATCCAGAACATCCAGACAAAGTGTACAAGGTAGTTAAAGCTCTTTATGGCCTTCATCAGGCACCAAGAGCATGGTATGAAACACTGGCTTCCTACTTAATAGAAAATGGATTTCAAAAAGGCAAGATTGATCAAACATTATTCATCAAGAAGCACAAGAAGGATCTTTTGCTAGTTTAGGTGTATGTGGATGATATCATCTTTGGATCTACAAGGAAGGAGATGTGTTTAGAGTTTGAGAAACTTATGCATGATAAGTTTCAGATGAGTTCCATGGGGGAACTTACATTCTTTTTGGGTCTGCAAGTTAAGCAATCAAGTGAAGGAATATTTATCAGCCAAGATAAATATGTTGCAGAGATTCTAAGGAAATTTCAATTTGCTGATTCAAAAGTAGCAAGCAAACCAATGGACTCTGAGAAGCCACTTCTAAAAGATGTAGATGGAGAAAATGTGGATGTATACACATACAGATCTATGATAGGTTCTTTGATGTATCTTACATCATCCAAACCTGATATCATGTTCTCTGTTTGTGCTTGTGCAAGATTTTAAGTAACTCCAAAGGTTTCTGATGCGTGGTTTTGCAACCTTACAACAGGTTTTACCTCTCGAGGGATCTCAAGAGGCTTACAACCCCACCAGGCAGTGTACCTGACCGATGTAGTATAGTGTAGTGGTAAGTACGGGGGATTGATCGTTCTCCACAGGGAATAGTGTTCGTTAGGTATGAAAAACTACTCTAATAGGTCTAAGGGTGAGAGAAGATTCTTTTTTATGTTTTTATAATTTTATGAAAGCAAGTAAAATCTCGGGTTTGAAAGAGTGGGCGGAATTAGTTGCTAGTCAACTAACCCAAATAACTACGAATGCAAATAAAATAAAATAACTGAAAATGAAAAGGTGGTAAAACTTATATAGAGAGAAATGTGTTTACTTAGATTTCCTTACTCCCTAACTATCTTTTACCGGTTGATTAGTGTGTATTAGTTGCATGGATGACGGGTGTATTCCTTAATACCATTTGTGGGGTGGCGTACGTACTTCCCCAACTCTACAAGCTCCTACTTCACTCCTATGTCGAGCCGGCTAGGAAGCTCCTAACATGGGATCACTAGAATTCGCTTGTGCATTAAATACAACCATAAAAACCTTTAGTACGCATTGGTTCATGTTTCTTAAGACGTTCAAGCAAGTTACCGAATAGGAAGTTAGCCAGTTTTCTTAAGCCTAACATAGATGAACAATCATCGAATACAACTAACAACACACTAATAACCAATAATCAATAGCTAGGTTTCATTAGATCTAAGCAAACACAAGATAAATCTAGCCTAGCATGTTAAACAAAAGACAAGAACAAGATAGAATCAAACAACACATAGACATATTGAATGATTAATTGATAACTTATCTTCAATGTAACATGGAAGATCTCAAGGCAAAAAGCCTTGAAAAAGCTGCCAAATTCGTCTTAGGGTTTTCACACACAAAGTTCCTTAATAAGTTCCACCCTAATGACAAAAAATTGCAAAACTATATATAGACTTTCAGATCTGACGGCGTCACGTTATGGAGTGTGACGCCGTCACCTCGCTGCTTTTAGGGTTCCCGGATGACCTTCTTGACGCCGTCCCTCTTTAGCTCTCCAAAATCCGTTCTGGCTTATCAAGGCTTGACGCCGTCAGATTTAGTCGTGACGCCGTCCCTCTTTAAATTAAGCCGTGACGACCTTGATCAGATTAAAGGGTGACGCCGTCAGAATTCCCATGCAAATTTCACTGGCTTATCATGAGTAATTTTCACATCCACCTTTTTCTTGCCAAGCCATGACGCCGTCTGGAGTAAATCCTGACGCCGTCCAGTGTACTTTTCAGCCGATTTTGAGACTTTGTCGTTTTCTTCACTTTTATGCTCCAAAAACGTCCAAAATGCTTCCTTTTTCAGATTTCTTCTCCAAAGTACCTAAAATGACAAAAGGAACGATTTAGGGCAATATTTGATCAAATAAATACGATTTAGGGCTTAAATGACCCCTTAAAAACGGTACACTTTTCGCTTCATCAAATACCCTTACACTTGAGATTTGCTTGTCCTCAAGCAAATGCGCTTTTATTCTAATCAAAATACAAGTTAGGGGTCATTTAATGCTAACATAAAAGTAATTACAACAAATAATCGTTCCACTTTAATCATAATAAGCACGGAGATTACAAACTAGCACCTCACAAGTAGTGTTTAGATACTCACATCTCTCAAGTGTCATCAAAATAAATCTCATAAATGAAAACGGATAATATCTCTCACTACCTGTCATAGCAAATAGATTACCATAGGCTTGGGAAAGGATCGAAAACCTCCTCCACTAGGCGTAAGCACCTAAGATAAACTATCAAAGAGGGCTTTTACATGGGTTATAACGTTAGGTGTAGGGAAAAGGAAAACACGGTTTTGTTGGATAAAGGATATTTTACTGGTGGCGAGTTAAAGATCTTGATCAATTACATGTACTATACAATGTTGCTAAGCAAAGACTAGACTCGATTTAAGCTAATGAAAGAGAATAACAAAAACAAAAAATAAACATAAAATGAAACGGGATGGTAGTCCGTATGTTTTTTCTACTTTTCTTTTTCTCATTTTTTTTATTTTTTTCTTGATTTTTTTTTTTTTTTTTTTTTTTTTTTTTTTTTTGCATACACTTTTGCCCTACCATCCAAAATAATACATCAAAGGGGCGTTGCATTCCCTTTACACTTGAACTTTTACATAACTTTACAATTAACTAATCTAATGACTCGAATTAAGATAATTAAAACACTTGGAGTACTTGTAAAATATTTAGCACATATGGGGGTAATAAATGATGTTCTTCCCCATTACTCCATTACACTAGTACTTTACCCATGAGTCCCAATCGTCCCAAAACAATATGTACAAGGATATGACTCGACTTAGCAACCATGTAATCAACTAGATAATTAACTTGGGTTTAAACAAATGTTGTAACAATAATGCACTAAAAATGAGTGCATACAAGGTAGGCTAAGGCGATTTGGGTGTACATTTAAGTGGGGTGTAACAAATTCTTCCTTCAAGTAAAATGCTTAAAGGTCGAAACGAAAAGATAGGCTCTGAGGGGTGTACTAGGGGTATCTGTACTAAAAATGAGTACAACGCAAAGGGTGTGGGAGAATTACTTGACCAATGTAGCCAAAGTAATTATAACAAAAACATAGGTGTAAAACAATGGGTTAATCCTAATGCCTCTTATCATGTAGTAAATCTAACTACACGAATGTAGTCTCACTTGTGGCCTCGGAATGGTCCTAACGCAAGTTCTAGAATCTAAGTGCTACCGGTACACACATCATAGCATAAATGCTTTTCCTACCAATTCTAGGGGCGAACCTCACATATTTGGGGGTGGAAAATTTTTTTAGTGGTACGGTTTTTTGTGCTAGTCATATAACTCCTATCCGTGAGACGCTCATTAAGATCAAAGTTTCACTCCTATATGTTGTAAAAAATTTTAAATTTGGCACTAAAATTGCCCTAACAGGTATTTATCTCAGTTTTATTACACATCTACTATTAAACAAACAAAAATCAAGCGTAATAGCATTCTCTAATCATACTTTTACCCCCCCTTACACTTAAGATGAACATTGTCCCCAATGTTCAAATAACAAGATGTAAAAGCATAAAGGTAAAAGAATGAAATCAAATACTCCCCTGATTCGTTCGGTGGATAATGAAGTAACATGGTTAGATCTTCTTCCAAAGAGAATGTAAAAGCTTCATGACTAATGCATCGCCAAAAGCTTGATCCAAAACATTTCCTTGTCCAAAATAACCTGTTAAACCTGAGAAAACAAACACAAAAACCTGCATAACATCGGCGGGATAAACTCTATATATAAGGATATAATGCTTGTGGAATGATAATTTTGCAGATTCCTGGAGATTATAAGTTATAGATTTAATAAAAACTTTTTATGAAAACAAAACTTTCAAAAATTTTCAGAAAATTAAACCTGACGCCGTCAGGTTGTAAATCCTGACGCCGTCAGAAATGATCTGACAGACTTCTCATGTTACGTTTCCGGAAAATTTTTGGAAAAACCTATACCTTACTTCCTGGGATTCCTGCAAAACATCATTATGACTCGATACAAGCATTTGACTCAAACAAATACTAATATGTATGTTCATTTATTATTATTATGATTCATGTTCATTTGTGTTCTAATAAACCGATTTAGATTTCCCTTACACTTAACTTTTGCAAAATACCTTTATATGTAGTTAAGACGAAGTTAAAAACAAGATAAAGCATTTGTACAATTTAGCTTTGAACATGAATCAATAATAATAAAACTTAAACACACATACGGAAACAAATGAAATCAAACAAACAAATAAATAAACACACAAAGCAAATAAAGCTTGGGTTGCCTCCCAAGAAGCGCTTGTTTTTGTTCGAGTCACGAGCCTGACTCTACCCTTATTTAACGGAAATAGGGGAGGTTTTCCCTAAACTTAGGGTTAAGTCCGGGTGATAGTAGCGATACACACCAGCTCGGTAGGAGTATGCCACGTGAGGAAAGATTGGTGGATGAATTATATGCTCAAAGGGGTGTGCTCCTTTCATCATAACCTTACCTAGTTCACTTTGGTCAATGGGTGAGTTAGAGTGTTCTCCTAAAAAGGGATCATTTTCTAACAACTTCGAGAGACTCCTAATTGGGAACCCATCTTGACCTAATAAACCCGGTTTAAACCCATAATGTTTCTTGTGATCAATCATGAATGGGTGATGTAGACATGTAAGGTCATTTTTCACTCCTATATTGTCTTCCTCACTACAAGGCTTAGAGTCTACTACCTTAATCTTAACATTACCCGGACTACATGGTTTGATGGGTGGATCGGGACCTTTTTCAATTCCTAAATTCACATCTAAGGATGGAAGATTAGGTAACGGTTTTGGTTTAGGCTCCGGTTCATCAAAACTAGGAACTTCCATAGAACTAAAAGAAAGGTTATGACTACAAGTATTCAAACCTATTTCTTCTAGTTTTGTTTCTTCCAAAGGTTCTACTTCAATTGGGGTTCCTATAGTCCCTTCTACTTCTTCCGGGTAAGTCACGGGCGGTGTGTATGCCTCGAATGATGGTAGGACTTGTGGGGTACTTTGTAGGTTTGTGTTATTTACCTCATCCTTCCTTGTCTCTATATCAATTATATCCTCATCATGTGTTTTAGTAGAATCTAACCCAAACATGTTCCTAAGTATCTCAAATCCTTCTCTAGCCATTTCAAGTTCTAAGTCCGATTCATAAGAATCTTCCCCGATAACATGATTACTATATTCAATTTGCCTAAAGGATTCATCATGTGTTCCTTGAGATTCAAAGTCATTGATCATAAAACCTAGGTCTTTTTGCTCAATATGCTCATGTTCGGCTAAATCCTCCTCAATTGTTTCCTCAAGTTGTGATGTATACGAACCCATTAATTCATTAAACTTATGGTTCACGGTTAGGAGGCTTTCCTCAAAGTTTTTCCAAAGGGTCTTATTAAAAGGAGTTGATCCTAACAATGATTGTTTAATAGAAGCCACACATGCACATAATTCATCAAACCTATCAAACTTTACACCCATCTCCTCTTGTATATATCTAAGATCACTTAAAAATTCATTGGAACAACAGGAAGCAAATCTATCCGTGTAAAGTAATTGTTCCTCTATTGTTAATGATCTAAATGGAATTTCATCCGCCATGGCGACAAATGAAAATGGTTTTACAAACAAAGGGCACAAAGAAAAAGATAGACTAAAGAAAACCTAGAAAAATAAAATAAAAATCTCACTAGAAAGGAATCTAGTGAGTAGACCTATAAAAATAAAAATTCAACCTAAGCAATAACTACTCCCCGGCAGCGGCGCCAAAAACTTGATGTGTGGTTTTGCAACCTTACAACAGGTTTTACCTCTCGAGGGATCTCAAGAGGCTTACAACCCCACCAGGCAGTGTACCTGACCGATGTAGTATAGTGTAGTGGTAAGTACGGGGGATTGATCGTTCTCCACAGGGAATAGTGTTCGTTAGGTATGAAAAACTACTCTAATAGGTCTAAGGGTGAGAGAAGATTCTTTTTTATGTTTTTATAATTTTATGAAAGCAAGTAAAATCTCGGGTTTGAAAGAGTGGGCGGAATTAGTTGCTAGTCAACTAACCCAAATAACTACGAATGCAAATAAAATAAAATAACTGAAAATGAAAAGGTGGTAAAACTTATATAGAGAGAAATGTGTTTACTTAGATTTCCTTACTCCCTAACTATCTTTTACCGGTTGATTAGTGTGTATTAGTTGCATGGATGACGGGTGTATTCCTTAATACCATTTGTGGGGTGGCGTACGTACTTCCCCAACTCTACAAGCTCCTACTTCACTCCTATGTCGAGCCGGCTAGGAAGCTCCTAACATGGGATCACTAGAATTCGCTTGTGCATTAAATACAACCATAAAAACCTTTAGTACGCATTGGTTCATGTTTCTTAAGACGTTCAAGCAAGTTACCGAATAGGAAGTTAGCCAGTTTTCTTAAGCCTAACATAGATGAACAATCATCCAATACAACTAACAACACACTAATAACCAATAATCAATAGCTAGGTTTCATTAGATCTAAGCAAACACAAGATAAATCTAGCCTAGCATGTTAAACAAAAGACAAGAACAAGATAGAATCAAACAACACATAGACATATTGAATGATTAATTGATAACTTATCTTCAATGTAACATGGAAGATCTCAAGGCAAAAAGCCTTGAAAAAGCTGCCAAATTCGTCTTAGGGTTTTCACACACAAAGTTCCTCAATAAGATCCACCCTAATGACAAAAAATTGCAAAACTATATATAGACTTTCAGATCTGACGGCGTCACGTTATGGAGTGTGACGCCGTCACCTCGCCGCTTTTAGGGTTCTCGGATGACCTTCTTGACGCCGTCCCTCTTTAGCTCTCCAAAATCCGTTCTGGCTTATCAAGGCTTGACGCCGTCAGATTTAGTCGTGACGCCGTCCCTCTTTAAATTAAGCCGTGACGACCTTGATCAGATTAAAGGGTGACGCCGTCAGAATTCCCATGCAAATTTCACTGGCTTATCATGAGTAATTTTCACATCCACCTTTTTCTTTCCAAGCCATGAGCCGTCTGGAGTAAATCCTGACGCCGTCCAGTGTACTTTTCAGCCGATTTTGAGACTTTGTCGTTTTCTTCACTTTTATGCTCCAAAAACGTCCAAAATGCTTCCTTTTTCAGATTTCTTCTCCAAAGTACCTAAAATGACAAAAGGAACAATTTAGGGCAATATTTGATCAAATAAATACGATTTAGGGCTTAAATGACCCCTTAAAAGCGGTACACTTTTCGCTTCATCAGTTTCTCATTTAACAGCTGTCAAGAGGATCTTTAGATATCTCAAGGGTCAACCTAGGTTGGGTCTATGGTATTCTAAAGAATCACCTTTTGACTTGGTAGCATTTTCAGATAGTGATTATGCAGGTGCAAGCTTGGACAGAAAGTCAACAACTGAAGGATGTCAATTCCTTGGATGTAGACTTATTTCATGGCAGTGTAAAAAGCAAACAATTGTGGCTACTTCAACAACTGAAGCTGAATATGTAGCTGCTGCAAGTTGCTGTGGTCAAGTCCTTTGGCTTCAAAATCAACTTCTTGACTATGGGTACAATTTCATGAACACTGTCATATATATTGATAATAGTAGTACAATTTGCATAATTAAAAATCCAGTGCAACACACTAAAACTAAACACATTGAAATTAGACATCATTTTATTAGAGACTGCAATGAGAAAAAGTTGATTCAAGTTATTAAAATTGATTCTGATCACAACTTTGTAGATCTTCTCATAAAAGCTTTTGATGTTAGAAGGTTTCAGTACTTGGTAGCAAGTATTGGAATGCTTAATCCTTAAAATTTTCAAACTGATGTGTTTTTGTATATAAATTTTTGTTTGTACTGCTAGCTGTGTAAATTGGTACTGTTATTGAAAAGTTTGTACTGCTAGTACAAATTTTGATTGTTCAGTTCATACTGTTAGTCATATGATTCTACTGCTATAAGACAAATGCTCTTCATTTTATTTCTTGGTTTTGGACTAACAATTTCAGGTATGAACATTTGAGCACAAAGGAAGTTTCAAGTGAAATGTATGAGCAGTTGTTTAAGAATACAAATTGCTGATATAATAGGTTCATGATAGACAGAGTTTGGGAATTCATTAACAAAGGTTTACACCTAAGTTAATTGATTCTGTAAAACTTCTTTCTTGAAATCAGAATATGATGTTTCACATTGACTTGATGACTCAGTTGGTCAGATAGTAACTGACTCAACTCACTTTCTATCATTTTATACTTTAATTAGTATAATGAGCAAGTCTAAGGACATCTGATAGAAAGAACAGCGAACAAATGTGCATCTAACACTTGTGTTAGAGGACACAATTGCCACGAGATGGAAACCCTGTCAAGAAAGCCCTTTGAATGGGTTTATCTGTACACAGGCAGTTATTTATAACTGAAAATATTGGTTCTCACACAACCAGAGGTTAATTTAAACCGAAATCTTGATTAAGTGTCTGTTACACACTTAATCCCTTCAAAATGGTTGTAAGCAGTATGATTTTTCAATATAAAATCAAGTTCATACTGCTAAGTCAAAAGTTTCTTAAAAAGGATTTTCAAGGGGCTCAGAAAACCATCAAATGATGGATTATGAGTCAATACCCCATGATTCACCACTTACAGGAGGTTACACACCTGGAAGTGATGAGGGCAGCAAATAAACTCTTAAGGAATTGATGGCTACATGTACAACATTGTCTGAAATCATGTTCTAATTGGTAGATCAGATGATGGTGAGAGATCTTCCAAGCAGGGGAGGAAATGATAAATCTCAGGGGTGGAAGATTAACCAATCAGGGGAGGAAAAGATTGTGGTTGTGTATGCTCAGAATCAGGGGAGGAAATTTAAAATTGATCAAGCAAAAGAGAAAGATTAGGGAGGAAGATTGCCCAAAATTGATCAAGTTCAAGAAAAGATAAGAGCATACAAGATGATGATGTCAGCTTTTTGAGAAGCTAACATGTCTTATTATTCAGCAAATAATAAGAACAAGCTCAAGTTTCAGTTGATGGATGCTGGGAATAAGCTCTTCAAATGAAGAAAGTTCAAATGAAGATTATGGAGTATTATATATATTCAGAAGGGATGAAGCATTCAAATGAAGAAAGTTCTATCTAAGTTCTTTCAGTTTCAATTTCAGTTCACTACATTTGTTCATCACTTGCAAAGGCTTGCTGAAAGATGATTTGACTTCTTGGAACAAGCATCCAAGATACACAGCACCATTGCCTCTTATAATTCCTCCATCCAAGGAAATTGCACCATCTTTTATTCATGGTACTGCTATTGTTCAAGACAAAAAAGATGATGTTATTGCTGAAAGAGATTCACAGAAAGCAGATGAGTTAGATAGAAAGATAGTTAGTCTTACAGAACAAAGGATAACTCAGATCAAGAGCCTGTCTATGTAGTGTTTGGAAGACTCGCACAATCCTAATTTAATTCAGAAGAAACATGATGATTTGGGATAAATCACAAGTTTATGGGAGGATTGTTGGGAATTAAATGTTCTGAAGATTAGTACTGCTGAGAAGAATACTCTAACAGTTCTAACTGCTAGTGTATATCTGAAGACTACTCAAAGTTATAACTAACAGTACTAACTGAAGTTAGTACTGCTAGTACAAACAAAGGTACTGCTGGTCGATACTGCTGTTGGAGTGACTCATACTACTGCTGAATGGATAAGTGTCGCGTATACTACTGCTGGATGGATAAGTATAAAAAGATATTTTGTGTATAAAAGTCAAGTATATACGGTAGACAATATCTTAGATAAGTGTTCAGTCAACAAGTTGTAAACACAGATACATGTTGTATCTTAGGGACTGACACACTCAACAAGCAAGTAGTTCGACAAGACTTATCAATATTGTAAAGATCTCCTTTGGACTATAAAAGGGAGATCTTAGACTAGATATCAAGTGTGCTTAAGTTGATGCATGTACTTACAAATTACATAGCTTTCAAGAACAAAGAACTTAACTCATCACATAAAATATAAGTCATAGAAACATATAGATTCAAGGTTTGTAACCCTATTGATAGTGAAGATCACTCGTATTATTCTCAATAATATTGAATCGTTTGGTGTTATACTTTCTATGTTCATTGTTCATTACACAAGCATCACTGTTCCATTTCCAATAACCAATAACCTTCTAAGTGTGGTTAAGTAGATTCCGCATACTTAATCATATTCACTCAAAGTATCATATACACACGTTATAAAGGACTAACATCCTCATAGTGTAACAGAATCCTCTCACAGATTCGAACTTTTCTCCAAACCTCTTAGTAAACCTCACCAACTCTTCTTCATTCATGGCAATAAAAGTATTTACCCTTTTGAACACCTTGTCAAACTCATCTTTAATCTTTTCATAACTGAGATTCTTTAGTTGATAAGCCTTCCAATTATCCATGTTCATCAGGTACTTACTCATTATTCTCCTCTGTTCAGCTTTAGTTGGTGGTTTGTTCCTCTTTTCTTCAGTTCTTTTCTGTGCAAAGAACTTCTTCTTTTGAGCCAAAAATTCCATAAAGAGTTTTGACTTTTCTTCCATTGATAGTTCTTCCTTCTCATCATCCCACATCTTCTGACCTAACAAGTGATCTGCTTCACATTTAGCTTGAATGTCATCCCAGGAATTAATAAGTTCAAGACTTGCCTGTTCTTCTTCTTGAGCTTGCTTTCTTCTTGCCTCTTCTTCTTCAGCATCAAGATCAGCTTGCACTTGTCTTGCAACTTCTTCATCTATCTTAAGTTGTTGTTGTTGTTGACTGAGTGATAGAAATTTCTTCTTAGGTTCTTCAATCAACAAACCTTTGCCTTTGTTTGATGGTGAAATAGTTGTTAATGGTGTTGTTGATACTGATACTGGCTCTTTGATCACAACTCCTTTTGCCTTTGGTCTTGTACTCTTTAACTTTGTTAATACTTGAGCTATAGTCATATCTTCATCACCTTGAGTAGCAGCAATACTAACTTCAGTCTCAGCAGCACTAACCTTGTCACTAGCTTCAGCAGCACTAACCTTTTCACTAGCCACATTAACTTCACCACTAGCAATATTAAGTGTAGCAGCATCAAGTAACACTTTAGCTACTTCAACATCATCCATAACACCATGATCAGCAGTAGTAGCAACCTTATCCATAACTGCTGCATTACCCTGTTGATCTGGAACAACAAACTCATTCACATCATCATCTACAAACTCAGTCTCATCACCTATCCCAGTTTCAACATCTACCACAGTATCCTCCCCTGAAGCTTTGCTTGTATTCCTCCCCTGTTTGGAAACATCCTTCTCCAAACTCTGTGCTTCATCAGAAGATTCAACCCTGGAAGTAGTTCCAACCTTGTACAACCTTTTGGTTTTGTGTGTTCTTGACCTCTGTAGACTTTCAAGATACCTCACCCTTTGCTTCAACCTTGTGATTTCAGTACCTTGAGAAAGTTTAAGCTGCTTAAGATCCTTCTTGAGATCAAGAACATCCCTTGACAATTTTGCACAAGTAGCCGTCAATTCATTTATAAGTTTCATACTACCCTTAGCACTTCGGAGTGTGTTACCTCTCCCGAGTGGTGCATCATTGGGTGAGTTAGGCATAGCCTCAGACCTAGTCTAAGCATCTACACCCCCCCCCCCATATTATTCGGTTGGCTGGGACCTTCACCTGTATTAGTTCCAGAGGAACTAGATGCATTAGAAGTTGCCTTAGATTGGGTCTTACTTATGTTATCACTATCCTGCTCTGCTTCTAAGCTAGTAGCAGTAATGATAGCCCTTTCTAATCTGTGACCCCTCTCCTCATGCACAACCTCATCTGCAGCCATACTAGCACTAACCTGAGGTAGTTGAGTGCCCTTTTGTGTGATCCTAGGGGTATGGGTCTTTTGTGTTGTTGATGGGGATGTCAAAAGAGTGGGTGTGTGATAAACATCAGCTGGGATTGCTGAGCTTTCACCCTCAGTTAGACCTAGTTGCAACATTGTTTGAAACAATGGTGTAACTCTGCCTTTAAAATCCTTGCCCTCTCTCTTCATATTAGCAAAAATCTTTTTAGTATGAAAGAGAGCAGTATAAACCTTTTTATGAACCTTTTTGTTTACAAATTGGTTGTCCATAAGAAGCTGTAAAAACCTTGCATATAAGTAATATTTATTTGATGAACTATCCAAGCCCTTAACCACACTATCAAAAATTAATTTTGAAAAATTAAATCTTTGATTTCTTTGATTTTGAGCCAAACAGATAATAGCAGAAGCCATATTACTACTAAACTCATTCCAACCAGTAGTCTTTGGACTAAGACACTGTAAGATAGTGTGAATTAAGAATTTCCATGTGAGAGAGAAAGCCCCTTTTGAAAATTTTAAAGAAGTACTTTGGCTTTCATACCCCATCAATGCAAGGTTTTCAAAAATTGTAGAATTTGGAAGATTATTAATACCTTCAGCATCTTCAAGATGAAGAACATCTCTAATAGAAGCTTCAGTAACAATAATCTCCTGCCCATCCACAAGGGTATGTATCTGTACTTCCTCATCAATAGTTTTGACATTTGCAGTAGCCCAAAACTGTTTGATGTTGGAAACATATATAGTAGGATTCACTGTTAATGCGTACCTAATATGAGCAGCATTAAGAAAATCTATGATTTCAGTAAAACCTTCACTTTCTTGGGGCTTTTGCAAAAACGCAATCATGTTATGTTGATCAGCGAATGACAGAGTCGACATTGTGAATTTTGAAAATTTTTGGTAGGATTTGGCTGGGATTTGCAATTAATGAATAAAAAGAGTTAGGGTTTATGTTTGAAAGAGTTTTGATCGGATAAAGACACCTTTGGGAACGAGTGGAGGATATAAACCCTTAATCGCTCACATTTATAAAACATTACCCTGTTCTTTCAAACATAGCAGCAGAAACCTAGCAGCACTAAATTAGGTATAGCCGCATTAACTTATGCCTAGCAGCATAAAGTTAGTTTCCACTCCAAACAGCTTTTTATTCAGCACTCCATCACTTTTCTCAGCTTATCCTGCAAAAGATTAGTCCCAAAAACACAAAACCACAAACATAACACAATATACAATAACCACATCATCAATTATACTTAGCAATACAAAGTATAACTGGCAACATTAACACAACAATACTAAGTAAACTAGCAATACTAATTATAACTTAGCAATACTAAGTAAACTAACAATACTAATTATAACTTAGCAATAGAAACAATTTATTGACCTAATAACAGTACTAATCCTTATAAAACTTTACAAAGACACAAAGAGATAAGAATGTTACAAAGATTTATTATTCCAATACTAACAACCAAAAATTGAAATCTACCCACATCAAAAGCTTTTGTGAGCAAATATACAACATTATTGTCAGTATGAATTTTAACAATTTGAATTAACTTCTTTTCATAACAATCTCTTATAAAATGATGTCTTATCTCAATATGTTTTGTTTTTTAGTGATAAACAGGATTTTTAATAATGCACATAGTACTACTATTATCAATATATATTTTAGTATGCATAAAATTGTACCCATAATCCAACAACTGATTCTGAATCCAGAGCACTTGTCCACAGCAACTTGAAGCAGCAACATACTCAGCTTCAGTTGTGGAATTTGCAACCACTATTTGTTTCTTGCACTGCCATGAAATTAACCTGCTCCCCAAAAACTGACCAAATGAAACCTCCTGTTGTTGATTTTCTATCCAAGCTAGCTCCAGCATAGTCACTATCAGAGTATGCAATCAAGTCAAAAGGTGAATCTTTTGGATACCAAAGGCCTAATTTGGTTTGACCATTCAAAATCTAAAAATCCTTTTCACATCATTACAATGTGAAACTTTTGGTGTGACTTGATATCTTGCACAGGCACAGACAGCAAACATTATGTCAGGTCTTGAAGCTGTAAGATACATCAATGATCCAATCATTGATCTATACAAATGAACATCAACTTCTTCACCATCTTCATCTTTGAGCAAGGGCTTGGATGTTTCCATAGTTGTCTTTGTAGGCTTCACATCAGTAAATCCAAACTTCTTCAAAATTTCAGCCACATATTTATCTTGACTGATAAATATTCCATCTTCTTTCTGTCTAACTTGAAGTCTTAAAAAGAATGTAAGTTCACCCAAGGAACTCATCTGAAATCTTTCATGCATAAGCTTCTCAAATTCAACACATGAAGCCTTGTGTGTTGATCCAAAGATGATATCATCAACATAAACTTGAACTAACAAAATATCATCTTTGTGCCTTTTGATAAACAAAGTTTTATCAATCTTCCCTCTACTGAAACCATTATCCAACAGGTATGTTGACAATGTATCATACCAAGCTCTGGGAGCTTGATGTAAGCCATATAGTGCCTTGTCCACCTTGTAAACCTTGTCAGGAAAATTAGGATCTTCAAAACCAGGTGGTTGTGAGACATAAACTTCTTCTTCAATAGTCCCATATAGAAAAGCACTTTTAACATCCATTTGATACACTACAAAGTCATTGTATGAAGCATAAGCCAAGAATAATCTGATAGCCTCAATTCTTGCAACAGGAGCAAATACTTCATCATAATCAATACCTTCTTCTTGTGTGTATCCTTGAGCTACTAACCTTGCCTTGTTTCTAATCACAATGCCTCTTTCATCCTTTTTGCATCTAAAAACCCACTTAGTACCAATTGCCCTCTTCCCATTAGGCAAATCTACCAGTGTCCAAACTTCTTGAAGTTTGAATTAGAAAAGTTCTTCTTGCATAGCTTCCACCCAGCTTGGATCTTGTAATGCTTTGTGAGCATTCTTGGGTTCTATTTGTGATAGAAAACATGCAAACAAACAATTTTGAAGGTCTTTGTGACTGTTTCTTTGATGAAGGGATCTTGCAAAGAAACCTTGTTCCTTCAAATCTTTAACCATTTTCTTTGTTTGAACAGCAGACTTTGGCTCTCCAATGATCTGTTCCTTAGGATGATTCTTGTGAACTTTTGTAGTTGGAATAGGATTGACAGGTAATTCTGCATTTAAATTGGTTGTGTCAACCTCTGCACCTAGTACATCTTCATCAGTATCAGGATAAATGTCTTCTAATACAGGCATGTTTGGATCATCTGGGTAGACATCAGCATCAATAGATATGCCTTGCTTGTTAGCAACATTAACACTTGGCTCAGCAGTATTAACTGTGTTAGAACTGTAAGTGTTAATTTCTTCTGATACATCATCCTTTGCTTGATCATCAGACTTCTTTTCTACATTCAACTCTTGATCATCTGATATATCATCCTTAGGAGCTTCATCAAAGTCATCTGCTTATGAACTCTTTGACTCTTTGGTTGAGAAGGGTGGATCAGCAGTCCAAATAGGCAGCAAAATATAATCTTTGTCATGTTCTAACTCCTTTCCAGCTTGACCTGCATCATTACTTGCTTTTGTACCTGCACAATTGTTAGACTCTGTTCCTGCAACAACTGCCTCATAATTCATAGTCTTGGTTAGAGAATCAATATCAAACAGCCAGCTTGCTCCACTCCCTGCAACATTAGGTGTACTCTCACTAAACCTAACATGCAAGTTCTCTTCCACTTTCCTAGTCCTACTATTGAATACTCTAAAAGACTTGCTATTTAATGAGTATCCAACAAAGAATCCTTCATCAGCCTTTCTATCAAACTTGCCTAAGTGATCTATGGTATTCAAGATAGTAACAGGACACCCAAATGGTCTTAAGAAATCAAGCAATGGTTTTCTACCATGTAAAAGTTCATAAGGGGTCTTGTTATGAGGCTTAACTACTTTACTTCTATTCTGTACATAACAAGCAATATTAACTGCTTCAGCCTAAAAAGTAGCAGGTAATTTATAATCAGCTAACATTGTTCTAGCAGCCTCAATAAGTGTCCTATTCCTCCTCTCAGCCATTCCATTTTGTTGAGGAGTTCTAGCTACACTATACTGTCTCTCAATACCTTTCATCTCACAAAACTGGTTCATATCCCTATTCTTGAACTCAGTTCCATTGTCACATCTTATCACTTTAACCTTATGATTAAATAGGTTTTCTACCTTGGTTATGAAAGCCTTAAGAATGCTACAGGTTTCATCCTTAGTTGCTAAAAAGAACACCCAAGTAAACCTACTATAATCATCTGTGACAACTAGGCAATACATCTTTTTCATTAAACTCTTTACAAATGTTGGTCCAAATAAATCCATGTGCAACATATGTAACGGCTGACTAATAGAGTTCACTACTTTGGTCTTACAAGAAGCTCTATGTTGTTTTCCCTTCTGACAAGCAACATAGATTTCAGAATTTTCAAAAACTTTTGAAGGTAAACCTCTCACAAGGTTTCCCTTAACCAATTTATTCATTATTTTGAAATTTAAATGACAAAGTCTTCTATGCCAAAGTTTAGATTCATCTGATGAGGCCTTTGCAAAGAGACAAGTCAAACCTCTTTTGGGAACCATATTCTTTAAATCAACACTGTATATGTTGTCTGTTCTAGGAACTTTAAGTAGAACATGACTTTCATCAGTCAACTTAAAGTCAGGAGATAAGACAATACATTCAGTGTCAGTAAAAAGAACACTATTCTTTTTGTCACACATTTGTGAGATACTAAAGAGATTAAACTTAAGCTCTTTGACAAAGTACGCATTATCAAAATCTAATTTACCAGTCTTTATTGTACCTTTACCAGTGATTTTTCCTCCTTAGGGATTACTCCCAAAAGCAACATATCCTCCATCAATAGCTTCAAAATCTTCAAGATAGGACATGTTTCCAGTCATGTGCCTTGAGCATCCACCGTCAAATACTCATTTATCTTCCAATTCCACTTGTGGATTGCCCTGCACATAAAGTAAGAAAATCAGTTTATTTTGGGGACCCAAGCCAATACTGACTTGGATCTGCCTTGTGCATCTACATAATCATATCTCTTTAAAACTATAGATGCACTGCTACGTCTGGAAACATGATCTAAAACTTTAACTTTTGGTTCCAGACCCAACAAGCTGAGGACTTCACAGCATAAAAATGATTTCCCAAAACAGTATCAGTTATTACTTTTGGCTCAGCAGTAGAAACTACTGTTTTTGCCTTAGCAGCACTAATAGCTGTTGGCTTTTGAATGGGCTGTTTTACAGTGGAATGTGCTTTGTTTAAAAACTTTGACTATTTATTTGCACCATTCACTGTCCTTTGGGTGTTAGTAGTACTAACTGATCTAGCGGTATTAGTTACTACTGCTTGTTTTGAAACATATTGATTAGCAGTTATAACTGATACTATACCAGATCTCATTTGTGCTGCTCTTGGAACCATGTTTCTTTTAGCATGTGGGTGAGTATTCTTAGAAAAACTTTTATGATTCACCCTCCTAGCATAGTTCCACACTGGTTTTTGATAGTAAAAACAATTATCTTGTAAATGTTCAAAACTACCACAATGATGACAAGCCTTATTGATCATCTCAAAGTCACTTCCAAACCTTTGAGATATCATTCCACTCTAACTTCTCTGGTTACCTATAGGTCTGTTTGTGATTTGCCTAGGTTGCTCAGTGTACTTAACAAATTTTTTAGACACCTTCTTACCAGAACTAGGTTTGACAAAATTAATCTGCTCAACACTAGGTTTGACTGTTACACTCTCAACCTTAGGTTTATCCTTTTCTTGTTACTCATCATCATCAGACACCCAATCCTCAATAATAGGTGCATCAGAATACTTTCTTTCAATCTTAGGTTTTTCCTTATTAGATTCACTACTTTCTCCTAAAGACTTAACATTTGACTCACTTAAACAAGACAATTCTGGAATAGGAGGTACATACTTTCCTGTTATTGAAGGAGGAACTTCATTATAACCTATGCCACTACCTCTTCTCATTAACTGACACTCAATTGTCTTATTAACACTTTCAGATGCAAACTCAAGATTATTAACCTTAACCTGATGGTTTTCTAATTCCTTATAAGCTGCATCTTTTTCTTTTTCATCCATTTCTAATCTTTTAGAAAGTACATTAACTTCATTTTCTTTTACAAAAAGCTTACTTTCAAGAACATTTACTTTTTCTACATATTCTAACTCATTTTTTTTGAAAAAGTTAAGTCTTTCCTCAACAGATTTTAGACCTACCTTATAGCCTAAATTTTCCAATTTTAACATTTTTACCTCTTCCATTAGCTTTTCATTCCTAGCCTTAAGTTCTTCTATAGTATCTAAACAAGACTTATATGAACAACTAGAACTGTTTGATACCTCAGAATCAGAACTTGATGCAGAAGAGTAGGCCATAAGAGCAAAGTTAGGTCCTTCAGCTGCTTGATCACTCCAGTCATATGCTCCAAGACCATCACATTGAGATACCAAAGCTGTAGAGGTTGTTATTTCCACAGCTTTCCTAGTGTTTTCTCCAGTCTTGTAATCTTGGCTTCTTGGAGCTCTGCAGTCTCTTGCAAAGTGACCCTTCCTATGACAGTTGTAGCATTCAATCTTGGATTTATCAAAACCCAAGTTATCCTTCCTAGTAATCTTGAGATTTCTTCCAGTCCTGTTCAAAAATCTTATTTCCCTCACAGTCAACATTGCCATCTGCCACTTCAAGTCCATCTCTTCAAGATCATCTGGATGGATCTGCTCCAAATCTTCATGCATCATTTGAGAACTAGTAGATGCACCAGCCAAGAAAGCATAAATAACAGCATCACTCAAGTTATCAAGGGTTGTAGACCCAGCAGCATTAACTTGTGTGCCAGCAGTACTACCTCCATGAGCAATATTAACTACTTCATTAGGACTGCTAGAGCTGTTGTTTGAGGAGGACACAAAAGCTAAGTTTTGTGTGATTGTTGATGAGCTAGATGACCCTTTAACTTCAGGTTCATAAACTTTAAGATTGTTGTACAGATCATCTAAACTCATAGTATCCAGATCATCCTTGTTTCCCTATACCACAGTGTGTGTGTTCCACTCTGGTGATAAGCTTCTCAAAAACTTTTGATTGACATCTTCTTGAGAAATTGAGACTTCTACAAGTGCCAATTGACTGATGAGTTTCTGAAGCCTGTCAAAAGTTTGATCAAGATTTTCAGAACTTGAAGCAGCAAAATTTTCATATTGTTGCTTCAAGAGATTCTTCCTTGTCTTCTTGGTGGCAGCATTCCCTCCAAATCTTGTCTCAATTTCTTTGAGAAACTGTTTAGCATCCTTGATGTGATTGAAGGTTAGTTGATGATCATTAGGAATCCCCATCATAAGAGTACTTATGGCCTTTACTTCAAGCCTTCTTTGTGCCTTGTCTTCAGCTATCTTGATAGGTATTATAGTGATAAAACCCTCAGCAGAAGTTTCAGTCTTAGGTAGTTGATTACCCTTCTCTATAACCTCCCACATAGAGTAATCAACCATCTGGATGTACTGCTCTATCCTCATCCTCCATAGCTCATATTCTCAGGCTTGAGCATGGGGACCTTTGAAACGTGAAACAACAAGGACTTAATGTAATAAATTAGTTAGCTTCTTGTGAAAGCTAGGTTTTCTTGTAAACCCTATTTATAAAGGGTGTTAGGGGCGGCAGTAATGGTATCCAGAAACATAGAACTCTTCAATGAGAGTCTAATAGAAAGGTGTGTGTGTACACGTTAGGTAGTAGTAGATCAGCAGTCCAAATAGGCAGCAAAATATAATCTTTGTCATGTTCTGGCTCCTTTCCAGCTTGACCTGCATCATTACTTGCTTTTGTACCTGCACAATTGTTAGACTCTGTTCCTGCAACAACTGCCTCATAATTCATAGTCTTGGTTAGAGAATCAATATCAAACAGCCAGCTTGCTCCACTCCCTGCAACATTAGGTGTACTCTCACTAAACCTAACATGCAAGTTCTCTTCCACTTTCCTAGTCCTACTATTGAATACTCTAAAAGCCTTGCTATTTAATGAGTATCCAACAAAGAATCCTTCATCAGCCTTTCTATCAAACTTGCCTAAGTGATCTATGGTATTCAAGATAGTAACAGGACACCCAAATGGTCTTAAGAAATCAAGCAATGGTTTTCTACCATGTAAAAGTTCATAAGGGGTCTTGTTATGAGGCTTAACTACTTTACTTCTATTCTGTACATAACAAGCAATATTAACTGCTTCAGCCTAAAAAGTAGCAGGTAATTTATAATCAGCTAACATTGTTCTAGCAGCCTCAATAAGTGTCCTATTCCTCCTCTCAGCCATTCCATTTTGTTGAGGAGTTCTAGCTACACTATACTGTCTCTCAATACCTTTCATCTCACAAAACTGGTTCATATCCCTATTCTTGAACTCAGTTCCATTGTCACATCTTATCACTTTAACCTTATGATTAACTAGGTTTTCTACCTTGGTTATGAAAGCCTTAAGAATGCTACAGGTTTCATCCTTAGTTGCTAAAAAGAACACCCAAGTAAACCTACTATAATCATCTGTGACAACTAGGCTATACATCTTTTTCATTAAACTCTTTACAAATGTTGGTCCAAATAAATCCATGTGCAACATATGTAACGGCTGACTAATAGAGTTCACTACTTTGGTCTTACAAGAAGCTCTATGTTGTTTTCCCTTCTGACAAGCAACATAGATTTCAGAATTTTCAAAAACTTTTGAAGGTAAACCTCTCACAAGGTTTCCCTTAACCAATTTATTCATTATTTTGAAATTTAAATGACAAAGTCTTCTATGCCAAAGTTTAGATTCATCTGATGAGGCCTTTGCAAAGAGACAAGTCAAACCTCTTTTGGGAACCATATTCTTTAAATCAACACTGTATATGTTGTCTGTTCTAGGAACTTTAAGTAGAACATGACTTTCATCAGTCAACTTAAAGTCAGGAGATAAGACAATACATTCAGTGTCAGTAAAAAGAACACTATTCTTTTTGTCACACATTTGTGAGATACTAAAGAGATTAAACTTAAGCTCTTTGACAAAGTACGCATTATCAAAATCTAATTTACCAGTCTTTATTGTACCTTTACCAGTGATTTTTCCTCCTTAGGGATTACTCCCAAAAGCAACATATCCTCCATCAATAGCTTCAAAATCTTCAAGATAGGACATGTTTCCAGTCATGTGCCTTGAGCATCCACCGTCAAATACTCATTTATCTTCCAATTCCACTTGTGGATTGCCCTGCACATAAAGTAAGAAAATCAGTTTATTTTGGGGACCCAAGCCAATACTGACTTGGATCTG
This sequence comes from Artemisia tridentata subsp. tridentata, assembly GCA_021014915.2. Classification (NCBI taxonomy): domain Eukaryota; kingdom Viridiplantae; phylum Streptophyta; class Magnoliopsida; order Asterales; family Asteraceae; genus Artemisia; species Artemisia tridentata. The sequence continues at coordinate 57,033,878 of CP139501.1, read as the reverse complement.
CCTTGTGCATCTACATAATCATATCTCTTTAAAACTATAGATGCACTGCTACGTCTGGAAACATGATCTAAAACTTTAACTTTTGGTTCCAGACCCAACAAGCTGAGGACTTCACAGCATAAAAATGATTTCCCAAAACAGTATCAGTTATTACTTTTGGCTCAGCAGTAGAAACTACTGTTTTTGCCTTAGCAGCACTAATAGCTGTTGGCTTTTGAATGGGCTGTTTTACAGTGGAATGTGCTTTGTTTAAAAAATTTGACTATTTATTTGCACCATTCACTGTCCTTTGGGTGTTAGTAGTACTAACTGATCTAGCGGTATTAGTTACTACTGCTTGTTTTGAAACATATTGATTAGCAGTTATAACTGATACTATACCAGATCTCATTTGTGCTGCTCTTGGAACCATGTTTCTTTTAGCATGTGGGTGAGTATTCTTAGAAAAACTTTTATGATTCACCCTCCTAGCATAGTTCCACACTGGTTTTTGATAGTAAAAACAATTATCTTGTAAATGTTCAAAACTACCACAATGATGACAAGCCTTATTGATCATCTCAAAGTCACTTCCAAACCTTTGAGATATCATTCCACTCTAACTTCTCTGGTTACCTATAGGTCTGTTTGTGATTTGCCTAGGTTGCTCAGTGTACTTAACAAATTTTTTAGACACCTTCTTACCAGAACTAGGTTTGACAAAATTAATCTGCTCAACACTAGGTTTGACTGTTACACTCTCAACCTTAGGTTTATCCTTTTCTTGTTACTCATCATCATCAGACACCCAATCCTCAATAATAGGTGCATCAGAATACTTTCTTTCAGTCTTAGGTTTTTCCTTATTAGATTCACTACTTTCTCCTAAAGACTTAACATTTGACTCACTTAAACAAGACAATTCTGGAATAGGAGGTACATACTTTCCTGTTATTGAAGGAGGAACTTCATTATAACCTATGCCACTACCTCTTCTCATTAACTGACACTCAATTGTCTTATTAACACTTTCAGATGCAAACTCAAGATTATTAACCTTAACCTGATGGTTTTCTAATTCCTTATAAGCTGCATCTTTTTCTTTTTCATCCATTTCTAATCTTTTAGAAAGTACATTAACTTCATTTTCTTTTACAAAAAGCTTACTTTCAAGAACATTTACTTTTTCTACATATTCTAACTCATTTTTTTTGAAAAAGTTAAGTCTTTCCTCAACAGATTTTAGACCTACCTTATAGCCTAAATTTTCCAATTTTAACATTTTTACCTCTTCCATTAGCTTTTCATTCCTAGCCTTAAGTTCTTCTATAGTATCTAAACAAGACTTATATGAACAACTAGAACTGTTTGATACCTCAGAATTAGAACTTGATGCAGAAGAGTAGGCCATAAGAGCAAAGTTAGGTCCTTCAGCTGCTTGATCACTCCAGTCATATGCTCCAAGACCATCACATTGAGATACCAAAGCTGTAGAGGTTGTTATTTCCACAGCTTTCCTAGTGTTTTCTCCAGTCTTGTAATCTTGGCTTCTTGGAGCTCTGCAGTCTCTTGCAAAGTGACCCTTCCTATGACAGTTGTAGCATTCAATCTTGGATTTATCAAAACCCAAGTTATCCTTCCTAGTAATCTTGAGATTTCTTCCAGTCCTGTTCAAAAATCTTATTTCCCTCACAGTCAACATTGCCATCTGCCACTTCAAGTCCATCTCTTCAAGATCATCTGGATGGATCTGCTCCAAATCTTCATGCATCATTTGAGAACTAGTAGATGCACCAGCCAAGAAAGCATAAATAACAGCATCACTCAAGTTATCAAGGGTTGTAGACCCAGCAGCATTAACTTGTGTGCCAGCAGTACTACCTCCATGAGCAATATTAACTACTTCATTAGGACTGCTAGAGTTGTTGTTTGAGGAGGACACAAAAGCTAAGTTTTGTGTGATTGTTGATGAGCTAGATGACCCTTTAACTTCAGGTTCATAAACTTTAAGATTGTTGTACAGATCATCTAAACTCATAGTATCCAGATCATCCTTGTTTCCCTATACCACAGTGTGTGTGTTCCACTCTGGTGATAAGCTTCTCAAAAACTTTTGATTGACATCTTCTTGAGAAATTGAGACTTCTACAAGTGCCAATTGACTGATGAGTTTCTGAAGCCTGTCAAAAGTTTGATCAAGATTTTCAGAACTTGAAGCAGCAAAATTTTCATATTGTTGCTTCAAGAGATTCTTCCTTGTCTTCTTGGTGGCAGCATTCCCTCCAAATCTTGTCTCAATTTCTTTGAGAAACTGTTTAGCATCCTTGATGTGATTGAAGGTTAGTTGATGATCATTAGGAATCCCCATCATAAGAGTACTTTTGGCCTTTACTTCAAGCCTTCTTTGTGCCTTGTCTTCAGCTGTCTTGATAGGCATTATAGTGATAAAACCCTCAGCATAAGTTTCAGTCTTAGGTAGTTGATTACCATTCTCTATAACCTCCCACATAGAGTAATCAACCATCTGGATGCACTGCTCTATCCTCATCCTCCATAGCTCATATTCTCCAGGCTTGTGAATGGGGACCTTTGAAACGTGAAACAACAAGGACTTAATGTAATAAATTAGTTAGCTTCTTGTGAAAGCTAGGTTTTCTTGTAAACCCTATTTATAAAGGGTGTTAGGGGCGGCAGTAATGGTATCCAGAAATGTAGAACTCTTCAATGAGAGTCTAATAGAAAGGTGTGTGTGTACACGTTAGGTAGTAGTAGATCTATGTAATAGTTTGTTTATTTAATAAAGATGAGCGCGCTTGAATTAATAAAACCTTGTTAAACATTATGGTTCTTTGTTAATTCCGCTGTGCACAACAATGATGTTTGTAAAACATATCCTAGATGGGCTTAAACGATCTTCACAATTAGTATCAGAGCGGGTTGCTCTCGGTATCTAGGATCTACAAGGTTTAGTGTTGAAGAAAAGCAGATCCGGAAAAATTTTTATGTCGACAGTAGCAGTTTTGGAGTATGTATTATCGTACAGCAGCAGATTTGAAAATTTGTGAGGTAATTTTATTTTGGTATCGTATCTTTTATTAATTGGGAAGATTGATTTTGCTTGCAAATTATCCTCGTACTGTTTGAATTAATTGCTCGGTGGATAATTAATTCCTTTTTTTGACATGTATGGGATGACCAGATACAAATTGATTATTACTCATTCTGTTTGTCGATTTCCTATTGGTCAAATCCTTATCGTGGTATATTAAAATTGGTTTGTCGTTTTTGTGTTTGTCAAAGACGCTTGATTGATTAGTCAAAGAGATTGTGGATCAGTCATCACATGTAAATCGAAGTATGGAGTAAATTTAATATTTGGTTGTGGGGTCGATATATGAATTGATTAATTCTGGTTGCTGTGGTGATTAATTCTCGTTGCTGGCATTCGAAGTGAATTGTTAATACTGCTCTTGGTAATGGTTAAGTCTGGTTTACACCAGACTTAAATAGTACTGCTCTCATTCATTATTAATACTGCTACCGTACTCAGTTAGTTCTGCTTGGTTTTTGTGTGAACTGCTGGCTTTGGTGATGGAAAAGTTAATACTGCTGGTTATAAACTTTGTACTGCTAGGGCAGTTTTGGATCACGAACAAAATAGTTTATTTTTATAGGGATTATTTGACGAAGACAATTGAATATTGCTTATTTGATGTTGTAGTTGAGTTTCACAGGTGCGTGTTCTTATCATATCTCAAAGTGGGTGTTACACTTTGGAGATAACTTGTTTGTGCGTTAATGCGGTGACAAAGACTTGATGAATCTAGCAAAGGTGTGTGATCTACAAACTAGGGTGCTTAATGCTCACATTTGCTATCACTTTAAAGAGTTACATTGTAGTGCTCAGTGTCTCATATAGTTGAGGATTTATCAAGAGTTTGCGACCTACTTCTAGCATGAGTTTGGAGTCACGTGGATAGTACAAGATATAAGACGCAAGTTTGGGAAATTCAACTTCTTCATCAAATTCGTTATACTCGGTTTTCTTCATCAGTAATCATTCCATAAAGCCTACGGAGTTCGTGATTCAAGAGATGGTAAACATATTGGCTTCAGGGTGAAGCTTGTTGATTAAATGTTTAACCATCTACATGCACCACTTAAGGGGAAGCGTTTCGATTCAAGTTGCATGGAAGACCCCTATTAGATGATTACAAAAAGGGGAAGAAGATTGATTTGCAGCTTATTGTGTGTGGTGACATGTTCAAGAAGACCTTAAGGAAGCATTGAAGATTGTTTCATGGAGATAGTTTTGTAATATCAAATAAGGGAAGATTGTTGGGAATTAGATTTGATGATTACAAAACTACATATGCATAAATGATGAAACGTGAAACAACAGGGACTTAATGTAATAAATTAGTTAGCTTCTTGTGAAAGCTAGGTTTTCTTGTAAACCCAATTTATAAAGGGTGTTAGGGACGGCAGTAATGGTATCCAAAAATGTAGAACTCTTCAATGAGAGTCTAATAGAAACACGTGTGTGTACACGTTAGGTAGCAGTAGATCTATGTAATAGTTTGTTTATTTAATAAAGATGAGCGCGCTTGAATAAATAAAACCTTGTTAAACATTATTGTTCTTTGTTAATTCCGCTGTGCACAACAATGATGTTTGTAAAACATATCCTAGATGAGCTTAAATGATCTTCAACAAATTCTGAGTCCATGTCTTCCTTCTTTAGTAAGATGAGTTGCAACAGGTTCTTCTTGATTCACAGTCTCTAGATCACAAGCTCTGATACCACTTGTTGATCCCAGTTGAGCACTTGATCGAATCCCTTAGCTTGTAAAGGTTTAGCTATGCTAGATAAATCTAGCACAACTAGGTATAGAAATTGTCTTGTGGTTTATCAAACACAATGCGGAATCTTGTATTTAATCTTAAGAAGAACTAAATAATGAACAATGAATATCAAACTAAACACTTCAATATTATTAATAATACGAATACTCCTTGAGTATTAGGGTTTACAACCTTGAAGTTTTCTATTGCAAAAACTATCTCTTCATTTATGCCCTAGGTCCTCCTTTTATAGACTAAGGAGTCCTAGTCGGCTTACAATAACTTTTTTACAAGATAAATCTTTATAGAATCTTTTCTATATTTATCTAAACATACTATACATAATAACCGACTCTAATACTCTAGCAACACTAATAACGTATTAGCAATACTAACTAAATGTTCTAGCAGTATTAATCTTGTAGAAACATTAATCTTCCATAAGCAGCATTAACTTCTTAACCAGCAGCATTAATAACTTGTTGTATTTCCTTTGTAATACCTGAGCAGTCTTAACAATGTCAGCAACACTAACTTCAAGAAACCTTTAAAACCCAACATTCATAGTAGTATAAAATATGACTAACAGTTCAAACACAACAGTCTTAATTTGCACTAGCAATACAAATTACACACAGCAGTACTAATTGACACAACTAGCAGTACAAATCCATTTTCATTTACAAAAACACAAAGATTAAAAGCTTTAGGGATTAAGTATTCCAATACTTGCAACCAAGTATTGAAACCTTCCAACATCAAAAGCTTTAGTAAGTAGATCGGCAAAATTGTTATCAGTATGAATTTTAACAACCTGTTCTAGCTTTTCTCATTGCAGTCTCTTATAAAATGATGCCTAATCTCTATGCGTTTTGTTTTAGAGTGTTGAACTGGATTTTTAATAATACAAATTGTACTGCTATTGTCAATGTAAATCATGGTATTCATAAAGTTGTACCCATAGTCAAGTATCTGATTCTGAATCCATAGAACTTGACAACAGCAACTAGCAGCAGCCACATATTTAGCTTCAGTTGTAGAAGTGGCCACAATAGTCTGCTTCTTGCATTGCCATGATATCAGCCTGCAACCTAGGAATTGACAACAACATGTTGTTGATTTCCTATCTAAACTAGCACCAGCATAGTCACTGTCTGAGTATGCCACCAGATCAAAAAGAGATTCCCTAGGATACCATAGACCCAATTTATGTTGACCCTTGAGGTACCTAAAGATTCTCTTCACAACAACTAAATGTGAGGCTTTTGGATTGACTTGAAACCTTGCACATGCACACACAGCAAACATAATATCTGGTCTTGATGAAGTGAGATACATCAAGGACCCAATCATGGCCTTGTAGGTGTGTACATCAACATTTTCACCATCTGAATCTTTGAGCAAATGTTTCTCTGGATCAATAGGTGTAGTTGCTACTTTTGCATCAGTAAACTGAAACTTCCTCAATATCTCAGTTACATATTTATCTTGACTGATAAATATGCCTTCAGCAGTTTGCTTCACTTGCACCCATGGAACTCATTTGAAACTTATCATGCATAAGCTTCTCAAATTCAATATACATCTCCTTCTTTGTGGATCCAAAAATGATGTCATCCACATAGACCTGAACCAGCAAGATATCTCCTTTGTTCTTCTTGATAAATAAGGTCTGATCAATCTTGCCTCTATGAAACCCATTCTCTAATAAGTAGGTAGCCAAGGTTCCATACCAGGCTCTAGGAGCTTGATGCAATCCATAAAGAGCTTTTACCACCTTGTACACCTTGTCTAGATGTTCAGGATCTTCAAAGCCTGGAGGTTGAGAAACATACACCTCTTCTTCAATAGTACCATAAAGAAAGGCACTTTTGACATCCATCTAGTATGCCATAAACCCCATGAATGAAGCATAAGCTAAAAATAATCTTATGGCTTCAATCCTAGCTACAGGTGCAAAAACCTCTTCATAATCAATTCCTTCCTCTTGTGTGTACCCCTGGGCTACAAGTCTTGCCTTATTCCTGATCATTATCCTCCTTTCATCTTTCTTGTTTCTGAAAATCCACTTAGTACCAATAACCCTCATACCCTTAGGCAAATCAACCAGCACCCAAACCTTTTGAATTTTGAACTGTAGAAGTTCTTCATGCATTGCTTCCACCCAGCTTGAATCCTGTAGGGCCTTAAGTATGTTCTTGAATTCTTCTTGTGAAAGAAAACATACAAACAGACATGTGTTGGCATCTTCATGCTTTTTCTCTTCATAAACTGCACTGAGAAAGCCTTGTTGATCTGGATTCATGGTCTGCCTTCTTGTCTTAACACCAGACTGTATATCTCTAATCACATTTTCCAGGGAGTGATCCTTCTGAATTCTTGTGTTTGGAGTTGTAGGAATTGGATAAGAGATTGGCATGTTATTAAGATCCACTTCATCCTCAGAGAAATCATCAGCAGTAGTAACTGGTGGGCTAGCAGTATTAACATTTTGCCCAGTAGTACTAACATTAGGCTCAGCACTACAAACCCCATTTATACTGTCTTCAGGATTCTCTTGTTCTTCAACACCACCTTCCTTGTTTTCATCTTCAGACCCCTTCTTGTTTGCATCATTAAAAGGTTCAGCAGCCTTTGAAGATGGATCAAAACTATTCCAAATTGGTATCAGTATATGATCTTGATCTTTCTCTTTTTCCATGCTTGGTTCACCTGTTTCAACACTATCTTCTGAACCTGCAAAATCATTAGAATATGTTCCTGCAACAACTGGTACATAGTTCATAGATTGTGTTAAAGTATCAAGATCAAACAGCCGTTTTGGACCTTCACCTGCAACATTAGACTTATTCTCTAAAAACTAAACATGCAGGTTTTCCTCTACTTTTCTGATTCTTATGTTGTATACCCTAAATGCTTTGCTGTTTAATGAGTACCCAACTAAGAAACCCTCATCTGACTTTCCATCAAATTTTCCCAAATAATCTAAGGTATTGAGAATAGTGACATGACAACCAAATAGTCTTAGAAAACATAAAGCAGGTGTTCTACCTCTAAATAGTTCATATGGTGTCTTGTTGTGTGATTTGACCACTAAAACCCTGTTTTTCACATAACAAGCAGTATTAACTGCTTCAGCCCAAAAAGTGATGGGCAGTTTAGAATCAGCTAACATGGTCCTAGCATCCTCTATTAGTGTCCTATTCCTCCTTTCAGCAACACCATTCTGCTGAGGAGTTCTAGCTACACTAAACTCGCTCTTAATACCTTTTTCTCTACAAAATTCATCCATAACTCTATTCATAAATTCTGTCCCATTGTCACACTTGATAATTTTCACTTTCTTATCAACTAGGTTTTCTATTTCAGTTATAAAAGTCTTAAGAATGCTAGTTGTTTCATCCTTAGATCCTAGAAAGAAAACCCATGTGAACCTACTGCAATCATCAGTTTCCACAAGACAGAATTTCTTATGTTGTATACTACTCACTGAAGTAGGACCAAACAAGTCCATATGAAGCATAAATAATGGTTGAGTAATAGAGTTCTGGGTCTTGGGCTTACAAGAAGCTTTGTGTTGTTTGCCTTTGAGACAGGTAACACAAGTTTGGTCATTTTCAAAACATTTTTAGGCAAGCCTCTTACCAAACCATCTTTAATAATCTTATTTATGGTTTTAAAATTAAGATGACCAACTCTCCTATGCCAAAGCATTGACTCATCCAATGTGGCTTTTTCTACAAGACAAGTGAGAGCCTCTTTAGGAATAATTTTCTTCATGTCAACACTGTACATATTGCCCTTTCTAGGAACTTTAATTAGTACCTGACTTTCATCAGGTAACTTAAAATCTGGAGAAAGAACAAGAGATTCAGTGTCTGTAAAAAGAACTTTGTTCTTTTTATCATATATTTGTGAGACACTAAAGAGGTTATACTTGAGTTCCTGCACAAAATACACATCTTCAAAGTCAAGTTTACCGGTTTTAAAAGTACCTTTACCAGTAATTCTGCCACCAATTCCTCCTCCAAAGGTAACATATCCTCCATCCATAGGTTTAAAGACTGAGAGGTAGGACATGTTCCCAGTCATGTGCCTAGAGCATCCACTATCTGCATAACCTTGATCTTCTTCATCATCTTGTGGATGTCCCTGCACATAAAATAAAGGAAATTAGTTTCCTTTGGGGACCCAAGCCATTACTGACATGGATCTGCCTTGTGCAACAATGTAATCATATTTCTTCATTGTTATTGATGCACTATTGGTTTTGATAGGTCTCCATACCCAACATGCTGAGGCCTTAACAGTATTTACCCTATTTTCCCTAGCAGTGTTTCTTGGCCTAACAGTACTAACTATTGGTCTAGCAGTTTTAACCTTTTGATTTCAAAATTTGTTATGAAACACTACTTTCTTGTAAAAAGACCTGTGAACAGTTTGTTGTGCTGATTTTACAAAAGATGTTATTGGTCTAGCACTTGAAACTGTTTGTTTGGGGTAAACAGTCTTAATTGGTCTGGCAGTACTAACTACTGGTCTAGCAGTACAAACTTGTTTAAGGCTAGACTTCATTAAAATTGCTCTGGGAGTCATATTACTGTTAACATTAGGGTGAGTTTTTCTTGAAAAACTGTTTATGTTCACCCTATCATTTGTATTCCCATGCACCCTTTTATTCCCTATAACCATCCTTTTCCCTTGATGGTTGTTGCAAAAAGCCTGTAAGTGGTCAAAGCTACCACAAGAAAAGCAAGCCTTATTGTACATGAAAAATTCATTGCCTAGTTGTTGGGACTTTAGATTGTTCTAGTTTCTCTGGTTTCCCCTAGGGCATTGAGACCTATTCGTGGACCTATACAATTCAGCATATCTAACTATTGGCCTAGCTTCTTTTACTTGTTTTCTAGGTGTAACAGTTTCTATTTTAACTACCTTAGGTACAACAGTTTCATTTTGCTTTTCTAGTACAACAGTTTCTTTTTGCTTTTCTATCTCAGGTTTGGACACAACCTGATCCTCATCATCAAATTCCCAATCTTCAATAATTGGAGCATCCGAGTTACTCTTATCATCTGACACCTTTTCCTCGACAAGAGAGGTGTCACTGTCATTTTATTTAGCCTTAGATCCATATTCTAATTTTGGCTCTTGAAATTCAGCTAAGCCTGTATGTTATAAGTCAATACCTAGGGGTGAAGGTACTCCTCTATGTGAAGGTGGACATGTATTGTAGCCTAACTATGACTTAGCCTTATTAACCAGTTGACACTCAGTTATCTTATTAACTCCCTTAGATGCATATGCTAGAGTGTCTACACTTAATTGTATATTATCTTTTGCTTTCTTGATCTTTTCTAACTTAGCTCTAAGTACACTTATCTCAGCATCTTTATGAGCCATGTCTCTTTTAAGCACAGCTATATCTTTTGAAAAGGCAGACTCATTTTTCTTATAAAACAAAATCTGTTCTTCTAAGACTGCTAAACCTCTTTTATGATTTGCTAGATTATAGTTAGTTTGGTTTAGCTCTACTCTCTGTTCATCATAATGCTTTTTAAGTAGTTCATATTCTTTTAGAGCAGAACAAGATCTAGAACAACTTTTTACTGAAGGTACCTCTGAGTCAGAAAATGCCATCAGTGCCATCTCAGTTGGTGCTTCTTCCTCATCAGCCATGAAGCTCCAATCATATCCCAGACCATCAATGGCAAAAATTGCCTTTGAAGATGACTCTGCCTCTTCCACAGCCTTCTGCTTGTTCCCATATCCCTTGCTTTTGTTGTCCTGCTGCCTTGGTCTTCTGCATTCTCTAGCAAAATGCCCCAACTTGTGACAGTTGAAGCACTCCACCTTGGATTTATCAAAACCAGCTGTGTCATTACCACTGATTGTGATATTCTTCCCTGTTCTCTGATAGAATTTCGTGGCTCTCATGCTTAGAAGTGCAACCTGCCACTTTAAGTCCATCTCTTCCAAGTCATCTTCATCTATCTGTTCAAGATCTTCATGGGATAACTGAGACCCATTGGCTTGGCTGGTCAAGAAAGCATAGAATATAGTATCACTTATGCCAGCAGTACTAGTTGATGAACTAGCAGTACTAACTCCTGAAGCCACTTTAGCGGTACTAACTCCTGAATCCATGTTCCCAGAGCTTGAACTTGAAGTAACACTTCATCTAGACTGATATTACTGGGAGATGACACAAATGCCATGTTCCCAGAGCTTGAACTTGAACTTCCAGCCTTCTTTACTTCCTGTTCAACAATTTTAAAATTGTTGTACAGATCATTGAGACTCGTGGTATCAATTTCTGGCTTGTTCTTCCAAACAACCACATGATTATACCAATCAGCAGGCAAACTTCTTAAGAATTTGGAATTCAGGTCTTCTTGAGGGATCTCAACTCCTAATACAGCCAGTTGGCTGACTATCTTCTGCAACCTGTTAAACATGTGATCAAGAGATTCATTTCTAGTAGCACTAAAGTTCTCAAAACTCTGCTTCAGCAAGGTCTTTTGGGTCTTCTTGGTGGCTTCATTACTACCAAACCTGGTAGTGATTGCTTCAAACAAGGATTTCGCATCCTTGTATTTGTTGAATGTCAGTAGTTGATCATTAGGGATGGTTATCAACAACAAGCTCCTTGCTTTAACATCATTCTTCTTCTGCAGCTTTTCCTCTGCAGTAACAGGAGAAGTGTTCACAGTTATCTTTGTTTGACCATCAACTGTTGTTTTAGTTGTTGATGGTTTAAAGGAGTTCCCATCCTCTATGATTTCCCAAAGTGCATAATCCTCCACTTAGAAGTACTGTTCTATCCTTAGCCTCTACATCTCGAAATCATTATGTTTAAGCATAGGCAATTTTGCAGCAGTGTTGGTCTGTGTAGTCTCCATGTCCATCGTCTTTGTTGGGATTTAAGAGTTTTTAAGAAAAGTATCTTCTAAATCAAAGTATCAGAAACCTATCTCTGATACCACTTGGGAGGATCTAAACACACTAGACTTGTGTTGAGGATACTTTGAGTATATACCAACTAGTATGCGCAATCTACTAATTGATACTTAGAAGATTTGTTAATGTAACAGTAATGGACAATTTATATGAATAATGAATAACACCAAACGCTTCAATATTATTAGATATAATACGAATGATCTTGTTTATCACTAGGGTTTACAAAACCTTGAAGCTTAACAAAAACGTATATCTAAACATCTAACCTATGACATCCTTTTATAACACAAGGAGTCCTTTACAAGATAAGTATTGATATTCTAAACATGCAGAATATCCGTATTATTCTAACTATATAAGATATACATGAAATCTATTCTATACTTATCCTTCTACACGTCATCATGAGCAGTACTAATCTTCAGTCTTTAAGCAGTCCAGCAGTATCATCATCTATACTAGCAGTACTAACTCAGCAGTTAGTACTGTTAGTTATATCTCCATCGGTCTTCAACTTACACTAGCAGTACTAACTCCATTAGTACTGTTAGTGTTAATCTTCAGCAATACTAATACAAAACCAATGTCTTGAACATTTAATTCCTAACACTATTTTTATTCATAAACCCTAATATCAATTGGAATTGGAAAAATTATAGAAAAAGAGATTAAAGTCAGAACTAGATAATTAACAGGATATGCTTTTGTTGTTGCAGTTGTAATAGTCAGCTTACTAGTTATATAGGTGATCACAATTTTTGTTATCTGATGAACTAGTAGACGCAATTTTCAAAAAAGACGGTATTGGTGAAAAATAAGACATATCTTTGAAAATGGAGTAAAGCTTTTCAAAAGTTTGCTGAAAGAAGGGGTGAATAAGTAATTATTTTTACTAATGGATTGTTAGTTTTGTGACAAACTGATATAAAACTTATCATATAGTCACATAATTAGCATAATTTGTTTACCCAAACACTGTGAACTAATAATATAAAACCTTATGTTCGAGTAATAATATAACTAAATAATTAGCATAATTTCAGCCTATTTGATAGTCCTAGTACCATAGCAGGTATCATGAGCCAGTACCGTTTTAGACTTTCGGTTATGGTGTATTCCCATTTTTTCGATACCATTATTCATCCCTAACATATACATGTGTTAAAACTGGTATGTGTTACTTTGATGATCATTTAAAGTACATAGACCAATCCCCTTGATTCATTATAGACTCCACACAGTTTAACTTAATATTGCTTTATGTAGTTTTGCTTGTTTTAAGCTGGACACATCTTGCAGTGCTTGCAAATCAGGACCCCTCACTTTGTTAAGCTTTCCTGCTCTTCCTCGTTACTGTATTAGTAGTCGTCCATACTTTAGAGTTTAAACACATAATTATCTGCAAATTTATAGATATTCTTATCCACGTAGTAATTCTAAAAGGTGTACGTAATCATTGCATAATTTTTCAATAAATGCTGGATAGAAACCTTTTATACTTGTTGTATGCTTGTGCTGATTGGTCCAACATTGTCATCATCTACTTAACACACCCATTTTCTAATATGCATATATCAGGTGAAAAATCTTTTTTTAAAGTCTAATGTTGGATATAATTGTCATAAGTTAATATGAACACTGGATATCATTTAGAATTTACTTGTTTTGAGTTACTGATGTTGTGTTAAGATTTACATATGCTAAGTTGATAGGAACGTATATATTGTGTTAGTTACTCATTTATAAAAGTACATATATCTTGCTTTAAAGTACGTATATCTTCTTTTAAGTCTGTTTTAAAGTCTAATTTTGGATATCATTATCTCAGAGATATTTAAGAAATTTCTCACATTCCTTTATACTTGAAAAAATTCTCCTTGTAGACATGGCTAGATGAAGGAAAAGGCTTGGATCAGGAGATATCCCTAACAATTCAACAAGGAAAAGGATTGGAGTAGGAGAGAGTAGGCCTCATGCCAGTGAAGGACAATCAAATGATATCCCTAATAATTCAATGAGGCAAGGGCTTGGAGCAAGAGGAAGTAGGCCTGAAGGACAATCAAATGATATCCCTAATAATTCAACGAGTCAAAGGCTTGGAGCAGGAGAGAGTAGGCCTCATGCCAGTGAAGGACAATCAAATGATATCCCTAATAATTCAACTATCAATGACAGTACCAATCAAACAACGCCTGAAAACATCATTGAGAACTTAGATAATCCATCAAATGGAAGAAAACAAGTGCAAGTCGTGAATGGATTGTAAGTATTGTAAATTTATAATTTGAGCATCACAATTTTATTTATTCATTTAATTATTTTTTTCCCTTTGTTACATCATTCTATTTTTCATCACTGTAACAGATTCAACAAATCAAGTGCATGTTCGCGAGAGATTACAAAGATATTTAAAGAAAAAATTGATGATACCGGGTACACTTGGACAAAGGTGTCTCAACCTACAAAAGACTTTTATTTTGGAGAATTTAAGGTATTGGTTAGATTTTAATTGTTTTTAAGATTTATATTTCATTTTATAAATACTAATTATTTGAATTTATAATAGAAACATTTTTTATGGGATCCGGAAGCCGAGACAAGTGTGAGGGTAGCATGGGATGCAAAAGCTTCTGGACGCTATGCTGATTTCTTCAGAGACATAAGAGCTAAAATGGAGAAACCTGTATTCATGAGTGACACCGCATAGACAAATTTCACATCTTATTGGGGAACATCAAAGTATAAGGAGATCCAAGAAAAAAATACACAAAATCGTCTAAAAGGGGAAGGTTCCTCAACTCATACCGGAGGGTCAATCTCATTTCGCGAGCATGCAAAAAATCTAGTAAGTATATTAATAAGTATTGAAGTCATCGAGAATTTGCTCTACATACGACAGTAGCATATAGTTGTATCGAGTTACTTGTATGTGCAACTAGATATTACTTAAACTGTTCCATAGTTGATCCAGTTTGATGGGATTGTGTCTGCAAGATCAGGTATACAGAAGCTATATCGAAATGCTCCTGGTAGTATTCTTTTTGTTTTCTAGGTTTCATAGGAGAATTTTGTTCTTTGGTGGGATTGGTACTTCATATATCAGTAGTGGTCTTTTAGTTTGTTTGGTCATATGTTATAGTGTCAGTTTGCAATCATTACTATCATAGCAATATGTGTCCAAATATTTTTTAATCTCTTCTTTATGCATATGTGATGTAGGAATCTATATACAAGCGTCCACCTACGAGATTTGAGCTTTTTTTGCATACTCATACCAGCGGCAATGACAAGAAAACATTTATTAATGAGAAGTCAAAAATAATCAATGTAAGTTCTGATATCCTCACTATACTATATTGTTCTTAGTTCTATCATTACCCATGATTAAATCTACACACTTATAGGATAGCGTGTTGCGTCTAAGGCAAGAAAAGGAGGAAAATCCGGCTTCTGCAGAAAGTGAGGTAGATGAAACAGCACTTTACATTGCAGCAGCGGGTGGTGCAAAGAGAAGAAACATGTATGGTGTTGGGTCAAAGAGAGTTGATTATATTAAAGATGCAGATTTTGGAAATAAAGCAACTGCAGTTACCAAGGTGGACGACGGGTGGGAGAAAAAGTCTATGAAAATGGAAATACATATCAAGAAATTAAATAAAACTCTTAAGATTGTGTGCGATCGTTTCAATATAACACTTCCTGATTGTGATTCTGGTAGTGAAAATTCTGATGGAGGAGATGCTCATCAAGGTCCCAATACCAGTCACTCCCGAGCAGGTGGAAGAGAGGAAGATGACCATGATAGCCGCATGATCGTAAGTTGATAAGTCATATTTATCTTTATGTTAATTGTTTTGAGACATCTTTATGATGATGGTTTGTTCTTTTCAGTTTATTTTATTTGTTTTGAGACATCATTAGAATGATGGTTTTTGCTAATTAGGAGACTTAATATTTATGTAAGAATGATCTATATATTATCGTGTGCTTTATATTTCAAGAATATGTGTTTAATGTGTGGTTTTTATATTAGATGTTATATATTTGTCACATTCTAAATATTAAAATTAAGTCATATAATTTACCCCATATATTTACCCATACATTATTCATAATATCACGTAAATATTTAGCCACAATTTACTCACAAAACAGTAGTGGGTAAGATAGCTACGAATATACCCACAAAATATTCATGGCAAAGATGTCATGTTTGCCCATGACATTTACACACGGCCATATATGGGTAATTTTTCCCACGGATTATCATGGGCAAAATTTCCACGCTTTTTAAACACGACTATATATGAGGCTAATTTTATTCAAGGATTATTGTGGGGGAGTTGACTTTTACACACGAATAGTTTTGTGGGCAATGTTACCCACACAATACCCACGAGTATATCTATGGGTGTTTCGTGGTGAGACAGAAAATCCCACAAACAATTTACCCATGAATGCCAAACAATCACCCATCAAGAATGACGTGGGTAAACTTGCCCTTGGTATGAAAATGTCGTGGGCAAACAAATAGCATATGAGGTTTTACCCATCTATAAAGAGTAGTGGGTACTACCCAGTTGCCTGAATTCTTGTAGTGTAGTAATCTACATTATTTCTAGAATGATAATTACTTTCCTTTTATAGACACTCATATTTTCAAGGATAGTCATGTGCGTTTCCTTGTTAATTAAGTAGTTCTATATCTACTAATTATGCTAATATCTATGACACAGTCATATTGATCACATAAACAACCGTGTGTCATTTTTTTTATCTGCTACATGATGTTGTTCCATGCAGAAGTGGGAGAAATCTTTATTGTGTGTAAGGTACAACGCATGGGAATATGATTTAAAGGATTCTTTTGGCTGCAAGTTAAGATACTATCGTTCTAACACATCTAATCCAAGAAACACTTGGTGTTGCAATTTATGTTATGTGAGAGCTTAGCTAGATTGCAATAACAAGGTAAATCTCCATGATTACGTGAGACCGTACATGGATAAATTACTGTTTCTAAATTAGACAACTATTTAGAACATGTGAAAAGATAATAACATAGACTACTTCAATTCTAATATTTACGTATTCATGGAATGACATGAATAAATTATTTATGTATTCTTGGAATGACCTGAATAAATAAAGTAATCTAATACTACTTCAATTTGAATAGTTATGTATTCTTGGAATGACATAAATAAATGAAGTAATATAATTAACTTGAAATTACTATTGAAACCAAATTGGTGGTGTTCATGAATACTGTAGTTAAATATGTTTACGTTTTATTGTAAAGTCACTAACATAAAGTCTTTTAACTGTTAAAAGACTTATAATAAAGTAAGACGTTAACTTGTTATATTTTTTTAATTAAGACATACAAAAGAAGTCATTGAGTTGATCAAGGATTTATAACGTATAGTGGAATTATAACAGTTTATGTTTTTTTGTTGAGACATGAACATGAAGTTACTTGCTCAAAAAGTACTTGTGTTATAAAGCATGCAATTGGCTTGAAAATTCTATTATATCATTAAGATGACTTAGTTGGTAAATAGATAAGCCAAAACAAATATGTTTATATTAAAATATTGTTAGATTGTCTCACAATATTATTTCTAATGAAATACCACATGTTTCTGGTATGTTCAGTTAGAAAAATCAAACTCCTGTTGTATTGTTTGATTCAAGATAACTATATTTTCTTTTCTTCCAAAAGTTATCAAGGTTAAGAATATTGAGTATAGATTGGACATACTTAATAAGACTCCAACCTAGAAGATTAATAAGACACCATTATATTATGGAATGTGATGAATCACATTAAGTCTTAAAATTGATGTTCTGAATTTGTTAAACAACTTATGAAGTAGGATATTAACAAACTAATGTTAGGAACTGTCAATGTGTATTTATAATGTCCCAAAAGAGAACAATTTAGTGTTGCTCTAATTGCTAAGTATTTAGTCTCTAAATTAAAAAAGGAAAGTGGGAGTTTTTATCTTGAATAGATAAAATTACAAGATACATAATCTTCTAAAATACACTAGTAAATATCATGATAAGGCTAGACATGAAAATGTTAGACCTCAAGATGATGGAATTCTCATTCATAGATCCGCAAGGATATCTCATAAATTTGATTAATATGCTGAGGAATATGAGTTACAGGATCATGGTAAATCTGTTTATCATGATGAATTGCAAATATTGAATTTGGCAAATTACTCATACTATGAATGTTAAGATGCTGTCCATAAAGATAATCAATTTTGGAAACTTGATTTATCTTGAAATCTATGGTTAGACTATAGAATAAAGATGAGTTTCTTTAAAGAGATGGAAAACCCTAGAGGTTTAAATCTTTGTGTAGAAATCATATGGACAATTTTTGTAAACATATTTAATGTATGTCTTATGACAAGATTGTTAATCACACTTAAGTAATTAACTGTGATTGAATATTCTTTCATAGGCACATTAAACATATTAAGATGATAATTGTCATACCTATTTTCATTAATATGGAAAATGACAATGGAATATCAAAACTCTTTCTTGAGTGATTACTTGTACAAGGACGGTAAGTAATCCAAAGGAGTTTATGAATTCAAATAATCTTTGGAAGTGTAAAAAGTTCAATAATTCATTAATGGATTAATGCATGCATCTAGGAGATAAAACTTATGTTTAATTAACAAATACAAGTTTTGATTTGTAATTGAAATAAGATAATTCCAAAGTATTCCTCAAAGTTAGTGGGAGTATTATGCTAATTTCCTAAATCATATATGTTATATAACATATAGGAAGTAACATTCCATATAAGTAAAATGTTAAGTCTTGGTTTGGAATGAAACTTTACTTGAAAGATTTAGAAAACAACCTTGGAACAAATGTTTATTATTATTAAACATGTGCGGTAAATGTATCTAATAGAACATGAAATATCATTTAGAAAGTCTAAATGGATATATAGAACATGAATGAAATCTAAGGATTTTTCATGTATATCATGTTATTGTTGTATTATGCTTGAATACAAGATGATTTGACAATATTGATATCTAACTGAAAGTTATTAAATAACTAGTATAATAAAGTAGAATATGTTTGGATTTAGAATTGCATTTCTTCGAGTTGCTCCCAGATTCTATGGATGAACAATATGTCAATTGTTGTGCAAATTGTCATAGCCATCAAACTTGAAAGTTTGGAAGGCATCAAACATTACACAATAGATATTAAAGTTTACGGAGTTTTAATGAGCATATTGTTGTTTGTATACAATGATGCTGGTTTAATTGAGATGACACTCAATACTAGTCATGGTAGGATTTCATCCTTGGCCATGTAAACTAGTTGTGCTCACTAAGAGAATAGTTGCATTATACATTAAAGAATAAGAATACTTTAAACTTTAAAAGGTTTGAAAGTTTGATTATCATAAATTGCTGGTTGAGGTTGTCACACACTTTATGAAATATTATGTGGCAATATCAAATTATTTGAATGCACACATACAAGAACTTCACAAGTTGAATTCTTGAAATAAATATTCTCAAAATTCTGATAGATCAAAGTTGGTTGATTTATGTCTTGTCAACAAGTATGATTGTAATAACTTGAGACATAATTCATCAACTAGAATTTTCATGCATTGATCTATTTAGTATTTGGATAAGGGATGTTAAACAATTATTATTCATAATGAATTGAAGTACTTTGTACGTTTGTTTTCATTAATAATAAATTGTATCCTATATTTTCATGTTTAAATACATGAATAACTTATGTTATTCTAAATAGTTCATTGTAAATTAATGATATGAGAATATCATTAAATTAAGATAAATCTGAGTTTTGGTAAAATATACTTGAAAGTATATTGACAATTTCACATGATATTCAATGAATTGAATATAGGATTTATCCCAAACTACATGATCGTACTTTATGGATCTTGCCATCAAGTAATCATGAATAGTTATCTTCGGACTTGAGATACCAGAGAACTATCATGAATGTAGTGTATTTCTGTGAAGCAATTTAACGCTATACGTAACTGGTAGTTATAAGGATTGTTTTCAGAAGTGTTACAAAGTTCATCAGTTATGCTTGTAGTCAATAAAGAATTTGTTCATTCAAATTCGTTTTGAAGTTTAATACTACTGGGCCCCACGTAGGGTTGACAAGATGTTTACGTGCGCATGCCCAAGATCTATCTGGAATACATTCAGAAGATTTGGTAATCTTGTTCAATCATAAACAACGAGAAACATAATAGTTAATTATGGAATGACTGAGATCCATATTCATATTAATATGGTATTAGTAACAAAAGGATAATAATAATGATGATGAATAATTAAAAGATTTTTCTAAGAGACCTTACTCGAGTTGTACTAGAGGCATTGGCGTATTGCTAGACACTAACCGATGTAATTACACTATTAAGATATGTCCAAGTGGGAGTTGTTAGTTTATGGACATAAATTAATAGACATATGATAGGATCGAACCCGAGACCACAGGATTGCACACTTTCCGTATGAGAATTAAAGATTAATAATTTTATATAAAAGGTTATATTTAATTATTAATTATACAAAACGAATAACGACCGTTAGTGATTAACTTAAAATTGACTAACGACCGCTAAATAGAAAAGGAAATGACTAGAGTGAAAATTGGAAGTCAAGAAGGATCCGGAAACCCTTCTTGTGGGCTTGATCGATCGGCTAAGGGGGTGGGGAAACCCAATCCTTATCCAACTTGCTCTCCAAGTTTCTCTTAGTATATAAACAAGGCTTAGAGTCATTATTTGGGATCTCTTGTAGACACACTAACCCTAAAAATTGCTTTTCTTTCTCTTTTCTTGGTATTCGGCCTAACACAAACCCTCAATGGTGTTCGACTTTTGTTTTGCCAAAAGCAAAATTGTTTTGTGTTTTCTTTAACTTACATTAGCTTTAATTCGTTAATAGTACGTGTGTACAAGAACGTGGTACAAACATACTCTTGTTTGTATCTTGGATTGAATTGCAAAAAAGGTAAGGGGCAATTCTTATAATCCACATAAACCCTAATTATGGTCGATCTTGATTGCTTGTTGAAGATTGCAAAAGAGGTACGCATACTATTTACTTTTCGGTTAGTTAATTACAATTATATGTTCCTTACACTTCCGCATTATTTTGATGTATTTGTGTTTAATTTATGAATATGTCATGTTATTAAATTCCAACAAAAACTGCAAACTATAGTAATGAAGTGTGATAAAATAGCACATGGAAGTACCGGCATTGTTCAAACTTCTGTATGTACCATGACCATTTAGTTTCAAACTTCTATCTCTCTATACCATAGATTTGAAGATTAGATGTTTATTATACAAGAAAGGTAAATGAGTAACATGCCTTGTAGAAATTGCCAATGTATTAATACTCGGTTTAATGACTTGACTAAACCGGTCAGGGTCGGGCTCAACTTGGTAACTAGAACTTCTTCCATCTGGTCCATAACCAAATTTTATAACGGCCTCTTTCAAAAACTTCACAAGTCTCATTCCGGGTATCATGACAATCTTCTATACGTTTAGCAAAATCGAGCATGGAAGTATAATGATGATTTCATTATATCTATATAACATTGAGCGGGATAAAATAGCGCATTTACTGTTTGAGACCCGAACCATGCCTGGCCTGTCTGATAATTTGGGTATCCAAACTGTTCACCCTCACTCACACTTCCCCTTATTCTTTTGGCTCCGATCCGGTATTTTCCGACACCGAAATCCGATGGCCATCAAATTCCGTCCGACCCGTCCACCCCCAGCTACAGTTGCCTGTGAGGGGGTGAACAGGAGATGCAATAGTAACCTCAATTTTTTATTCCCTCCCCCACATACCGCATATTCCAGAACCCTCTCCCATTTTCCACAACCCACAAAAACACACACATACTCACAAATGATCGGATCAAGAAGATGAGGAAGAAGGAGTCAAGATATTCCCTCCCCCACATACCACATATTCCAGAACCCTCTCCCATTTTACACAACCCACAAAAACACACACATACTCACAAATGATCGGATCAAGAAGATGTGGAAGAAGGAGTGAAGATGGTGCTGACGACAGTTGAGTTCTAATGTTTTGTTTTGTTTTTTTTAGTTCATTTGAATTTAATTTAAGGAATATTTGGGATTTCTTATTTTTCTATAAATAAGCCCTTTTAAGCGGCCTAGGAAATAGCATCTGCATTTGTTTTTTATTTTGTATAAGCAAATCATGAGAAAAAAAATAGCAATTAGAAAGAGGTATACTTTTTTTTACGTTTGTTAAAATTGGTTGTGGTAATTGTTAAACTAATATTTTTCAGGTTCTTTGAATGAGTCATGGTGATGAGGTTGTTTAGATGCCAAAAGGGTTTGGCGTTGTGGTCACAAGTGAGCAGGGTGTCATTGCAAATATCATTCTCAGGTACAAGTTTTGTGATTTTGGTTTTAAGTGGCGAAGTTCAATGGTTTTGTGCAGATATGTTAATTTACACATGTGATGTTGGAATGCCATTAGGTGGAGTAGACAAAGGTGAGATCGCCCATAATGATTGCAGGTTGTGTCAAAATGGGTAGTTTTTAGTGCCGTAATACTTATCAATGTAACACATTGTGCAGAATGAGCTGGTAAGGCTTGGAGAATCAATGGCCTGTCGTTCTGTGGAATAGTATATGATGCTTGGAATTCAATTGATCAAAGAGGATGAAACAAATTAGTTTACACGGTAAAATAGGAGCAGTGATTATGCTAATAGATTTTGAAAAAAGATGGCAGTCTATCTCACTTTAAATCTTTTGAAATATGCTAACTGTAAGCTTCGCAGTTATGTACAGTCGCCAATGGATTATTTGATCTATATTGATGCAATGATTTGTTCATCAAATGGTAAGCTCACAAAATGCTACTTTTTGCAGGACAATATACTAGCTGAAGAATTTTGAAAAGTTAAAATGTAACAAAGGACTCAACTCCGATGGTGTTGATAAGCAGTTCAATAGTGCAGGAATCAAAAATAACGTGCCATTCTTTATTGGGTGACACTGATTTACAAGAAGGACCTTCGGCCAGTGGTGTGACCGCCCATGGCAGGCATAAGCAAGAGTACAGGTACCGTGTCATTTCAGCTTATTTTGTAAACAAAAAACACTAGATTATATGTACTGAAAGAATTTTCTACGCTGTCTTTAATTACATTAGATTATTTTATTCCGCTTATGTATACAAGCCAAAGCAGATTAAATTTCAATCATATTTGTAGAAACAGAATCCGAATGTTTATGGAAGAACTGGATTTTGATGGAATGTCTAAAAATAGCCTGTGTTTGCGGATTCCTTAGATAAGTAATTTTTTGATAAACCTATTATTTTAGGGACTCGGGTAAAATATGGAAGGGCCACAACTAATCTTAGTTTATAATAGGATAGTCAGTTATATTGGCCTCACGAAAGTATGATATACCTATTATTTTAGGGACTCGGATAAAATATGGAAGGGCCACAACTAATCTTAGTTTATCATTGGATAGTCAGTTTTATTGGCCTCACGTAAGTATGATATAACTACTCAAATAGTTAAACTCATTTGCCTGTGCATTCTTTTTTTTAGTAGTTATTATGTTTGCTTTTGTATATTTTTTCAACTGATCCGTATGTTGTCAGGGTAGCATGAGAGAGATGGGTTAAGTATGTTGAGTTACGGTATCGTCTTATGATGTTTGGTTTCATGATGGCGAGCTCAAATGGCAGCTTATTATCATTGCTTGACAAGTCTGAACTGAAAGTGCGTAGGACAGCCGGATGTTGCCTTTGGTTGAGCAAAACTAAGTTTAGTGCCTTATTAACATTTTTTACAATCAATTTACGCAACCATGTTATCCTAACTGATATGTTTTTTTTATGTAGCTTACAGCACGTGGGGCCGTCAATAGGAAACAATAACTGCATATCGTTGTAGTGAGTCAGTCCTATTTGTCATTTCATGAATTTTGTCATTCATTTGGTTCACATTCAAAAGATGAAATAAATTTAGTCATGGTTGCAGTCGGTTATACACTCTGCGCGTTATGAGCCAATGCGTGTACACATCCTGTCCTTGCCACCGATATTGAAGCAGCAACGTCTCAGCAGTTTCACCATTGGTACAATCTTTTTTGTCATACAGAAGATTATTTTTACCTTGGTTGTTATGAGCACTTTGTGATTAAAGGACATTGTTTGCATTTTCACTAGCCAGCTATTAAGTTTGCAGTCATGACGGATAAACATCTTTTGCAGGCTCTTTCTGGGTACAATTGCATGGTCTACCATCTCCATATTCAGCTGCAAAAACTGAGAGGAACCTGTTGTCAGTCGGCACAACTGATATTGCACCTAGGCTGTGGTGAATGGAATCAACATTGAATAAGGTTTCAGGATTATATTCATAAATGATGATTTGCTTTGGGCAATGGCAACTTTAAGGTTTTAATATTATATTCAGCCACTCAATAGATATCTGACTAGATATATAAAAGGTGCGTTTCTTTACAAGCTTTTACCAGATTTGTTCTCTGAACACTAAAAATGCCAAAATGCATGAATAGGATGCGTTGGTCTAAATGATCTAAGTTGTGTTGTGGCAAAACACTTACTTTTTACAACGTGAGTAATGGTGTTTTAACTTACTTTTTACAACGTGAGTAATGGTGTTTTAATGGCAGGCTTTAGTAGAAGAAATGAAGGCAAGATATGAAAAGGCTGTCATCAGGGTTGTTGACTTGGTATGCGTTTACAAAAAGTTGTCATTACTGGCTTTTTTCATTGTTGCAAAGTAAATTTTATCAGTGGTGAGAGATGAACAACTAACGCAACAAGGTACCTGATCTTCCCTTTATTTTCTTTACCAATGTACAAATTCAAAATTTGGTATTCCTGTTTAAAGTGCATTTTCGTATTCGAAGTTTAGTTTGAGTCCTCGATTCTTGGTGGCGTATCTCAAGTTAATGCTTTTCACATTACAGGTGCAAAGAGCATCATTACCAACAGGTCTTGGAGATGATGATCAATGCATAAATGATTTGATAGCTGAAATTAGTCAACCTGCAGCAGAAGTTGCAGTTGGAATAGGCAATCCTCTCTGGCAAATTTCTGGTACGGTTTAATTTATTTGTATTGAAATGTTACAGTAGCTTAAACTTATGTGCTAAGAATACACGTAGCTCCTCGAAGAAACTGAAGCTGGTCAAGATGTCAAAGTCACAACCGATTAGTTTCAGAATATAGCCTTTTTAATTTTCTGTGTATGCACCCCAACACTTATGAAGTTACGAATATGTTAAAAATTAATATATTTTAAAAATATATGATACTTAGTGTGTTACAATCATAAACCGGTAAGAAGCAAAAATACAGCGAGATGCTTATATATATATTGTTACTGTTGCAGGGTTCAACGGATTCCAATGTACTGGACTTTGAAATACCCTTCTCATTTGTTTTTGTGGTCACCTCTACTATTAAATTGGTCACCATAATCATTGTTATGGCATCCGTTACATGGAAAATCCTCATTGTACGCGTATTTGCTGCAACAACTACCACATATTTCCAAGTGAATTTAGCTCTTTCCTTTTGCAGTTTTTGTTTAAAGGTAACAACCTGAGCGGATCGGGTGGTTTTGGCAATGGGTCAAAACAAGTATTTTTATATATGGAGCACTTTACATTTCACCTTTTAAATCTAAATGGTGTACGAGTATGAAATGGGGCTAAAATGGGTCTGTTTGGGGGCTGATGTTTGGGGACTGAAATGGATATTGGATTGGGGGCTGAAATGCGGGCTGATAAGGATGTTGATATGGAACACAAACATATTATATGCTAACATGGTCCTATTTTGATTTTTTAAATCAATTGGAAGTGTACTGATGGGTATTATATCTTTTTGCGTAGGACTCACCATAGTTTTAAATTGGCGGCTCAACCTTTCAGCTCTTTTTGCATGTTTAAAGTGGAATGCAAGGTAGAAATGAACCAACTTAAAACCAGGCTACTGCATTATGGAGATGTGTTTGGAGCAGACCAAGTCACTGAAAAAACAAAGAGTACACCGAAAATGTTAAATTGTATTCGAAACTTTGTAGTCAAATATTGTTATCGCAACAAACTATGTAACTTCTTTTTTGGGCAATGTTGGACTTGACATTGTTAGCAAGGTTGTTAATTTGTTGCACATCATATCAAGTGACATTCCAATTTATCACACAACACATTGTCGAACACTGAAATCAATGATTTTGTATTCAAACTTCCCGCCGCGAAGCGCGGGCTTAAAACCTCGTTATCAATAAATAAAGGGCAGATTTTTTTTTGTCTTTTTTGTCTTTTTTTTTTCACTCTTTTTTACTTTTTACTTTAATTGATTTTTTTTATTAATTTTTTTTATTATTATTTATTTTTTTTATGATTAATAAACTTTGTAGAAGGTTAAAAAAAATTAAATGCAAACTTTTGGCGAGGATATGTCCTTACCAAAAGATTGAGCTAAATTCCTCTAATATTGTCGTACTACGTTGCGCGCACTACAAGCAAAAACACTTTTGGGGACGAGGTTTTTTTAGTGACGACAATTTTTTCGATGGACCCAACTATTTAGTGGCGACTGCGACTTAAAACGAGAGTTATGCAAGTTTGGACTTCTCAATGTCTTACAAGTTTGTTCGTGTTCTACAATGTGTTCGAAGTGCAATATAATGTGTTTCTATTTAATTAAACAACAATAACAACAACAACAACAATAACACATTAAACAACAACAACAACAACAACAAAAACAATAACACATTAAACAACAATAACACGTTAAATATTAACACATTAAACAACTACAACAACAATTGATGCTACTACTACAACAACAATAGCAACAACAACATAACACATTATTTAACAACAACAACAACAACACCTACTCCATATGAAGATTATTCATTTCATCTAAAAGGTCATGGAGTATTGCACCCGACTGACATGTGTCATCCTCGGGATTCCTTTCCAATTCCAGTTATTCTTCCAGCATCTTTATTCTTGTCTCCAACATCTTTTTTTGAGACAATAACATCTTGTTTCTTGCTTCAAGCATGTTAATCATAATATCTTTAACTTTGTAGTTTGAGCATTGCGTTGAAGAAGAGGTTTGACCAAACTTTTGTTCAAAAGCATCATTCCACATAAAGTATTTACACCTATAATCGTCTGTTCCTGGCTGTTACATGTTAAGAAAAGTATTCTTAATAAACAAATTATTTATATATTTACGTAAATAAGCAAACGTGTGATTATTTACCTTTGAAAGAGGACATGCATAATATTGTTTACCATAAGAAATGGTTTGGTTGGAAATCGTATGGTTTCTGATGGTGGTTTTGGTTGTAATCGTATGGTTTCTGGTTGGTTTTCTTCAAGATCTTGTTAGATCTTGAATACAATTAGTGGTTTTGGTTTTTTTCAAGATCTTGAAACTGCTTAATTTGATAAGCTATTTTTGGGTTTTTTTTTTTTTTTTTTTTTTTTTTTTTTTTTTTTTTTATTTATTAAATAATAAGATAAGCAGTTGGTTTCTTGAAATGGTTATGCTTGTGGTTCTTGAAACTGCTTAATCTGAAACTGCTTATTGAAAATGCTTATTGAAACTGCTTAATTTGTTAAGCTGTTTTTGGTTGTTGAAAAAACTTGGTTTCTGTTTACAAAACCGAGATAAGGCGATGATGATTTTTTAAAGAAAAAACTTATGTTATTAGCATAACTGAATGTACGGTAAAGTGAGATTTTTATTTTTTTTCACTTTGCAACTTTCAAATTTGCAGCCATATGATTAAATGATAATAATCTGAGCCTATTAAAAATCTTGATATGTTTTTTTTTTTTCATTTTTTTATAAATGCTACACATTTTTTAAAATAATATATGTAATAGCGTAAAATTATACCTCTTCCGTTTAAAATGGTGATGTATTCATCATATTCCGATTGAATTTCACGTCTTTTACCCAAGTCTTTCGTAAACTTTTATAAACCCGTTCCGATCCACACTTCTTACTTACTTAAATCTTCAGTATCAACCCGTTGTAGTTTGTGAATGTGTTTAGAATGAATGTGTTTGTGAATGTGTATCAACCTGTTTATAACAATGAGAATACGGAAGATATGGAATATTCACTATTTTGCGAATGACCTAAAGTCTATAACAAAAACACAATGGAAAAAAACGACAAATATGGAATCTTACTATTTGCTTGTTAGGTAACAAAAACACAAAGGAAAAAAACGAAAAGATATACAAACTGAGAAAAAGATAAACTAAGAACGAAAAGAAAAAAAAAAGATTAAAAAGAAATATGTAGTACAAGGATGGAGGGATACACGAATTAAAAAAAAAAAAAAAAAAAAATTATTATACAACTAGAAGGGTGCAGGGGGTTTGTGTAACAACAACAACAACAACAACAAAACCCAATCCCGCCGGGGCAGGGTATGGGGGAGGTAGACTGTAGACAGACCCTACCCCTACCCCCAGGTAAACCCGGGGGTAAAGAGGCTGCTTCCAAAGAGACCTCCGGCTGGTGCATGTGTGCGCGTGAGAGAGCAAGGGAGGGAGAGCCACCGAGAAGAGCATAGCAGGCAACAAGAAAGCAAAAGAGCAAGCAAAACAAGCAACACAACAAATCGCAAGCACAAAAAACAGAAAAGGAACAAGAGCACGAAAATCACAGAGCAAAGTACCAAGCAAAGCAGGCAAACCTAAGGAGACGAGCAAAGCACATCAGAGCAACTAGAAGGGTGCACGGGGGTTTGTGTAACATGAGCCTAAATAAAGTGTGGTAAGAAAAAGGAGGCAATTGCCTAATTAAAAAAGCAAGCATGATGACTCCCGATAATAATTACATCTACTTTTTTCGGAACATATTCATCCATCGCCAATCTATCTCATGTGTCCGGACTTGAATCTAAAATAATGGAAGAAATCCTTCCCAGGTTGTATCATTACACTACAAGCCATTTGTCCAAATACATACGAGCAGTGGCGGAGACCGGAGGAGGCAGGAAGACCACGCACCACTTTTTCGAAAAAATTTGTAGTCTAAATTTTTTAGGATATGTGACTATTTTTATAAGGAGTTGAGATCAATATATATCTCATATTTTTCATAAATCCAAATAATCAATCTTATTCATCCATTTTTCATCTAAATTAATAAAACCCATTTTTCAAATTTTTTTAAGAAACAACATATCTTGCAAACGGTAAATCTTCAAGCTACAAAAAATACACCATCTCGACAAAAATTAAATTATCCATCTATAGATATGCATTTCTTTATATTTTCGACGAACTTTTTTTTTTCAAAATTTTCGCCCTGAAAAATCACATATGATATGTAAAATCACATGTGATTTGTAAAAATTACATGTGGTTTGTAAAAATCAATTCACATGTGATTTTTAGAAATTACATGTGATTTTCATGGCGGAAATTTATATAAAAAAAATGTTCGTCGAAAGTATATAGAATTGCATATCTATAGAAAGATAATTTAATTCTCGTCTGAATGGTATAATTTTTTTCGCGTAACGATTAACGATTTGCAAGATATTTAATTTAAAAAAATGTGAAAGTTTATATTTTTTTTGTTTTGATCAAAAAAATAAGTGGACATGATTTGTTCATTGGATCTATGACAAATATGACATCTATATTGAACTTTTGCTTTTTTATAAGTTGCCCCGGCTAACAAACCAATTTATAATGTAATTTTTAAAAATTATCAAAGTTTGCGGCATCACTATAACTTTCTAACGCCGCCCTAACGCTGCGTTCCCGAGTTTTATTTTTGAAAGAAGAGAAAAGAAGTAGGAAGAAATCAAAATAAATTCATGTTCCCGAGTTTTTTCAGGAGATAAGAGAAAAGAGATGGATAGGAAATTTGGTTAATTTTCTCTCCAAAATCTTATTTCAAAATGTGAGATGATTTGGAGAGAAAGTAAATAAGGAAACTTTTAATTAATATAAATGACTTAAATGCCCTAAACATATAACATAATTTTATATAAAATAAAGAGTATACTTGTAAATTCATAATTTTTCTTCTTCTTCTTCTTTTCTTTTGTTTCTAACTCAGAAACACGAACTAAAAAATTAAATTTCATTTCTCTCCTCTTCTCTTCTTGTAACCACTCATAAAATTTCCCATTTACTTTACAGAATTATTATCCTTTTTCCACGGGTAATTTTTTTTTTATTTGAATGTATCTCTCATCTTATGTGACGTAGATCACATCATTGATAAACGTGCTCCCACAAGACCTGCCTAACAAACATAATGTTTATTTCATAAACATATCTATATGAAAATATTACAAAATACCATTTACCATTTTACGATAAATCCTTAACGAACAAAACAAAACATTCATTATCTGAATAGAGTTTCTAGGAAACCCTAAAATTCATCACAACACCAAATATGAACAACTAAACCTTAGAACATAAATACAACATATTTGAGTTAATGTACAAGCTACCATAACACCCGAAACCCTAATGTTATTTTAGTTCCCTGTAAAAACCCTAATTTCATAAATTTATGATTTTATGTATTCATTTCACAAACCCTAATTTATTTTTATAATATTTTTACAAAATAATGAGTTTACAAGTTATTTAAACTAGAGTACAAATCTTTTAAGCATAAAACCTAATTACTATTATTTATATATATATAACCTTAATAATTAATTATTTTAAAGACTATTTCATATATTTATTTTTTCTAATAAATATGTAAACTTAATAAATAATTGTACAAGTCCATAAAACTCAAGGTACAACTCTTTAATGCATAAAACTTAAAAATTCCATTTATATGAATTGAGGAAACCTTAAAAGTATATTTTTCTTAATTTCTAAACTTTAGTACAACCTTCCTAAGCTCATAATACAACATCTAAATGCACAAATCAAATTTTCTTCTAATTATATACAATTCGATATATAATAAATTGTACATATATATTTCAAAAATAATTTTTAACATAAGTAATTAACTAAACCCTATGAACTAACTTAGTTACTCACTAAAACCCTAGGATACACTCACCTAAGCACGAAGTACCACACTCCAATGCACCAACCGATCCCTAGTTCACATCTAGTTAGAATTCGACCAAAACAAACCAACCCTCATCTTCTCCATCATGTTTCTAAACCCTAAAGATATACACATGGCAGCCCTCTCCTACAAACACACCTCCTTGTCCCAAAAGCATGAACACTAGGTTAAAAAGTATGAACCAAACTCTAGGTAAACAAGCCGGCCACATCACTCTTCTTCCCTCTTTCCTCTCCTCCTATCCAAGTGGCACTCTTCTCTAATTTCTGTCAGCCCTCACCTCAGAATATGTCCCTTATCATGTCCCAAAAACCCTAGGTTTTCTCTTTATAAATAGCTACACAAATTCACCCTTCATTTTACACCATCACACGACCAAACATCAAACACAACCCCATCACATTTCCACTCTAATCACAACCCTACAATACCCTCAATACGAGCATAGGAAGACAAAAGAGGAGAGAAATCGATTGAGCTCAAGTAACAAATTCATTTCACCCTATCAAAACCCCTGTCGAACCAAACAATAAGTAAGTTCTATCAACCTTTTAATTTTAGTTTACTTATGTTATTTATTCTTAAAATCATCTAAAAACATTAATTCATAAACACTAATAACACACAAGATCATAAAATATAAGTTTTTCTTTTTCTTTTCTTTGTCTGTTCGAAACAGAAACATAACACACCAAATATATTTGAATCTTTGTGTCAATAAATCAAGAATCATTGAAACATGTTAAAAGATACCTAATATTGTCATATTACACGTAAAAAGACAGTAGGAAAACCCTAGAAATCAAAAACCCTATCGGGTTAAGTTTTTGTGGTTTCGTCGAGTAAGAAATACACCCCAACACCCAACTTTTGACCTGAAAACCAACACTCAAACGACCTCTATAAATTCTAGTTTTTGGTACATGTTTAGTCCACCCAGCAAAGATAAATTAGAAACAAGAATCAATAAAAATGATCAAGGATCTATTGAGATGTCGGGTTTCAAAATATGTTTCATATCGCTAAGAGTAAAGAATGGTATTTTCAGTTATTTAGTTTTCTATTTCACCCGACCAGTCACCATATTTAGGATCTGATTTTCGACCCTCAAACAACTTTGATAAAATCTGATTTTCGGTACATATAAAGTTCACCCAACTAGCTATAATTAGAAAGAAGAATTTCGAAATATGAATAAGTCTTTATCAAAATATCGAGCTTTAAAGATAGCTCCATATCGCTAAAATAAAACCCTTGATACTCAGTTATTATTTTTTTTCAACTCTAGTCGACCAATAGTCCTACTTTGAACCAAGTTTTCAACACCCATAAGATCTCTAAAAATTTTATATTTTTGGCATATCAAAGTCGAGCCAGCAAACTTAATTTAGAAAGAAAAAGTTTGGAAAAACATCGAGTGGTTTAGAAGATAATTGCGTCCAAAGTTGTGTCTATCACTAGTTTAAAAACCAATTTCCAGTTTTGTATTAAAACTTATTCGATCACTCGACTTTTGAAGTATTTTTCGAATATCAAACAATTTTTATAAATGGTAAAATTTGGTGTGTCCAGGGTTGACCTGACCAACTTTTCATAGGAACTAAAAGTTCGTAAAATGATTCAGTATTCGTTAAGTTCTTCGAGTCCAAAGCTCTAGCCAAGTCCCATATTACATAGGTGTGATTTTCTTTAATTAAAGTTTTTATATGCTGATTTTGTAAATACTTATAATCAAGGGTTATTTTTGGCAATAACACATAAAAAGGGGTGAAAGTGTCATTTTTGAAACCTAAGGGTAAAAACTGTCATTTTTCAAAAGTGTGGGGTATAAACTGTCATTTGGCCAAACCTTAGAGATTAAAGCGTAACTTCTCATAACCATTATTTTTATCATTTCTACTTTATTTCCTGAACCAATATTAACATAATATGTTTATTAACGAACAAACCGAACCGAAACTTACAGATAAGAGATAAGATAAAATCTTACTTTTGAAACTACATATTGGCTCAATTAAGCATTTAACCATCAACCAAAGTATTACGAAACAGAACGAAACGAAATAAACATATAATCATCAGAAATGATTACTAAATATTGACATAACAACCCAGGTTCATTGTCCGGAGACGTTTATCAACTTTCTTTCATTTGTTTTCCATCCAGATTGTCAAGGTGAGTTCATAACCCCTACTTTTACATGTTTTGAATTATTTTTGGGGGAGATACATGCACATAACATTTACAAACATTGTTTGCTTTATATGATTTATGAATCACTAATGGACTTTTTCCCGTATTAAACACAAGTATTATCCCAACGTTATTCTTATTTTATTGCCTTAAGCTAAGTTAGATTAAGCCAAAAGTCCTCCCATCATGAACCTCTAATCACCCGCAAACCAGGGTGAGCGCGAATATTGTGGATAGATCTATTGGGCTGACAACCCCTTTGCGTTACCGTAACGTAACCCAAAGCATTATATTTGAGATAAATAAAGAGATGTGGCTATCTCCTACCCGGGGGCAAGGTTACCTACATTTAATTATGGGGTAATTATTACATCATTAGTTCATGACTGTTGATGTTCTGTTAAGGTTTTGCGTGTCATGAGACTTAGTGCAATAAAATACATCTTTCCCTGATAATAATTGTGTGTGTGGCAATTATTATATTTAATCTTGTGTTTAAATGATTTCCAACTGAACTGGACGAACGTATTTCTGAATAACTGAACAACGTATTTTTGACAACAGAAACTGGCTTATTTCTGAATAACTAGAACCGACGTATTTCTGAATAACTGAAAAGGACTTATTTCTGAATAAGTGAAACGGATTATTTACAATCACAAAACTTTATGAATTCACTCAACCTTCGTGTTGACGTTTTAGCATGTATTCTCAGGTTATGGAAAGCATGGCTCGGCACGGAATTGGCTATGGACTGTCTATGTTATCATTCAATAAATAGCATATTTTATTAATGTATTTTGGAAACTCCTGCTGGGACCTGCATATTGTAACTCTGATATAAATGAATGATAACAATTTTATCTAAAACGTCTCATTTTTGAGTCGTTTTCTATCATCATGACTGTGAACTGTTTAGTAACCCCCCAACTTATATTAACGCTGCGAATATCGAAAACGGGGGTGTTACAGAGTGGTATCAGAGCTCATGGTTATAGAGAACCAAATGTTTTTAAACATTAGACTATAACCGCGTTTTTAAAAATAAATAAACTTACACCATAAAGTCCTACGCCTTCCGTGCCAGGTATGTTTCAAAATTTAGAGCATCCTTTATTATGATTATTTGGCATTAATAATTCCCCTATCTGATAACTATTTGATTTGCTTTATTTGCAAATTTCGAATTGCTTATTTTCACTATTTGCGGGTTACTAAAGTATCATGTCCCCCGAAACTCCCGAACCTAACGAAACGACTCTCCGTACTATATGTACACCACCTACCGACCCACTTAGGAAATCCCCATCTGATGAAAAGTTTATTGGTTGCCCAACAACATTTGAGGTTGGACAAAACTCACGCCAAGAAACAATTCAGCAAGATGATGAATTAAATCCTCTAGGACCTAATACTCCTGAAACCCCAATACTAAACTTCCCAGATGCTATATCTACGCCTAATTCCCCTGAACCTAAAGATCCCATGTGGACTCTTCTTTTTGAACACGCCAGTATTCTCGACAATCACGCTAAACATTTGGAGGAGTTACCACATTTATTTTTCGAATGGTACGACCGTAATTTCGACACTTTGTTTAGAAGAACCAATGACGAAAGGAGAACGGTGTTCGACTTGGAAGCAAGTGTTGAACGAATGAAGAATACGCACGAACATAAATATAAAAGCCTAGATTATCGGATCCGTCAGGTGAGAAGAGAAAACACTCAACTACGCGATAGAGTGGCGGAGATCGAAAGAACTCTATGGATGGCCAGAAAGACGGCAATCTGCCAGGGTCAGAAGATTTTCACTTTGGAATCTATGCTGGACAGTCAGATAAAGGTGAACACGGAATTTCAGGAGCGTTTCTTGGAAATGGAAATTTCACAACTACAACTTGAGAATGAAGTTAAGCTTTTACGTCAAGGACGTGGCTGATCTTTAACTCATGTGTAACAACGTTGTGTTTACTGTACCAAATAGTATTTGGTTAGGTATTTTCTGTATTTTCCAATAAACCTGAAACCTTCAGAGTTTGTAATCAATCAATAAAATATAACAAAAGGATATTTGTTGTACATTTATACTTTTGTTATATAAATTATTATTGAGAATAAATTCTTTTCCATCATGTCTTACAATAATGTTGTGCATTTATGTAATGACTATCCATAAAACCCTATCATTTGTTTAATAAACAAATGATATCGAACTAAACTATACCTAGAGCCCAATAAGTGTCACTTACCTAGTTAACTAAACATAGAGCCCATTAAGCAACAGAGATATTTTGAGGACTAAACCCTTATGATAAAGAAAGAAAATCCTAAACCTACTACCTACAATATTAATAAAAGACCTTGTATTAATTGTTTTTGTAAAAACAATTGATCAAGTTATTAATATTATTCTATTCTCATCCACACATATCATAACCATAGAACCCCATAAGATAAAATTTCGGACGAGAATCTTGATGAATGAAGAGAAAGTTGCTGAAATTCGAGAGAATTAGTAAATTCCTTAGCAGTTATACCAAAAGTTAATCATTCATCTACGATATTTAACCAGATATATCCGGAAGAACGTTAGTATGAAAAATACTATGCCAATGTCAACCGCGCCAATGACTCCCGAAGTTATTCAGAAGTTGGTAATCAATCTCATTACAGCAGTACTCGAGGTGACTACAACGGCTCACTCAGGAAGCAATAAGAAGGCAACAGGAAAGAAGAAGATGAATGTGTCTTGTACCCCTAAAAGTTTTACGGGTTGTAGACCAGTTCATAACAAAAACCCAGAAGGAATAACTAAACCTACCACTACCCTAGGAATTGAACAAAATAACCAAAAGCGAAAACATCAAGAGATAGAAACCACCATCCCAACTCACTGCCCTGCCTGTTATCACAAGCATCTTACTCATGAAGCTGTTTATCGTGGAAACGACCTCTATGTCAACGATGTAAGTTACATCATTATGGAAATTGTTTTATCAAGTATGGAAGATGCAAGGAAATAGGACATCAGTCCGGAAACTGTAAGACAATAGGAGCAAACCTACGAAAAAGGACTTGTTATGGATGTAGAGGAAAAGGACATATGATAAGTCAATGCCCGAACTTCAACCCCAAATGGAAGATTAAGACTGATTCGGAAGAAAACTAGAACTCATTAAGGAATCTCATCTATGTCCTAGTATGACCTTTAAGTTTGATATCCCTGAAGTAATGAGTAAATTGAGGTTAGAACTCTTTAAGTTGTATTTTCCTTTCAGAACAACTTTAGTTACGATGGATGTAATCTAAATAAATTATCTTTCTACTCTATGAAATTTCTATCTCATAACAATTCCTTCATATTCCCAAATCTGCGTTTAGCCTTCATATCTATTCTATTTCTCCATACCCTATTCATAAACGTTGCCTAGTAAAACCTTAGACGAACTTCAAGATTTATTTTGAGGTTATTTCATTAATACCTTAGGAAACCTTAACCCATCACTGTAGTGTGGACAGAAACTTTCCTATGCTTTTGAAAACTATTTATGAAGTTATTTTACAGAAATAAAGCGTTGAATACCATCTAAAACTTTTTGAAAAAAAAGAATAAATATCACAGAGACTGAACAAAACATTACATCATTTGGTCCTCAATTATACATAACCTGATCAACTATGTATAATTCAGGAAGAATCATGTAGTGAATTGAACAGTTATATTTTAAGATTTTCTACTACTAATTTTTATTCAAAAGCAAGATATTGAAACAAAACAAATTGTTTATAAACTATTATTTCAAGCTATTACAACAAAAGTCTACAACTACTACCCACCATCTTTAAGATAAGAATTCAACAACATTATGGATAGAAAAACCCCAAGATTTTATTCATAACCTTGGAAGACAATACATAGAAACATAATTAGCAACTGAAGTGCTAATATTACAAGGATTACATAAGCTTTATTACATTGAGGATTACCTAGAAAACACAAACAAAGACCATCCTAATAACCCTAGCGCAAGACTTATTTTCCCCATGTTTGATCCACGATAAAGGCTACGATAGTAAGTGAAACAACGAACAATAGGATTATACCAAAGGCTTCGAAATTTTCATCTGGATTATACGCCATGTAGGAAGCAACCGCAACCACGAAAACAATCGCTAGGTATGTGACAAAGTGCGGCATTTTGAGGTTTTTAGAAAGGAATTTGTGATGAAAGAATGAGGATTAGAATGAGGTATTTATAGGAGAAAATCCGATCGTTAATTCGACCGTTATTCCTCCACTTTAAATCTAACCGTTGCACAGTGATTCATTAGGTGGCAAAACATTCAAATTTAGTTCATCCCGTAGAGATGAAACTGACCAAACCTTGATCCTTTGGTATTAAACGGAGAACCAAGGATTAACAGCGAAACAACTTTATCGGAAATCAGACCCAAGAATAAAGATAATATTTTAAGTAATATTATTTTTTTTAACTTGAGGCATTTTAAGCATATCGAAACTCTCATCCTAAACCAAATCGTTGTACGATTTTCCTATATCGCATTCCCTATCTCAACAAGTTAGAAAATCTGAACCTAGCTATCCCTATGCATCATTTTTCCCAACTTTCCAACCAACATAGGCCGAATCTCGGGACGAGATTCCCTTCAACAGGGGGATACTGTAACCACTCGTTAGAATTTCCAATTTACTTTACAGAATTATTATCCTTTTTTCACGGATAATTTTTTTTATTTGAATGTATCTCTCATCTTATGTGACGTAGATCACATCATTGATAAACGTGCTCCCACAAGACCTGCCTAACAAACATAATGTTTATTTCATAAACATATCTATATGAAAATATTACAAAATACCATTTACCATTTTACGATAAATCCTTAACGAACAAAACAAAACATTCATTATCTGAATAGAGTTTCTAAGAAACCCTAAAATTCATCACAACACCAAATATGAACAACTAAACCTCAGAACATAAATACAACATATTTGAGTTAATGTACAAGTTACCATAACACCAGAAACCCTAATTCTATTTTAGTTCCCGGTAAAAACCCTAATTTCATAAATTTATGATTTTATGTATTCATTTCACAAACCCTAATTTATTTTTATAATATTTTTACAAAATAATGAGTTTACAAGTTATTTAAACTAGAGTACAAGTCTTTTAAGCATAAAACCTAATTACTACTCCCTCCGTCCCATAATAAGTGTCCACTTTCCAAATGCACAAAGTTTTAGGAAATTTCACTAACTACACTCTTCACCAATCAAATATCACTATTACCCACTAAAGTCTCTTCTCATTGGTTGAAATATTCTCTGGACACTTAATTTGGGACATCCCAAGATTCCATTATGGACACTTAATATGGGACGGAGGTAGTATAATTTATATATATATAACCTTAATAATTAATTATTTTAAAGACTATTTCATATATTTATTTTTCCTAATAAATATGTAAACTTAATAAATAATTGTACAAGTCCATAAAACTCAAGGTACAACTCTTTAATGCATAAAACTTAAAAATTCCATTTATATGTATTTAAAGTATAATAAAAATTGCATAAAAATTAAATGAATTGAGGAAACCTTAAAAGTATATTTTTCTTAAATTCTAAACTTTAGTACAACCTTCCTAAGCTCATAATGCAACATCTAAATGCACAAATCAAATTTTCTTCTAATTATATATAATTCGATATATAATAAATTGTACATATATATTTCAAAAATAATTTTTAACATAAGTAATTAACTAAACCCTATGAACTAAGTTAGTTACTCACTAAAACTGTAACACCCCAACCCGGCAAGGGTAGAAGTATCACACTAATGGCTTCATATCAGATCAAACAAAGCATACATTCAATAGTAATACAAAGATTCTCAAAGGTTACAAATGAAATACTGAATACACAAGGTTACAAAGGGAAATTCCAATAACTACTAAGTCTACATATAATGTCTTCTAATCATTGCTAATCCATAATAGCTATCAAAGTCTTCTAAGTCTGAGGTTCTCTCCACTCATAACCCAGTTTCCATCTAAAAAACCTGCCGCACACGAAAAGAAAACGTGCGGCTGAGCTTAAAAAGCCCAGTGAACAGATATATAATAAACGGAAACGAAAGTAAATGGAAATAATCAGATGTAGCATAATGAAAGAGATATAAATAAGATACAAGAGTAAAGGTTTAGGATAGTTATCCACCACGAGCCCAGAAACTCAAAGTCATAATCTCAAAGTCACATCTCAACATCATAGTCTCACAATCAGAGGGGATACCTCTCAGGCAACCAGATAATATGAGGGGTGGCCTCATGTATCAAATGGGGTGGAGTAGCTAGCTCCCAGAAATGTGAAAGGCGTGTAATGCACACAAGCACCAGTCACCTCAAAGTCATACACAAAGTCATAGGTTAAATCCACTAAACATACATGCCTAGGATTGCAATCCATACGCCCCCACTCAAAGTCAATCTCAAAATCATAATCTCAAAGTCATCATGGCCATATCATAATATAAAAGGGGACGGCGTGAGAAATCACTCCCCCACACAGGAGTCATGCCAGTGGTGCATCACAGACACGGCCAGGTTACCTTCCTGGCTAGGAAACAGAAAGGTGGCTCGGGTATCAAACTAAGAGTCATATCTCAAGGTCATCTCAAAGTCATATATCAGAAATGCATCTCAACGTCATATCAAAAGGTTCATACACAAGGAAACATAGAAATGGCCTGGGAAATCTTAACTGAATCATAACTCATAATCATAATCAAGGTTCATCTCAAAAGTTCATTTTAAAACTTCCATCAAGGTCCATTTTAAACAATCCTTTATTTGTGACTTTAATAAAACGATTCTTTAAAGTAATTTTCACAAAATATTCTTTCAAAACAGTTTTTCATAAAAATTAGTCTTCCAAAATAGCCTTCATAAAAGTTAGTAACATTTATATAAAATGGTTTTGCCTCATTTATAAACACCCTTTTAAAATAGTTTTTCCTCAAAACATTTTCAAGATATAATTAGAAAAGGTTTTCATAGCATAGCTTCAGATCAGAATTCATATCAAATGGAACTCAACTGGGGAGGTTCAAGCAAAGGGAAATCATAGCAATCGAATCAGAACTAATGGATTCAGAATACGAGAGAGATCATGAGAAACCTTAAAAGAAAGGTCAGAATATCTGTACCTTAGACCGCAAGTGAAAGCACAATTAGAACATAAAGATCGGAAGCAACCTCCATCTTCAGCGAATCTACACGAATTCATGCTCGTCTTATTAATAACTTATTTAAAATCGGATTGCTCATCTTATTCGGCTTTCCATTTTTAGTAACTTTCCTTTTATAGTAGCTTTCCGGAAATAGTAATTTTCCATAATTATTAAATTTCCACTCTAAGTAAGTTTAATAAATTAGGATTATTATTGGAAATAAAATAGACTTAAAGATTTAATATGATCAAAATAATAGCTTAGGGTTAATTATGCTAATTTAGTAAAGTTTAGAGTCAAAATGCAAATTATCAAAATTAAAATGTCAAATAAAATTATTTTAAAGTTTATGCTATAATTTTATATTATCATGATAATATTAGACTCCGTCGTTCATAATTTATTTACGTATTATTCATTTTAATCTTAGACCGCGACGATCAACGATGTCCAAATACCCTTAATGCCCTACCACTCATTTGACCCATATTTTACACGCTATTACACGACCTTCTGTAACCAGTTTCCCAGCCTTTCCTTGTTCTCATTCGACCCCTTCACCATGCATGCACACACACGCATATTACTTTTGTTTAGTACGCATTCGACACATCAACCAACGACCTCTACTAGTACTCGAACAAACCCACTTTTACCCTATGGATTCAGCCCGTTTGTAACATCACTCTCGACACCAACACACCACATTCGACCAATTATTAATTCCACACACACTCGCAAATATCTCGGCATTAAGACACAACAAGACTCAATATATTCAAACTCCATGTGACTCCAAACTTTCCCAACCCACACGTATTACATACACAGCCATATCCCAATTACCATGCAGCCATAACCTTACACGTGAAAGTAACAAACAATATATTTATTCATATTAGCCATGGTCGACCCTAAGGTGGCATGCAAACAGACACAACCCTTTTTGTATACGTACACGTTAGTATTTGTTTTAGAAGCATATTAGTCGACAAGTGACAATTAATTCGAAAAGTAAAACAGAATTAAAGATTTACATGTATAGGTTCATGAATTCGTGTGGTATTTTCATAGGTTTTATAACATGTTAACTAAAGACAAACATATTCTGATTTAGCATAAAACAAATTAGGTTTTTGCCTTAAAAGATTCAGATCCTATAGGTGTATGAGTGTCGAATGGAACAAAGAAGCAAAAGTGATTATGTGATGATACCTTGCTGCTGTACGAGACAAATAAAAGAGAACGAGAAAACGAGGCAACGATTCCAACCCCACAAATTCACCACACGTAGCAACCTATAGCCCACGAATGAGTACAATATCCCTTCGAACACTTTGGTCTTGAAAGAGAGAAAAATTAATAGAACTTTGTGTTTATTGGGACCTGTCGAATCAAAGAATAGGCAGAAAAGAAGACGTGTAAAGATAGTTTAGAAAGGGGGAGCGTTTTCTGTTTTTGGAAGATTTTAATGGGAATTGATTTGGTTTGATATGGTTTGACTAAAGTGACGTAAATCATGGCTGAATTTAGGGGAGTTATTGGTGATTCAAAACTTTCCAATTGACCCATTTCTTACTTATGAATTTATTAAAATGTTGTGTACAAATATTACATAGGTTCGGCCCGTATCACATCCTAACGTGTGATATATTTGGTGTGCAATTTATGTGACTTTTAATGTTATCATAAGTTATAGGTTCGATATGTCGCGGAGTATTTAATTATTAACGTTTTAAATACTTACGTCAAAATATAATGCGATGTCTTGAATTATTAATCGTCTTCTCAAAACTTTAAAATTAGAGGGTATTTTTAGGTATTTTAGATGTTTCAGAATTTCAGGGTTTTACAACTCTTCCCCTCTTAAAAAGAACTTTTCGTCCTCGAAAATTGATGTCGCAAAGTTAAACGAAGTCGTAATAAGTCGCAAAAGATCATCACAAACATTCTCACGCCAGAGGAGGTTCTTCCAGAAAGATCTTCAGACCAAATAGTTTCTCATGACTCAAATCAAAACGAAGTGGGTTCAAATTTCTCAGAAGGAGACAAAATAAGCTGATTTCTGATCAAAAGGTCCATGCAACATAAAATGGTTGATAGGTGAATCTTCAGGAAGCTCATATGGAATACAAACAATATTTCAAATCAAATTAACTGTATCAACAGTAGAGAGTTCTACGAAGAGTTCAAGATTTATAGCTGAGGTCAACAGAATGCAAAATGAGAGTCCAAACTCATCCAGACATCTAATGAACGAAGGCAGAGTATACGCATAGGTAGAATGAACTTAAAGTCTCACTAATCACGGATAATCCAACGGAATTTCAAATTATAACTTCTTAGGTACTCCCTAAGATATCCTATGCCCACAACAAGTGCACGTTATATGATGTAAGTATTATCACGTTGGCCAGACGTCATAATACCGGCATCATATAGGTATGCCCTCATGATGGTCATACTTTATCTCAAGTCGTAATCAAAACCACCTATCTTAATCCACCTAGTACTTCTACAGTCTCGAGGTCAACAAAATCGAATGTCTTAGTCAAGAGGGAAAAACAAAACTATTCGCAAGAGTATCAGAATTCCAGATTGCCTGGCAAAAGTGAGGCA
Source organism: Artemisia tridentata subsp. tridentata (assembly GCA_021014915.2). Classification (NCBI taxonomy): domain Eukaryota; kingdom Viridiplantae; phylum Streptophyta; class Magnoliopsida; order Asterales; family Asteraceae; genus Artemisia; species Artemisia tridentata. The sequence goes on along the minus strand of CP139501.1, from coordinate 56,990,800 downwards.
CGCCGTCACAAGTATCATATCTTCCACAATTCGCCAGAATCTCTCAGAACAAAACCATCACCGAACATACGAACAATAAACACGAACTGAAAGGCTTCTAGGGAACTTAAATCATGAGAGGATCTTCTTACTATATAACGAAACTTAAGAGAGTCAATGGAATGAAAGTTAGTTGCCAAGAGCTTCGACCTTCGTAGAATCAGTTCTTCCAAATCTAAAGGGTCCGTTTCAGAACTCCACTCATTCAACACATCCACTCCCTTCGAGTCCAGTTAATCTGTCTTCGTCTGCCCATCAATTCGGAAGTGAAACCAAAATTGGGAACTTGTGTCTGGTTTGTCGAGCCTCTTGCAGTTCTTCTTGGAATGTGATGGAGTATTGTGGCTTTCTGGCACGATCTTTAAATCACTTCATCATCCAGTCTGCTTCCGCTCTCAATTCATCTTAGTACAACCAAGATGAATAGGGAAAACCCTAGAAATCAAAAAGACAGTAGGAAAACCCTAGAAATCAAAAACCCTAGAAAAGATACCTAATATTGACATATTACACGTAAAAAGACAGTAGGAAAACCCTAGAAATCAAAAACCCTATCGGGTTAAGTTTTTGTGGTTTCGTCGAGTAAGAAATACACCCCAACACCCAACTTTTGACCTGAAAACCAACACTCAAACGACCTCTATAAATTCTAGTTTTTGGTACATGTTTAGTCCACCCAGCAAAGATAAATTAGAAACAAGAATCAATAAAAATGATCAAGGATCTATTGAGATGTCGGGTTTCAAAATATGTTTCATATCGCTAAGAGTAAAGAATGGTATTTTCAGTTATTTAGTTTTCTATTTCACCCGACCAGTCACCATATTTAGGATCTGATTTTCGACCCTCAAACAACTTTGATAAAATCTGATTTTCGGTACATATAAAGTTCACCCAACTAGCTATAATTAGAAAGAAGAATTTCGAAATATGAATAAGTCTTTATCAAAATATCAAGCTCTAAAGATAGCTCCATATCGCTAAAATAAAACCCTTGATACTCAGTTATTTTTTTTTTCAACTCTAGTCGACCAATAGTCCTACTTTGAACCAAGTTTTCAACACCCATAAGATCTCTAAAAATTTTATATTCTTGGCATATCAAAGTCGAGCCAGCAAACTTAATTTAGAATGAAAAAGTTTGTAAAACCATCTAGTGGTTTAGAAGATAATTGCGTCCAAAGTTGTGTCTATCACTAGTTTAAAAACCAATTTCCAGTTTTGTATTAAAACTTATTCGATCACTCGACTTTTGAAGTATTTTTCAAATATCAAACAATTTTTATAAATGGTAAAATTTGGTGTGTCCAGGGTTGATGATGAACTCAAATAAGTACATTTTATTACCATCATTTATCCTATTTATTTGACTTGTTTTATTATATTATCTGTGAGAATTGATACGTTAATGTTTACTTTTGTAATTCTCAGGTAAAAACAAGTATTATGTGAAACTTGGCGATTTTGGACTAATTATGGAGCAAAACAAGCAAGAAGTTAAGAGTCTACTGAAATGTACAAGATCAAGATCATTTTGCTCCAGATACGCCGCATCCTACTTCGTACATACGGCGCATCACTATCAAGATTTCACAAGTTATAATCCAAGACGGCAAAGGACATGCGCCGCATAGAGAAATGGAGTTACGCCGCATCTTCTGGCGGTGTACGAATATTCCTGAATATATTAATCTTGGACCCCACGCGAAGTTAAGTCAATGCGCCGCATCTACTTATTCTATGCGCCGCATCTAGCCCTCAGACAGAAACTATAAATACCCCAAGGCCAGACGAATTTCAGAGCCGAATACAAAAAAAGACCGAAGACAGAAGAAACCCTAAGCCGAATTCAGACGATGTATCAGCACAAGACACACCTTGAACGAAGATACAAGAGCTGTAAGAAGGTCCTGCATGTATTCAATTCATTAAGTAGTTTTGTTTTATTGTATTAGTACACTTTAATTCATCAGGATTGATGGGCCGATTCCATGTGACTACGGAAAACCATGGGCACCCCTTAAAATTGCTTTCCCATTAATTAAAGTTTATATGTTGATGTCTTTGGTGAGTTTTATTAGTGCATTGATAACCTCTGTGTCTAGCTGAGCATTGATCGGGTCGCCATGCCTCTGTCCTCGCCTATTTATTCTATCACCTATGCATTCTATCGTCTGTAGAAAAGTAGGAAGAAAGGGTAAGTAGGATAGACATAAGTGATCATTAAGGGTTTACTCGCCGATAAGATTAGAGCCAACGAGAAAGGGTTAAATCTCGGTGCGTCGCATCGAACTATACACTTCATATAAAACTAGCAATAAAACAAGTGACAAGCTACTTAACTATCAGGACAGGTCTTCTTATTGTCTCAAGTATTTATCTGTGTACGTGTGTGCTAATCGCTGATTCGTGCCTATTAGTTTAGTTTATTATTTAATCATAACCAAACCGTGCCAGTCTCTCAGGCTGAACCCCCCTTGCGTTAGATTAGGTTGTATAGCTAACTTAAGATATTAAAATACTGATTAGAATAACTAGATAATACGTTCCACTCTTAGTGATCGACACTCTACTTTCCATTATATTCATACTGACCGGGTACACTGCTCGTTAAAGTGTATGTTATATTGATAAGTCGGCTAAATATAAATTTAAAACTTGAATACTGCTAAAACCACAACGACATACCGTGGGTATAAAATTAGAGCAATACACGCACACATCAAGTTTTTGACGCCGCTGCCGGGGAGCGAATTGTTATTATCTGTTAATTTGATTAGTATTTTAATTAGGTTTTTAATTTTGATTCTAACCGCTAACCCTGTTATATATTAGTTAAATTGCATTCATTATATTATTTGCATATTTTCTGTTTTAGTGTGTTATTTGCTTTCTTTGATTTTTGTTTCTTTTTGTTTGATTTTATTTTTATTTTTTTTGTTTTTCTGTATTTTGCTATCGTTGTACTGTTCAGATTCAAACGATACGTCGCATCTATTTTCATAGATACGACGTATTGCGTTTAATTTTTATAAAATACAACGCGTTTAATAAATTCGATACGATGCATCTTTCCCCAAGATACAGCGTATTCTGTTTTTAATAAGAAATTTTTCTAAACGATAAAGCCATACGACGCATCTGTTTTTGCAGATACGGCGTATCTATTATTTAAATTAAAAACGATTTTCGAATTATTAAACAGATACGACGCATCGATTTTTATCGATACGGCGCATCTTCTGAATCAAAAATCTTGTATTTTGAAACGTAACTAAAATACGGCGCATTAACTTTTGTTAATACGACGCATTTAATTTTAATAAATTGATTTTTGGTAAGTAAACTGATACGGCGCATTCTAATTCTAAGCGGCGTATCTATTTTCTGAATAAAGTCTGATTAAATTTTAACTATTATAAGATACGGCGTATCCAACTTTCTGGATACGGCACATCGTCTACAGATATCAGCAAATTTTATTTTACTTTGATTGTTTCACTCTTCTTTTGCACGAGTAAGTTTTATTTCAGGAAGAGGGACGATCCGGATATTACAATGGAAGAATATGTCAAGTTTATAGAGGAAAGAGCCTTGAGCAATAATCAGGTGTATGATTGGAAAAGAGCAAGATATGGTGCACAAGTCATTGAGACGAAAGAAATCACTATGGAAGAATACTTGATTTTAGGACAAGAAAAGTCAAGGAAAGAAAGAAACAAATTGCCATTTCAACACACTTGGTGTATGTCAAATGATGATGATGAAGATTCATATACCGTGAAACCAATTCCGGCAATTGTTATTGATAGTACTTTTTCTCCGGAGATTGCACAAGATGATGTGTATACGAAACCCTACGTTGAAGAATATTCTGCAATCGTATTACCACCATTAGACGCCAACGGATGAAAATGAAAAGTATTCTGATTTTGATTTCGAACCATTTGACGCCATAGTTTATGATGACATACCTCAACCAGATTTTGACCCAACGAGGGATTTTGAAGAAATCTGGGATTACTTGTTTAAAAATGAAATTCGGGACGATGCTGAAATTGCAAGACCACTAGTTAAAGATGGAGATTCACAAGATGAATTGGAGTCACTTACAACACAAAGTGGTACAAATTTATTTAATATTATTAATCCCATTACTAATAATCCTGCTAGTTTTCCTAAACAGGTTGCAAAACAAAAAAATGATGAGGTGAAATTTATTACACTACCTATTGAAACACATGAAGCACCTGTGATCAACCCGTTTTTGGTAGAGCTCGAGGAAGAGTTTGGTGATGAGCTCTTAAACATTGCTATGATTGATGAAGATGATGATTTCGACCTTATGAAGGATATAGAGGAACTCGAACTTTTACTTGCCAAAGGCCCTTTCTCATCTTCTGCGGAAGTCAAGGGACGCCTTACTACCAAAGAAACTAACCAAGAAGAAAGGAGACTCATTTTTCCTCAACACACTACTCTTTCAGATGGAATGGTCAAGTCATCCAAATTATCAACTAAACCGGGTAAGGATAGGAAAGATGTACATATATTGCCAAGGTATGATCTTTATGCATTTCTTCCATCTTTAATAGCAAATTTACACTCTTTTCGTGTTTATTGCTACTACCACCCGCACTTGATCCCAAGTGGGGGGAACAACACCCTATTACACAGTAAATAAGGGTGGAGTCAGGCTCGTGACTCGAACAAAAACAAGCGCTTCGTGGGAGGCAACCCATGCTTATCTTTTATTTTATTTTCTGATTTTGTGTCGAGTCAGTCAGGCCCGCAGAAGATACGGCGCATCTCAATCCTTAGATGCGACGCATCTCCTGCAATGGTCATATCTTATTTAATTTTCTGCATTTTTATTTTTGACTTTAAAAACTTTCTGTCAGTATTTTAATGCGGCGCATCCCTGGTTAAGGATGCGACGCATCTTTTATTCTGATTCGTATTTTATTCCAGGCTCGATACGGCGTATCTTCTTCCATAAGATACGGCGTATCGACTGACCTGATGATTTTCATTTTAGTTTTTCAGTTTTATTTTTACTAACTACTAATGTATTATGCAAGTTTGAACCTTCTTAACTCAGGTGTGTTTAAGTCTTGATGGTATTATAGATTCCTGCATTTCCTGTGGATACATCAAATATGAAGCTTAAACGTTCTCATCCACAAGAAAGATGATTTTTGCTCTTATACGAATAATGGAGGATCATACCGAGCCAATCTCAGGGGAGTTTTTCTGTTCTAATTCTTTTATTTTCCAGTTTTTAACCTTTGATACAAACAACGAGGACGTTGTTTAACTTAAGTGGGGGGATTGGAGAATTAGAACACTTACTTGTCCTTAACTTTTTCAAAATATGCTTAAAATGTGCTTAATATATCAAAATTTAAAATTTTTAGCATGCTTTTGTTTAAAGTCTAAATTACATAGCTGCACACATAACATTATTTCCAAAAATTGTGAACTTTTCAAAATTCACAAATCTATGAGTGTGCCGGTGACTTGTAAACTTTAGAACTTGGCTTGTATACTATTCGAGACCACCATAATAAGTATTATCTTTATAATTGGAATGACTTGTCTAAATTGGTAAATTTCTAGGATTACACCCAAATAGCCTTTATATGTTATGTGATATTAACTAACTACATTGGTTAGTTAACCCCCGTATAAACCCTTTTATTACTCTCACTTTTAGAGTAAGATACCCCTAGAAAAACACTCAGAGCCATTCCTTTCGTTTCTTACACCTTTGTTATAATGTTTCGTTACACCCTTACACCTTAGCCTACCCTGTAGATTAAAATCCGTGGTTGGTTAATTGCTTTAGGCAAAGTGTGTTTCCTTACATTACCTGTGTTCGCATGCGTAATTCATTATCTTTGGTTGAGTCAGGAAATTGCACAATGCAATTGGAGTGAAAGTAAATATTGTATATCTTTGAGTTTATTTTTCGTGTGTTTACTACTTTCGCTATTACCGTTATTTCTGAAAGTATGAAAAGTATGGAAAAATTATCCAGAGTTATCATTATAGTGATGTGGTGAAATTTTACACATCTATGTTGTTTATGTCTTTGATTAAAAAAAAAAAAAAAAAAAAAAAAAAAAATTGAAAAAATAGAAAAGAAAAAGAAAAAAAGAAAAAGTTTGATGTTTGTTTTAACCAACTTATGTAAAGTTTTGTATTAATTGGGAGATATCACCACTACTTGTTGTATATTATATTTATGGATTGAAAGGGAGTTGGCCGTTATGGGAATGCCAACTAAGGTTATTCTTTGATTGAGATCTTGTTGAGTATAATTCGTGTCTACCTAAAGCGTGTGTTTCAAGTGTTAAAGCATGAGTTATTCAATGATATGAGTCTTATTCATGGGATGGTTGGGATAGTGATTAACCACACTTAGGATTTTAATTTATCTGTTTTGTTTATTTTTCATTTTACACCAATTTGTATCCCAAATATTATCCATACCCTATATTATTCTTTATCCAAACCTTTGATTTATTGAGATTAGGGATTTGAGCAATCTTAAGTATCGTAGTCGTGGATTCGGCTATGTATTTATGATTTTGTCGCCCTTTTTGATATATTATTATTGGTGAAGATTACTTGGACCTATCTTTAGCCTATTCGAGTTAAGGATTTGAGCAATTGCAAGTATCGTGTTCGTGGATTCGATCATGTATTTGTGATTTTGTCGCCTTTTCTGGAATTTGAGATCGATAGAGATTAAGAAGAATGATTAACCCTTAACCAACAAACCTGATGAACTCAAATAAGTACATTTTATTACTATCATTTATCCTATTTATTTGACTTGTTTTATTATATTATGTATGAGGATTGATACTTAATCGTTTACTTTTGTAATTCTCAGGTAAAAACAAGCATTTGGTGAAACTTGGCGATTTTGGACTAATTATGGAGCAAAACATGCATAAAGTTAAGAGTCTACTGAAATGAAGAAGATCAAGACTAATCTGCTCCAGATGCGCCGCATCTCACTCATGACATGCGCCGCATCTCTATTAAGATATCACCAGATACGATCCAAGATACAAGAGGACATGCGCCGCATCTAATCATGGAGTTACGCCGCATCTTCTGGCGGTGTACGAATATTCCTGAATATTATAATCTTGGACCCCACGCGAAGTTAAGTACATGCGCCGCATCTACTCCTTAGATGCGCCGCATCTTCCCTCAGACAGAAACTATAAATACCCCGTAGACCAGACGAATTAAAAGTTCCGAAAGTTTAAACCTAAAACCGAAGACCAGGAACCAAGGACGAATTCAGTCAAGGAGGCAGCACAAGACACACCCAAATCAAAGATACAAGAGCTGTAAGAAGGTGCTGCATGTGTTTAATTCATTAAGTAGTTTTGTTTTATTGTGTTAGCAAACTTTAATTCATCAGGATTGGTGGCTTGTGTAATGTGACAACGAAAGATTGCACTCCCTTTAATACTTGCTTTCCCATCAATTAAAGTTTATATGTTGATGTCTTTGGTTACTACTTATTAGTGCATTGATAACCTCTGTGTTTATTAGTGGCTTGCGGGCATTTGACTGCGGGACATAATGTGGCTCCCACGGTTATTACTAAATTGATCACTTAGGAATAACTTTTAGACATAAGTAATCATTAAGGGTTTACTCGCCGATAAGATTAGGACCAACGAGAAAGGGTTAACTACATACACTTCATATAAAGCTATCAATAAAACAAGTGACAATCTACTTAATCATAAGGACAGCCCTCTTATTGTCTCGAGTATTTATCTGTGTACGTGTGTGCTACTTGCTGATTCGTGCCTATTGGTTTATTTTATTATTTAATTGCAAACAAATCGTGCCAGTCTCTCAGGCTGAAACCCCCTTGCGTTAGGATATTAAAATACTGATTAGAATAACTAGATAATACGTTCCACTCTTAGTGATCGACACTCTACTTACCATTATATTCATACTGACCGGGTACACTGCTCGTTAAGTGTGTGTGTTATTGATAAGTCGGCTAAATATAAATTTAAAACTTGAGTAGGCATTAAAACTGCTAAACCGCAACGACACATCACGCGCATCAAGTTTTTGGCGCCGTTGCCGGGGAGTGAATTGTTATTATCTGTTAATTTGATTAGTATTTTAATTAGGTTTTTCTTTTTATTAGATTAATTGCATCATTGTATTATTTTGCATATTTGTTGTACTGTGTGTTATTTGTTTTGTGTTATTTGTTTGCTTTTATTTTTGTGTGTTTATTTTTGTTTGTGTGTTTTTATTTTTTGTTTTTATTTTTCGTATTTTTTCTGTTCTGCTATCGTTGTACTGTGCTAAATCAAACGATACGGCGCATCTGATTTCTCAGATACGGCGTATTGCGTTTAATTTTTAAAAATACAACGCGTTTAATTAATTCGATATGACGCATCTTTTCCCCAAGATACAGCGTATCTGTTTTTAATAAGAAAATTTTTTTAAGCGATAAAGTAATACGACGCATCTGCTTTTGCAGATACGGCGTATCTGTTTTTGATAAAAAAAAATTTCTAAACGTTAACGCCATATGACGCATCTGCTTTCGTAGATGCGGCGTATCTATTATTTTAATTAAAAACAGTTTGCGAATTATTAAACAGATACGACGTATCGATCTTTATCGATACGGCGCATCTTTCTGAATCAAAAATCGATATTTATTTTTAAACGTAACGAAAATACGGCGCATTAACTTTCGTTAATACGACGCATTTAATTTTAATTAGATAAGCTGATTTTTGATTAATTCGATACGGCGCATTCAAAATTCTAAGCGGCGTATCTATTTTCTGGATAAAGTCTGATTAAATTTTAACGATTATAAGATACGGCGTATCCAACTTTTTGGATACGGCGCATCGTCTGCAGATATCAGCTATTTGTATTCATATATCCGTTTCTATATTCATTAATTTCTCTTCTAGCGAACAAATCCTACTGATGATTTTACCTTGGATGACAGATTTTGCTATGGAAGACATGTCAGTTAACGGATATCTTGCTAAGGAATGCTTGTTTTCAGATTCATTCAATGTACTCATGATCGATGCAGATTTATTCTCTTGGGAGACTCCTCTTGAAGCTGCTTTTAAGGAATTCATGCGTTTATGCAACATTGACAAAGAGGTATTCTCTTATGATGTATTTGTGAGGTACACTGGAGAAGAATTGTCGCTCTTATGGCTTATCATTGAAGCCGAAGGATTGAACTGGACTACTATCGAAGAAGATGATGGGAAATTCTATCTTGCATACATGGAATCAAGCAACAACAGCTGTGGTGGAGGCAATGCCCAAATCTCTTACATGCCTTATTCCGAACAGTATTGGGGATTGAATGAGAACTATCAGGATAATGACATGAATTATGCTTTAGCGGAGTTACTATTTCATGGGAGATTGGTAAGATTGATAGACCTCTCCCTCAATGATTGGCTAGAACTCAAATATGGTAGTCCGGAATTTGCCCCTACAAATGAAGTCAAGGAGATTATGACTTCATGGTTGACTCGGAGTTTTAAGAAGCAATTTAACGAGTTCATGGAGATAAAAAAGAATATGATTGGAAAGGTTTGCTTTGACATTAACCACGATCCTCACGATGTTGATTTTTCAGAATGGTTGGCTAGTAAGTTTAATAACCATAAGAGCATGGATCGTGCTACTAAGGATGCATTATGGGTATATTGGATGAGAGGAGAAGATGAAGAAGTAGAAAGCGATTACGGGTCGTCACTTCATGATTCAACAATCAATGAGGGCATTGAAGAACTTTTCAGAATTGACATTGATGTGTTCGATTATGAGACACCCTTGTGCAAGCAGTTCAAGGAATTTAACTACCTTCTTCAAGTCGACGATGATGTGCTTACTGGAGATCTACCAGGATTTAAGACTTATGACGATTTCAAAAACACCTGGTACTATGAATGGAATGACCAAGTACCATGGGTTTGGGATAAACCATGGGAATTTGAGCACATTAATCACACCTGTACACCCTTCGTTTTCAAGGACGGGAGTAGTGTTTGGCCGACCTGCGATTATAAAAGTGACGGAACCTGTAATGTGGGAAGTATAATTGGGATGAAACGGGTTGGAAACGATGTAACCTTTGAAGATTATGAGTGGTACGATAATGTTGAAGACTGCCCACAAAAAGCGGAGGCTTTACAAGAAAAAGGGAGAATTGAACGCTTGAAAGGACTTAAGGGGACATCGGATACTACTTTCTGGGAATGGGTGCATAAACAGTTTGATGATTTCACAAAGCTTAGTCGACGGTTACAATATGATTTGGAAAGAGAATGGGAGGCGATTCAAGATGATAATAATAATGAGTCGTTGATTGAAGAACTAGATGATTATTTGATTAAGGATCCTTATTTTAAGTTTGTTGATAAAGACGAGGAAGAGTTCACCAAAAGAAAGTGTCAACTACTTGGGATTCCTTACAATGAGCCACCCATGATTATTTCTGAAAAATTTAAAATCATCAAATATTCTTTGGGTCCTAATGAAGAATATACTGCGGTGAAGACAAAGAGTTATACTAGATTAAGTCGAACGGAAGAAAACGTCGCAGAGATATACGGGAAAATCTTTCGGATGCAGGACGAAGGATGGACCGTGACAAGGACTTATTGCTGAGCTGAACGTGAGTCTAACTTGAAGACTCTGGAATAAAGACAAGTGCTTACCGGGAGACAACCCGGATTTATCTTTTATTATTCTGTTTTCTGTGTCGAGTCAGTCAGGCCCGCATGAGGATACGGCGCATCTCAATTCTGAGATGCGACGCATCTCCTGCAATGGTCATATCTATTTTATTTTTCTGCATTTTTATTTTCGACTTTAAAACTTTTTATCAGTTTATTTTTAATGCGGCGCATCCCTGGTTAAGGATGCGGCGCATCTTTATTCTGATCCGTATTTATTTCAGGCTCGATACGGCGTATCTTCTTCCATAAGATACGGCGCATCGACTGACCTGATGATTTTCAGTTTTAATTTTAAGTTTTATTTTTCCTAACTACTAATGTATTATGCAAGTTTGAACCTTTCTTATCTTGGGTGTGTTTTAAAGTGTTGGTGGTATTATAGTTTCCTGGATTTCCTGTGGATACATCAAGTATGAAGCTTTAACGTTCTAATCCACAAGAAAGATGATTTTTGCTCTTATACTAATGGAGGATCATACCGAGCAAATCTCAGGGGAGTTTTTCTGTTCTAATTCTTTTATTTTCCAGTTTTTAACCTTTTATACAAACAACGAGGACATTGTTTAACTTAAGTGGGGGGATTGGAGAATTAGAACACTTAACACTTACTTGTCCTCAACTTTTTCAAAATATGCTTAAAATGTGCTTAATATATCAAACTTAAAAAAAATTTAGCATGTTTTTGTTTAAGATCTAAGTTGCATAGCTGCACACATGACGTTATTTTCAAAAATTGTGATTTTCCAAAATTCACAAATCTATGAGTGTGCCGGTGACTTGTAAACTTTAGAACTTGGCTTGTATACTATTCGAGACCACCATAATGAGTATTATTTATATAATTGGAATGACTTGTCTAAATTGGTAAATTTCTAGGATTACACCCAAATAGCCTTTATATGTTATGTGTTATTAACTAACTACACTGGTTAGTTAACCCCCGTATAAACCCTTTTGTTACTCTCATTTTTAGAGTAAGATACCCCTAGAAAAACACTCAGAGCCATTCCTTTCGTTTCTTACACCTATGTTTAAAATGTTTCGTTACACCCTTACACCTTAGCCTACCCTGTAGATTAGAATCCGTGGTTGGTTAATTGCTATAGGCAAAGTGTGTTTCCTTACATTACCTGTGTTCGCGTGCGTAATTCATTATCTTTGGTTAGGTCGGGAAATTGCACAATGCAATTGGAGTGAAAGTAAATATTGTATATCTTTGAGTTTATTTTTCGTGTGTTTACTACTTTCACTATTACCGTTATTTCTGAAGTATGAAAAGTATGGAAAAATTATCCAGAATTATCATTATAGTGATGTGGTGAAATTTTACACATCTTTTGTTAAAAAAAAAAAAAAAAAAAAAAAAAAAAAAAAAAAAAAAAAAAAAAGTTGGAAGTTAGTTTTAACCAACTTATGTAAAGTTATGTAAGTGGTCGATATCACCACTATTTGTTATATACTATATCTATGGATTGAATGGGAATTGGCAGTTATGGGAACGCCAATTAAGGTTTATTCTTTGATTAAGATCTTGTTGAGTATAATTCGTGTCTACCTAAAGCGTGTGTTTCAAGTGTTAAAGCGTGAGTTATTCGATGATATGAGTCTTATTCATGGGATGGTTGGGATAGTGATTAACCACACTTAGGATTTTAATTTATTTGTTTTGTTTATTTTTCATTTTTACACCAATTTATATCCCAAATGTTAACCATACCCTTTATTATTCTTTATCCAACCAAACCTTTGATTTATTGAGATTAGGGATTTGAGCAATCTTAAGTATCGTAGTCGTGGATTCGGCTATGTATTTATGATTTTGTCGCCCTTTTTGATATATTATTATTGGTGAAGTTTGGACCTATCTTTAGCCTATTCGAGTTAAGGATTTGAGCAATTGCAAGTATCGTGTTCGTAGATTCGATCATGTATTTGTGATTTTGTCGCCTTTTCTGGAATTTGAGATCGATAGTGAAAGAGAATAATTAACCCTTAAGCCTAAAAACCCTTTTTACCGCTTTAGACTTGTTATTCCTTAGCTTTAGTGGTGGAGATGTGTATAGTTGCCAAGCTTATGATAGAATATTCGTCACGACTGGACAGTTAAACGATTAGATTTGCTTTTATCGACTTATTTTATTTTACTTCTAATTCGTTAAGTGCTTAGTTGTGTGATTATGAAATAAACGAATACATGCTTAAATATAAAATAAATCCTAACATCTTTTAGGATACATTTTCATAAGAGAAATTCTAAGGTTTACTTGGGGACAAGTAAAGTTCAAGTGGGGGGATATTTGATGAACTCAAATAAGTACATTTTATTACTATCATTTATCCTATTAAATTGACTTGTTTTACTATATTATGTATAAGGATTGATACTTAATCGTTTACTTTTGTAATTCTCAGGTAAAAACAAGCATTTGGTAAAACTTAGCGATTTTGGACTAATAATGGAGCAAAACATGCATAAAGTTAAGAGTCTACTGAAATGAAGAAGATCAAGACTAATCTGCTCCAGATGCGCCGCATCTCACTCATGACATGCGCCGCATCTCTATTAAGATATCACCAGATACGATCCAAGATACAAGAGGACATGCGCCGCATCTAATCATGGAGTTACGCCGCATCTTCTGGCGGTGTACGAATATTCCTGAATATTATAATCTTGGACCCCACGCGAAGTTAAGTACATGCGCCGCATCTACTCCTTAGATGCGCCGCATCTTCCCTCAGACAGAAACTATAAATACCCCGTAGACCAGACGAATTAAAAGTTCCAAAAGTTTAAACCTAAAACCGAAGACCAGGAACCAAGGACGAATTCAGTCAAGGAGGCAGCACAAGACACACCCAAATCAAAGATACAAGAGCTGTAAGAAGGTGCTGCATGTGTTTAATTCATTAAGTAGTTTTGTTTTATTGTGTTAGCAAACTTTAATTCATCAGGATTGGTGGCTTGTGTAATGTGACAACGAAAGATTGCACTCCCTTTAATACTTGCTTTCCCATCAATTAAAGTTTATATGTTGATGTCTTTGGTTACTACTTATTAGTGCATTGATAACCTCTATGTTTATTAGTGGCTTGCGGGCATTTGACTGCGGGACATAATGTGGCTCCCACTGTTATTACTAAATTGATCACTTAGAAATAACTTTTAGACATAAGTAATCATTAAGGGTTTACTCGCCGATAAGATTAGGACCAACGAGAAAGGGTTAACTACATACACTTCATATAAAGCTATCAATAAAACAAGTGACAATCTACTTAATCATAAGGACAGCCCTCTTATTGTCTCGAGTATTTATCTGTGTACGTGTGTGCTACTTGCTGATTCGTGCCTATTGGTTTATTTTATTATTTAATTGCAAACAAATCGTGCCAGTCTCTCAGGCTGAAACCCCCTTGCGTTAGGATATTAAAATACTGATTAGAATAACTAGATAATACGTTCCACTCTTAGTGATCGACACTCTACTTACCATTATATTCATACTGACCGGGTACACTGCTCGTTAAGTGTGTGTGTGTTATTGATAAGTCGGCTAAATATAAATTTAAAACTTGAGTAGGCATTAAAACTGCTAAACCGCAACGACACATCACGCGCATCAAAACCCTTTTTACCGCTTTAGATTTGTTATTCCTTAGCTTTAGTGGAGGAGATGTGTATACTTGCCAAGCTTATGATAGAATATTCGTCACGACTAGACAGTTAAACGATTAGATTTGCTTTTATCAAAATATTTTATTTTATTCTAATTCGTTTAGTGTTTGGTTGTGCAATTATGACAAAACGAATACATGCTTAAATATAAAAATAAATCCTAATATCTTTTAGGATACATTTTCATAAGATTTATTCTAAGGTTTACTTGGGGACAAGTAAAGTTCAAGTGGGGGGATATTTGATGAACTCAAATAAGTACATTTTATTACCATCATTTATCCTATTTATTTGACTTGTTTTATTATATTATCTGTGAGAATTGATACGTTAATGTTTACTTTTGTAATTCTCAGGTAAAAACAAGTATTATGTGAAACTTGGCGATTTTGGACTAATTATGGAGCAAAACAAGAAAGAAGTTAAGAGTCTATTGAAATGTACAAGATCAAGATCATTCTGCTCCAGATACGCCGCATCCTACTTCGTACATACGACGCATCACTATCAAGATTTCACAAGTTATAATCCAAGACGGCAAAGGACATGCGCCGCATAGATAAATGGAGTTACGCCGCATCTTCTGGCGGTGTATGAATATTCCTGAATATATTAATCTTGGACCCCACGCGAAGTTAAGTCAATGCGCCGCATCTACTTATTCTATGCGCCGCATCTAGCCCTCAGACAGAAACTATAAATACCCCAAGGCCAGACGAATTTAAGAGCCGAATACAAAAAAAGACCGAAGACAGAAGAAACCCTAAGCCGAATTCAGACGAAGTAGCAGCACAAGACACACCTTGAACGAAGATTCAAGAGCTGTAAGAAGGTCCTGCATGTATTCAATTCATTAAGTAGTTTTGTTTTATTGTATTAGTACACTTTAATTCATCAGGATTGATGGGCCGATTCCATGTGACTACATAAAACCATGGGCACCCCTTAAAATTGCTTTCCCATTAATTAAAGTTTATATGTTGATGTCTTTGGTGAGTTTTATTAGTGCATTGATAACCTCTGTGTCTAGCTGAGCATTGATCGGGTCGCCATGCCTCTGTCCTCGCCTGTTTATTCTATCACCTATGCATTCTATCGTCTGTAGAAAAGTAGAAAGAAAGGGTAAGTAGGATAGACATAAGTGATCATTAAGGGTTTACTCGCCGATAAGATTAGAGCCAACGAGAAAGGGTTAAATCTCGGTGCGTCGCATCGAACTATACACTTCATATAAAACTAGCAATAAAACAAGTGACAAGCTACTTAACTATCAGGACAGGTCTTCTTATTGTCTCAAGTATTTATCTATGTACGTGTGTGCTAATCGCTGATTCGTGCCTATTAGTTTAGTTTATTATTTAATCATAACCAAACCGTGCCAGTCTCTCAGGCTGAACCCCCCTTGCGTTAGATTAGGTTGTATAGCTAACTTAAGATATTAAAATACTGATTAGAATAACTTGATAATACGTTCCACTCTTAGTGATCGACACTCTACTTACCATTATATTCATACTGACCTTGTACACTGCTCGTTAAAGTGTGTGTTATATTGATAAGTCGGCTAAATATAAATTTAAAACTTGAATACTGCTAAAACCACAACGACATACCGTGGGTATAAAATTAGAGCAACACGCGCACACATCAGTTGACATGACCAACTTTTCATAGGAACTAAAAGTTCGTAAAATGATTCAGTATTCGTTAAGTTCTTCGAGTCCAAAGCTCTAGCCAAGTCCCATATTACATAGGTGTGATTTTCTTTAATTAAAGTTTTTATATGCTGATTTTGTAAATACTTATAATCAAGGGTTATTTTTGGCAATAACACATAAAAAGGGGTGAAAGTGTCATTTTTGAAACCTAAGGGTAAAAACTGTCATTTTTCAAAAGTCTGGGGTATAAACTGTCATTTGGCCAAACCTTAGAGATTAAAGCGTAACTTCTCATAACCATTATTTTTATCATTTCTACTTTATTTCCTGAACCAATATTAACATAATATGTTTATTAACGAACAAACCGAACCGAAACTTACAGATAAGAGATAAGATAAAATCTTACTTTTGAAACTACATATTGGCTCAATTAAGCATTTAACCATCAACCAAAGTATTACGAAATAGAACGAAACGAAATAAACATATAATCGTCAGAAATGATTACTAAATATTGACATAACAACCCAGGTTCATTGTCCGGAGACGTTTATCAACTTTCTTTCATTTGTTTTCCATCCAGATTGTCAAGGTGAGTTCATAACCCCTACTTTTACATGTTTTGAATTATTTTTGGGGGAGATACATGCACATAACATTTACAAACATGGTTTGCTTTATATGATTTATGAATCACTAATGGACTTTTTCCCGTATTAAACACAAGTATTATCCCAACGTTATTCTTATTTTATTTCCTTAAGCTAAGTTAGATTAAGCCAAAAGTCCTCCCATCATGAACCTCTAATCACCCGCAAACCAGGGTGAGCGCGAATATTGTGGATAGATCTATTGGGCTGACAACCCCTTTGCGTTACCGTAACGTAACCCAAAGCATTATATTTGAGATAAATAAAGAGATGTGGCTATCTCCTACCCGGGGGCAAGGTTACCTACATTTAATTATGGGGTAATTATTACATCATTAGTTCATGACTGTTGATGTTCTGTTAAGGTTTTGCGTGTCATGAGACTTAGTGCAATAAAATACATCTTTCCCTGATAATAATTGTGTGTGTGGCAATTATTATATTTAATCTTGTGTTTAAATGATTTCCAACTGAACTGGACGAACGTATTTTTGAATAACTGAACAACGTATTTTTGACAACAGAAACTGGCTTATTTCTGAATAACTGGAACCGACGTATTTCTGAATAACTGAAAAGGACTTATTTCTGAATAACTGAAACGGATTATTTACAATCACAAAACTTTATGAATTCACTCAACCTTCGTGTTGACGTTTTAGCATGTATTCTCAGGTTATGGAAAGCATGGCTCGGCACGGAATTGGCTATGGACTGTCTATGTTATCATTCAATAAATAGCATATTTTATTAATGTATTTTGGAAACTCCTGCTGGGACCTGCATATTGTAACTCTGATATATATGAATGATAACAATTTTATCTAAAACGTCTCATTTTCGAGCCGTTTTCTATCATCATGACTGTGAACTGTTTAGTAACCCCCCAACTTATATTTCCGCTGCGAATATCGAAAACGGGGGTGTTACACTTCTGCCTATTTTTGTCACTTCTCATCTTTTCTTCTATTTCAAAACTCGGAAACATAGTGTAAAAGCATAGATCAATCAGTTATATATATATAGTAAAACACAAATGTCAGTGGCAATATAATAACAGCGATTCCATTATAAAATTATTAAACGTTTGGCCCGTGATATTAGCCCATCGCTTAACTGACCGTTGGCCCATTATGTGGCTTCTGAGTGAGTAGCTGTGATAATACGTTCTACCGAGAAAGGACCTTCTATTACCTTCTATTGTTTCTCTTTCTTCCATCCGAAGATATCCATCACCTCTGATGTTCGTTGCCGTTTTGTTAGGTATAGGTTTTGCAGGATTTTTTTTACTTTTTGCATGTACTCTCCGACCAGTACGTACCGTACACCCGTTTCATTTTTCATGTTTTAGTTCGTTTTTTAGTTTATGCTGCTGACTTTGCTATTTTGTTATGTATGGAATCTTAAAAATTGTTTGTTAATAAACATGCCTATAGATCTGTTAGGGTTCCTGTTTTTTTTTTGGTAGTATATGTTTTTTATTCCATTACACTAAAGTGTGTTGCTGGTGGAAAAGTAGTTGGCGGTACAAATAGTTTTAGATCTGTTTAGGGTGGTGTGTTTTATTCTTTTTACATAACTGTTGTTTTATTAAACTTAAGCTTTAAGCTGTGAGAACCAAGAGTAGACCATGCAAAAAAAAAGATTCAAAGGATGTTTCATTTGATACGGTCTTGCCAGCTGCCCCTCTTTTAGCTAACATGACTTTACCAAATCAGCCTGGTGAGACCATACATAAGGTTGGTATAACCGTGGTGCTTGACCGTCTCACTGTTACTACCTTGGATGAGTCCCAAAGTGTTGTTGATAGTGGAGTGCCTACACTTACGTCGGAAAGGAAAAGGTCGTCTTTGGAACATCCATGTGACTGTCCTCAGGTAACAAGCCAAGTCGGTTTACATAATTTACCAGTGACACAAGATTATCAGAGGTCCATTTTGGAGCGGTCTACGGCAACATGTGCTGGTCAGGGGTTTGTGGATAACTCTGGTATGGTTGACGCTTTTGATAATACCTCATGTAGTTTACAACCTAGCGGTTATGGTTTGGGTTTGGTGAAAAGGAAAGTGGCATGTGTGGAGGGGCCTTCCTCAGAAAATATAATTCAAAAATGTCAGCGATACTTACCTATGTCTACATTAACTGCTCAAGTGCCATTTGAGGGTGGGGGTCCTTCTCGAGCACTTTTAAAAAGGAAAGGTGTCGTTATGGAAAAGTATGTGCGAGGCGATAGTAGTATAAGCCTCACCGGTTTTGTTGATTCTCAAACACCTCTCGCTTCTGTGAACTCATACATTATTAGTGACACTTTACCGCCTTCAAAAAAGGAGGCAATCGCTGTGGAAGAAACGTTGCCGGATATTCATACAAACCAACTTTCAGTTACACCTGAATCAACACATTTTGTCACTAGCGATGATAGTTTAGAGTTGGATCAAACAATGTCTTCGCAACGTGTCATTGGGGGTGTTATGTCAGACATCTATCGTGGAGGTTGTTGTCTGTTGCAACTTATTATTTCCAATTTTTTTTAATACAAATTATACTGTTACACCTATTAAATGCTTCTCAATTTTTCACTGGAAATACCCGTGGTTCAGTGGTTCTGGACTTTCAGTCGGGAATGACGCGTGCGGTTCAATCTGGTACTTTTGATGCTCAGGATGCGGTCCCTGGTACTACCGGTTTTTGCTATTCTTCATGCGAACCAAGTGCTGAACAGGCTGTTGGTCAGAATCCTATATTTGAATTGGGCTTTCAAGGTAACTGACGGGTACATTTGGTGTTTTGTTTCAGCTAATGAGTTATATTTTTTTAAATGTTTTAAACATTTTGTATAAAATTTTGCAGGAACCGGAAGCGGTGCGGTAACACTAGACTTTGGGTCCAACAGGATTCTCCCTGCTTCTGAAGGTTGGTTGTACTCCATGTTGTTGTTACTGTCTCCATTCGCAAGCCGTTTTGTTATGTTTGTGAATGTCTTTCTGGTTATGCAGCGCCTGTGATTAGCATACAAACATCGCCTTTTGCTGACCTCATGACGGCGGGATTTTCAACAGGTATTAAAAAAAGGGGCTGCTATTCACTTCTTTGTTTTGTCAAATGTTGTTGCAATTAGGGAGTGTAAGATAACGTTATAAATTCTTACTGATTACTTTGTTTTGTGTGCACCTAATATTCCTAATGCATGTGCATCGAATAATGAAGGTTGTTTGTACCACATGCTGCTTATACTGTGTTCATTTGCAAGCGTTTTTGTTACGTTGGTTAATGTCTTCATCTTTATGTAGGGGATGCCGTTAATGGACAAACACATGATTCTGCCAACCACTTCGGACCGGGATCTACAGCAGGTAAACAAACTGTTGTTCGTGGTTACTAGAGAACGACTCAAATTTCTTTTTTCAAGTGTGAAATGTATTATTAACTTACAGGTTTTCGTCGGTTACTTTGTTGTTTATGTAGGCAATACTTCTAACACGTCAGCATCGTATGTTTTTAACGAACCCCAAACGATGTTCAATGCAGTACACCGGTCGGCCACAGGCTCAGGTTACGCTTTCTAATCTTTATGGTTAATATTATTTGTTTTACGGTTTTGAAACCGTCTTTGATAATAAATGTTGTAATTATTTTTCTGCAGGCCCTCCTAAAGAATATATTCGATTTGGCCCTTGCAACCAAACCTGTCGCCATTGTAAAGCTATCTTCTGGGAGGTCGAAAAGCTTTCGTCCTCTACTTTATCGAGTGGCTGCTTATATCATCTATGTTGTCTTCAAGGGAGGGTTAAGTTGTTTCTTCCGTTGGAATACCCTTCACTTATTAGACAACTATTTTCTGACAGTCACTTCTTAGAAAATATCCGTGCCTATAATCAAATGTTCTCAATGACGTCGCTAGGCGCAGACATTGATACTTCAGTTAACGTTGGAAGAAGACCTTATGTTTTCAAAATATCGGGTCAGATATATCATCGGATAGGAAAGTTCTGTCCTGACCCGAATAAGTCCCCAAGGTTTTTTCAACTTTATATTTATGATACAGTGAACGAAGTTCGGCACCGTATGAGTCACTTCACAGAAAACGATCAGAGTAACCTAAGGCCAGACATTGTTGAGGCTCTTATTCATTTCCTAGATACGAATAATGCATTGGTTCAGTTGTTTAGAACAGCTAGGGATAAGTTGGAGGAAAATGATGTGCCAGAATTCAAGATTAGGCTTTTCAATGTTGGAAAGGCTTCACGGTACGAGCTACCTACTGCAGATGATATTGGTGCTATTGTTTTTTACGATAGCCAGGAAATGGAAGCAGACTTCGACGTAGTGTTGCAGGCGTATTCGATTGACCCACATAGGATAAATAAGCTTCACGCAGTTTACATGGCAGCTCAATTTCCACTGCTGTTCCTGTATGGTGAACATGGATATCATCTTGGCTTACATTATGTAAACATTGATAGTATCTCTACATGAAGAGGTAAACGTATGTCAATGAAGGCTTTTTATGCGTACATGCTGCAGGATAGGCGGGGCTACTACAATCATATAACTAGGGGAGGTAGGCTATTTCAACAGTACGTTGTTACGGCCTACTGTTGTATCGAGCAGCACCGGATGGATTATATTCGAGCTAACCAAGCAGGCATAAGAAGTGACTACCTATATGGGTTATATGATGCAATAAGTCGGGGTGATAGTGATGGGTCAGACGTCGGCTCTAGGATTATTTTACCTTCGTCATTTACAGGGGGTCCTAGATATATGTATAGTCATTACCTAGACGCATTGGCAATTTGTAGAGTTCATGGGAACCCGTCGTTCTTTGTCACTTTCACTTGCAATACAAGGTGGCCTGAAATACAAGAATATATGGCGGCGTATCCGGAGTTGACGGCTGCGGACAAACCCGATGTAGTAGACAGGGTATTTGAACGAAAAATTCACGCTCTTATAAAATATGTTCGTGACCAGCAACCGTTTGGATCTTTAAATGCTGGTATGTTTTATGTCAACCCTACAAAGAACAACCACATTCTTATCTTTTGAAAGTAACAAAAGTTAATACTAACATTTTTTCTTTGTGCGGCGTTATATACAGTAGAATTCCAAAAAAGGGGCTTACCACACTGCCATATTCTATTATGGGTGACTTAAGGATCTGAAAGGATACGTGAAACCGACGTTGGTAGATACATTTTTGCAGAGCTTCCTGATCAGATTCAGGATCCTGAGGAATTCAGGGTTGTATCGGATTTTATGGTGCACGGGCCATGTGGAAATGCTTTTCCAAACGCTTTGTGTATGCAGAACAGAACAAGCTGCAAGAAATATTTTCAAAAGTAGTATTGTGCTTCAGCCTTTATCGATGCTTCAGGCTACGTGCACTACCAGATAAGAGATGTATACATAAACGCCGTACATCATGGTGTTAGGTTAGACAATGCGTATGTCGTGCCTTACAGTCGAGAGCTTTGCATGGCCTTTTACGCTCATATAAACGTCGAGTATTGTGGTAGGAGAATGCTTATAAAGTACCTGTTCAAGTATATTTCGAAAGGGACCGATCGAATTGTTGCTCATATAATGAGGCAGATAGGGCAGCAGCAGCCTTCTTCGTCGGTTGCATCCACCTCACATAACCCTCCTTCACCTCATATCGATGAAATAAAGAACTTTCTTGACGCAAGATTCATTGGTCCCCACGAGGCAAGTTGGCATATTTTTGGTTTCGATATTAATAGTCGAGAACCAGCTGTCCAGATACTGGCAGTGCACTTACAGAACATGCAATCAGTATCCTTTAGAGGACGACGGACGTTACAGAGTGTCGTTGACAACCCGGGCTGTAAAAGGAATACCCTCAATCGATGGTTGGCTTTTAATGAGTCTAATGCATTGGGTCGCCATCTAACTTATTTGCAATTCCCTTCAGAGTTTTTTTGGTCCAAGGCTGATAAGTATTGGTCTCCGAGGCGCCACCTTCACAGACCGTCAATTGGTAGGTTGGCTTACGTGCACACGAGTGCAGGTGATTTATTTTATGAGCGCATGTTGTTGTCTCATCAGAAAGGTTGTACATCGTTTGCGTCAATTAGAACGTTAAATGGTTGCACGTATGCTACAAATAGAGCAGCGTGTGAGGAAATAGGTTTATTAAAGGATGACCAAGAATGGATAACGGCTATGCAAGAGGCTTCGGAGACTGCCAGTGTATCTGAATTGCGGGGTTTGTTTTCTGAGATAATTATATTTACTGACATAGCCAATCCATTAGGTTTATGGAATACTTTCTGGAGGCAAATGTCAGATGACATACCCATGTTGCTGTCGCAAATGCTGCGAATGGGTTTCCTATTTGTAAACGACCCTGAATTACAAGGTGGTATGTTGTATGAACTTCAATCACTCCTTGCCGTCCACGGTAAATCACTAAAGGATTTTGGTTTACCTACACCGCCAGAAGGTCTGCTTAGCCTGTTCAGAAATAGGGCCGTTATGGAAGAGAAAAGTTATGACAGAGCTGAGATGGCTGCTGAAAGTAGGAGGGTCGTTCCACTTCTGAACTGCCAACAACATAATGTATTCGATACGATTATGCAAGCAGTGTATTCTTCAAAGCAGGAATTGATATTTGTATACGGGCATGGCGGAACGGGGAAAACATTTCTATGGAAAGTAGTCATCACCACCCTTCGTGCAGAAGGAAAAATAATGCTTGTAAATGAGTCCTCTGGTATAGCATCGTTATTACTACCCTCGGGCAGAACTGCACATTCAAGGTTTAAGATACCTCTAGAATTATCAGACGAGTCTGTTTGCAGCATTAAAAAAAGCAACCAACTTACAGATCTTCTGAGGAAAACAGAGCTGATAATATGGGACGAAGCCCCGATGAACGAAAAGCGGTGTTTCGAAGCGCTTGACAGAACTCTTAAAGACATTATTGGTGATTCAAGTCAACCGTTTAGCGGAAAATCTGTAATACTAGGTGGTGATTTTAGACAGACCTTGCCAGTGAAGAAAGGGGCTCCGAAAGAGGTAGTGATAGCGTCTTCAGTCGTGGAATCGTATCTATGGCCACAGTTTAAAGTTTTGTTCCTACTGGAAAATATGAGGCTCCACAGACCGTGTATGACAGAAATGGAACAACAAGAAATTCAGAGTTTCTCAGAATGGTTGCTTCAAATCGGTGACGGGAACGCTGGTTTACCTGATGATGACGACCCACATAACGCTTCATGGGTACATATACCAGATATGTACTGTTATCCGCCAACAGAAGAGGGTCTCCTCCAACTGATACAATTTATATATGACGCTCCTTTGCCGAAAATGTCAAGTGCAAACGATTTTCAAAGAAAAGCTATAGTATGTCCCAAAAATGAGACAGCAAACCAGATAAATGCCCAAATACTCGGCAACCTTTTAGGCACATCCGAAATTTATGCAAGTATCGATGAAGCAATACCTATTGGAAACGATGGCGGCGCATCTGAATTGTTATATCCGACTGAGTATCTTAACTCAATGAAATTTGCAGGAGTTGCACCGCATATGCTAGAGTTGAAATTAGGCGTTCCAGTCATGCTGCTTCGTAACCTAAACTTGATTGGAGGTCTTTGCAATGGGACTCGCATGGTTGTTACCCAGATGTTAACGCGTGTTATCGGGGTTAAAATAATTACTGGCACCCGTGTGGGCGAGAAAGTTTTCCTCCCAAGGATCGTGTTGACAGTCAAAGAAGAAAAGATGCCCTTTGTATTCAAGCGGAGGCAGTTCCCTACTAAATTGTGTTATGCAATGACGATCAACAAAAGCCAAGGACAATCTTTGGAAAAGATAGGAATCTATCTACCCGAACCTATATTCAGCCACGGCCAATTATATGTTGCGCTGTCTAGAGCCACATCACCGGCGGGTCTTAAAATGATCATTGGTTCCGAATCTGGATACCCACCCAACACTACCAAAAATATTGTCTATAAAGATTTTCTCAACAAAATTACCGAAAATTAGGTTCCTAATTTTTTTCTTTTCCCTTTAATATATCAATGCTTTTTTTTTTTTTACGCGAACCATAAAACGTTGAGATGGTATCCGCTTGTGATCTTTAAGACCCGCCGAGTGCAGTGTATTATGTAAAGCTCTGTTAAAGAACCTAAACACTGGTCAGGCCTTATCTGCTTTTACCATAGGTTATCACGCGTATTCGTGTCATAAACAATTTAGTTAAGTGCAACTACATTCCTTATTATTAGGTGTATGCACTATCTTTAATATAAGAATAGTATCTAAATACAAGTGTTACAAAATTCCGGCCACTGCTACGTACAATATCAGGTATACAATGTAGCCACCTTAACTTGAAATTGTTATACATTCACTAATTTATGTGTTTTATTCCCTGATTAACCTAATTGCAATACAAATTATGTCGAAAGTTGTCTACAACGCATTTGCCTGATCTCAAAGAGGTTCATCAACGAGCTTAAAGCGTGGCCACTTCGTCACTTTGACCATAAGTTCTGACAGAAAATCGTTTAGTAAACAACCTATTTGAGTGCACCAGTACTTTGTACTATTAGCTTCTTTTAGCAGCTTCATTATCAGGGTAATCTATAAACGTAGTAGCTAACAGCTTTGCTACACAAGCATGTGCGACACCAGGTATACAGTATCACCACCTTCGCTTCAAATTGTTATACACGTGCTTATTTTTACGGTTGACATTATCGTTAGTCTAATTGTTAAACAAAATACAGACAAACTATTCTGCAACACATTCGCCTCAGCTAAATTTTAGAACGCGTTTTATTACCCATAATTTACTCTTTTTCTATTTTTAACCTATCATTTATATAATAACACTATGATGCAGAGACATGGCTAACCAAGAAGAAACCGAAGCGATTTCCAAAGGGATACAGCAACCACTAACAAAACAGGATGACGTACCACATGAGACGAAAGACAAAGGTAAGATGGTTGCTGTACCTTCTGACATAAACCCAGCAAATCCTAATCAGCTTTTGGAAGTTAAGGTCTATCGAAAGTGGATATCCAAAAATGTCCCCGATCCAAACCCAACGGGACTGTGTTTTATTTTACTAGACAGGCGGGTAGGTAACTTTTTTTTAGAGGCGCTACATTCTTAAAACGAGCCGCATATTTTGTTGTCACTGACAGCCATTTCTTTCAGGGCAACGCTGTACAAGCAAACGTCGAGGTCAGAGACATGAGGCAATTTGAGACAACTCTACAGGTTAACTCACGCTACAAGATACAAGGGTTCAGATGCAAAAGAACCGAGAACTGGCAACGTTCAATAGATGTGAAGCTGTAAAAGTGCCCTAAAAAGGATCAGCACAAATTTTGAACAGTTTTTGCATCCGTGCAACGTCGATAAATAACGACAATGCATTTTCTGATAAAGGTATGCAAAAGCCACACCAGGCAAATGTAACGTAGCCTTTTTAAAAATCATGTATAAAAGCATCAGTTAGTACAAGTACGATAAAAGTGTACCGACAGACATGTTGAACCGCTATGGAATGTTGTTACATTATGAAGTATGTAGACATGTAAGGTTGCTAAGATTGTGTAGAAGCACATATTTTGAACAGTTATCGCAATTACATTGCCATAAAAAAACAATCTTATTATTACCTTATATCGTTTACTCAGTTTCATTCTCAGAAACTTTGACAGTCGCATACCGTATCCCTGCGGTCATACTAATTGTGGTATTAAAAGCGTATACAATCTAAGCAAACAGAACGACGCAGAACTTTCTTACTGAGTATGTACATATATTGCAAATACTCATAGTCACATAAAAAATTTGTAGTGAGGACACAATAAAACAACATTAACCTTGCTACTCCTATCAGGTTCATTTTGCCGATCCACCTCCCAAACCGGAAACCAGTTCTTCGACAACCACACCAAAGGATGATCAAGAAACAACCTTCACTGGAGTATCTTGAGACCATACCAAAACAACAGTAAACCTACTATTCTTATCGTCGGTTAAATTTCTAAAACATCAGTCTGCTTACCAGAATATAACTGCTTCCAGTCATTTTACCTATAAGACCACATACAACGGCTACGTTATTTGCACGTTAAAGGACGAAATATGCACGTTAAACCCGCGTTAAGGGGCGTTAGCTGTTGAGAGTGAGGCGCGTTAACGCTGCGTTAAGTGCTGCATTAGCACCTTAACGCAGCTTTAAGTGTGGATATTGTCAAAAAAAAAAATTCACTTTTGCACCCTATATGTGTCATTTTCGTACCGTTGCAATTTAAAAAGTTTTCATTTTCACCCCCTAGTTTTGTTACCGTTGAAATGGAGCGGGTTTAAGTAAAAAAAAAAATAAAAAAAATAATAAAATAAAAAAAATAAAAAAATTAAAACCATTTTCAATCCCCTATAAATAACCATTTCACACCATATTTTTTTTCACACTTCCACAACTCAATACACTACATATCACACTATCTTCTTCAACCTTCATCCAAAAAAAATGTCCTGATTCAACCTAAACGAAGACGGGAACGAATCGTTCTTAGATCTCTTAAACTCCGGGTTTAATAACCCCAATGTCGGCTCATCTTCAAACCCAAACGCCGGCTCATCTTCAATCCCGAACCCACAGTAGATTTAGGATTGTCTTTATTTTTATGATGTAATTTTTAATTTCGTCGTTATTTTTATTTATTTTTTTAATTTCGTTGTAAGTTTTTTTTTAAGTGTGTTATGTTTGAATGTAATGTTATGTTTTAATAAATGTTATGTTTTTAAAAAAATAAAGTAATTTACAAGTTAGGGGTTGAATTTGAAAATTTATGTGTAAAGTTGAGTTAAGGTGTGTTAAAGCTGAGTTATTGTTGTGTGGGTTAAAGCTGAGTTAAGTTAAGGTGTGAAAAAGCTGACGTGGCATGCCTTAAAATTTAAGGCTGAGTTAACTGTTGTGAGTGGCCTAATAGATTCAGACATCTTACTAACAATAACAAAAACTACATGTTATACAACACGTGTGTTACTACAGAGGTGTATTTCAGAAATCTGGCATAACAACAACGGAAAACCAACACACAAAAAAATTGAAACTGTTTGCTTATTATATATATATATATATATATTATAAGCGACTTTTTAATGTGAGGGAAAACACTGTAGCAGCATTGCTACAGTTGCCACTATATATTCAAGGCAACTGTAGCAGTCATTTCCCTTCTTCCACTTTCTAGAACAACCTGAATCACAAAACACACACATGCTTCTTCTATCTTTCTCATTCTCTCACCAAAAACGTCCTCTCCTTCTCCATCTCAATTTCCCTCCCTCTCTTTGATCGACAACCAGCAGTATCACCACAGCCAACTATCCTATTATTATATATATATATATATATATATATATATATATATATATATATATATTATATATATATATATATATATATATATATATATATATATATACTAAAAGCGACTTTTTAATGTGAGGGAAAACACTGTAGCAGCATTGCTACAGTTGCCACTATATATTCAAGGCAACTGTAGCAGTCATTTCCCTTCTTCCACTTTCTAGAACAACCTGAATCACAAAACACACACATGCTTCTTCTATCTTTCTCATTCTCTCACCAAAAACGTCCTTTCTCCCTCTCCATCTCAATTTCCCTCCCTCTCTTTGATCGACAACCAGCAGTATCACCACAACCAACTATCCTAAACCTACCTAAACAATCCTAAATCCAAACTACAAACCAAATCCGAATACAACATAAACATATCCAAACATCACAACACCAACAAATCCACATCCTAATCCTACCCACGCCTCGCCGTGACCCACGGCTTGGGCTCGCGTTACGCGGCTGCCGAGAACAACCAACCCAAAACGAGTCCAAACAATACCAAATGCTACAAAATAAGATAAAATAGTTAGTAAAAATAAGGAAAATAGAAGGAAACGGGTTAACTCAACCGAGTCAAACGAGTTGACTCGGTGAGTCATCGAGTCATGACCGAGTCACACGAGTCTCGGCTAAACTTTTAGATCCACACAAGTTTTTATAGTTTTTAAAAGTTTTATAAAGGTTTTATAAATAAAATCGGTTTTATTAAAAAAAATAGAATTAGGGTTTCGATTAAAATTAAAAAGAAGGGGAAGGGGAGCGCGTGAGTGGTGTTACCGTCGAGAGAAAAAGAGGGGGATGACTGTGTCGGCGGTCCGGTGACAGTGATGGTGGGTGGCGCGTGAGTGGTAGTACGGGACGAGTCACAGGCCGAGAAGCTCCAGAAAGAAAGTAGGTTAGCCGATCTAACGATTTGGAAGAAAAAAGACCTCGCCGGAAAATTTCCCGGCGACGGTGGTGGCCGGAGATGACGGTGGTTGGCGGAGGTAGAGGGGTCGCCGGCGAACTGAGAGAGAGAGTGTGTGTTAATGTGTTTTTAGTGAGAGAGTGGGAGAGATATTATGAATAAGAAATTGGTTTTAAAAAAATTTGAGGGATCAAATGTGTACAATTAAAACTCAAAGGTTATTATTAAAAATAGCGTGGAGGACTAGAAAGGACAAGTAGCAAAACATTTAGGAAACACGCTCCGGGACTCATTCGACATACCAAACGGATTCGAAAAATTATGAAACTTGCGCCATTGTTCTCGAAATAATTTTTCTAATAAAAACGAATATACATACATATAACTCTCTCGAAGTCAATTTATTTGGCAAATTCGATTCGTTTCGAGTTTTCTAGGTTGTGCCTACTCGATAAAGAAATAATGCACGCGTTTACTGTGATTGGAGTCAATTAGAACCAGGTAACGCATACCGAATCAAACATGTTTTCAATATGTGTTACTATTTTGTATGAAAACGCAAAATCTCCCGCAACAACGCGCGGGTTAAAATAGTTTGCATAATATATTTCGGCCAATTAGATAGCATAAGTATATGCTGTTAGATTTTATATAACCAATAATTATGTTTCAAAGGTGATTCATATTGTGCCATCGTAAAAAAGTCCTTAATGACTAACTTTCAAACAAGACTTAGCACTACACTCCCGCAGTAACGCGCGGGTTTCCCACCTCGTTTTAAAACCAAAGGCAACTGATACGTTCACACACAACGTGACTGATATGCATACACGACGACAAAACAAAACGACAAAACAAGCAATCACGTAAACCATAACAGCTGGCAACCTCCTACAAAATACCTACAACACCAGCAAAAACCTCTCCCGTTCATTCTCAGGTAACACAAAAAAGACCAACACGTATACAAAATGTTAAATACTTCACAAACCTGATACAATACTAACACACAAAATCATCCAACACATAACAAAACAAGGCTACAATTAACGTGCATAAAAACCGAATACTCCGTACTTATTTAGATTCAAAAGTTCCTACTCAGAGTAAAGAAACAAAACGCTTCTTACTGTCATAAACAAGCAATACAAACACAAACAATCTACAAGCCTACTACCTCAACAACTTCTACTCAACTATAACTTATTTCAACTAACCGTCCGGTACACGCCAAAGATCGTATTTATTCAATAAAAATATATACACCAGTTACCAAAAAATGATATGAATAACGAAAAACATTCCAGTTAAAGAAACATACACAATACGTTTAACTAATTTTCGAATTCATATCATCATATCATCATTAATATAACGAATGACACCGCCGCAACGCGGCGGGATCGTTCCACTCGTTAAAACCAATAACACAATTCAATTTCCTCAAATAAATCCATTAGTATATACAAAATGATCGTATTGTAAACTCAAATACACGAAGAACGGGGTCATGACAACAATCTCCCATAAAACACAAGGGAAACTAACAAACTTCCCTTTCGTCAGAATATAACCAAGGATTCTCAATGCACCGAGATAAAAAAATACGCAAATTTAAACAATCTAACCAAACACCATGATATCGACTCAAACAAACAAAGCATTCGGAGCTCCATTGTTATGAGTAGGTGGCTTACTACTTAGTGATGAACAAGAAGGTCTTGAAGATTGTTTATTAGTGAAAAGCCTTGAAGATGAAGCACTTCTTGTAGGAGGTGGAAGCATTCTTGATAAATGAGCATAGCTTTTGCATGCTTTTAGCTTCTTGTTGTAAGGGTTTTCTGGCTTTGCTAGATCTTCTAAACATATCACTTTTGATAAAGATGTAAATGATTGTGATTTCCCGTGAAAGTGCTTAGACAACCCTTTTCTGTAAATTCATAAAACATGAACATAAGAACAAATCCAAGATCCATGAATTAATACAATTACTATGGTTGCTTTTGGACGAGATTTTTCAAAATAGTTTTTTGTGGCTTAAAAGGATCATAAAACATTGTTTGAAAAACAATATTTATCAATAATTTTTAATTGGCACTTAAGATTTTTCTAGTACTAAAAGTCTATTATGTATGACTTACTTGGATGGAAGTTGTTGAAGGAGATCAGACATGTTTCCCAAGGCGTGTTCATTTGTCCTAGGAGAACCAGAACTAGAATCACTTTCTTCAAAAACATCATCAGATTCATCATCTGAAGAAACCAAGCTAGAAACATCTGATGAAACTGAATCATCCTCCTCATGATGATCATTATATCCCATGAACTCAATCTTGTTTTCTTGCTCAAATGAAGAAGAACCCATTTCCATTTGCATCACCATCTTTTCTTAATTATAGAGTCTTTAATCTTACAAAGTTATCAAATGAATGGCTTTTAAAGTTGAACGAAAAAATGTGGTCTTTGTTATGAATGGTTGTAATTGTTTTCTTTGCTTCGGAGGAAAGTGAGTCAGATGAGATTAGTGGATTTAAAGGCAAAAGAGGATAAGGATACAACTGGTATATGCGTGATTAACGGAATTAAATACCGTGTGTGTATTGATGGTCGTACTTTGTAGTGGGCAAAAGAAAAGATTCGACATTATCCAATTCTATATTTGGTGGGGTCCATTTTATTTGGTATGAATGCCTAGGTATGGCTGGTTTAATTACACTTGCATCCTTTGATTTATGCCCAAACGAAATTAGCACCCTTCTTTTATGAAAGATAGTCTTATTAAAAGTTTAATGTAAGTTGTTGCCTCATGTTTGTGCATTGGTTAACATAATAGGTCATGTTATAATGTTATAACCAATTTGAGTAGATCTCAATCCTTTTGCTTATTAGGTATGGGTTGGCTTGATTACACTTGCATCCTTTGATTTATGCCCAAACAAAATTAGCACCCTTCGTTCATGAATATAGTCTTATTAAAAGTTTAGCGTAAGTTGATGCCATGCTTGTGCATTGGTTAAGTTTAACACGTTATAATGTTGTAGATTGTTGTGTTGAGGTTAGCTTTTGTCTACAGAAGATTTCATTTGAGTTTGGGCAAAACTAATTGGTATTTTTCAAGAGCATTTTACATGCGAACTAGTTTTCAAATCATGCGTAGATTTTGGTTTGTTTGCTACGTTTAACATTTAACTTCATTTTAAACAATCTGAAATGAAGAAAATGAGGATCTTTTAAATTAAATCGATGAACACACATGTGTAAAATTATACATTCAATGTGTATGCATCAATAACTAATATATTTAATCTTAGAGCCATCTTGTGCATTCCCAATAGCGTTTGAAGCACCAAATCATTATTTATGCGCGTTTTTTCAGTTTAATTAGCTTATGAACTCGATCACAACATGGACATTGGCATCAAGTATGTTAGTCTTGTCAGAACCTTTTCAATAAGGAAACTTTTTTTTGGAAACGAAAATGATATTAAAAAGCCACAAGGCTGAAAAAGAGAAAAAAACAACGAAAGGCTCTGAGCTAGAGCCAAAAAAAAAGAAACAAGAGAGAAAAAGCCAAGAAAATCAAAACACCAATTAAGATGCCTAAAAAATCTATGGAGGTCTCATTTCAACGGGAGAATAAATCCACTGATTCCATGTAACCCGATACTTAGGGCCTTGTTCGAAACTCACAGTAAAGAAATTCTTTGAACCACGAGAAATATATCTTCAATACAAAAAGCAATCCTCTCATCTATTATGTCACGTGACTAATTTTGTTTCTCCAATTCCATATATGCCAAAGAGTCTTAGACAAATTCCGTGAAAAGCTCTACTAACCCATTTTACTTTAAGGAACTCGAATGATCCCATGAGAATGTCAGGCAATGAGGGGTTAAACAACGCTGGGGATCCCCATCAACTCCAAATTTTGACCCAAAGGCTATTTACTCTAGGGCATGAAAGCAAACAGTGGTCCTTATATTCATCAACTAACCCACAAAAAGCACATAAAGAAGACGGGAGTTGAACTCCACGTTGCATTAAATTGTCCCTATATTCATCAATAAGGTAACTTACGTACAATAAAAAATATGTGTATATGATTTTGTAACCGGAATACCAATTATGACAATGTGTATCACAGTCTCAGATATGGTTCTTTTTATCAAAAGCTTCCAAACATCACAATGCTAATAATTTCGTTTATCTAAACATGTTACAGGGTTACGAATTGAATCAGTGTAAAGGATGTATGTATTTGTTCATTTATATAACTAGAGGGAATCTAGAAGTTATTTTGTATAATCTAAAGGGATCCAAGTGAAACTAACTAATAGAATAAAATATATTACGGGCGGTGGCATCTCGACTATGAAAGCGTGTTGATATTGGTCAAAGGAAAGTTGTCCCAATTGGGGGATGTAAGGTTGCACGTTAAAATCCGAGGATAAGGATGCTACGTGGAAGGATATAAGTAGGTTACCTATACTTGTTCCTTCCAAACAAAAAAAACAAAACAACTTCTGGTTTCAAATCCAGAGGATCTATGTTCCATATCAGAAAATATCATCTTAAGATTTAGGTCAAACTCATTTTTTGGAAGGATTGTGGTTTACTTGGTTTAGGTTAAAAGACATTATGAATAGATTCCGTTAGGCTACACACAATAAGGGGCACAACTCCTCGTAGAGGGTCGTTTTTATTGTAGCTTCAAGGTTGTCGAAGGTCGTCGGTCATGGTTTTGGGTATGAGGATTGTTCAGCCGACCTAGGTCGTGTGGTTGTTTGTGTGTATTTTAATAACTAAATGTATTTTTGTGGAGTATGTTTTTATAGTGTAGGTCGTCTTACTGTACATAAAAGGCCGTCTGTATGTCGCAAAAAAATTAAAGCTGATATGGCAGGAAAAATAAATTTAGTTATTTGAAGTAGTCTTATTTTTTTTGTTTTTTTTTCGTAGTCTATTTCCTAATACTTGTAATCATTTCCTTCTACTTCGATCTTGAAACGTATAACCTAGTAAAATTTGTAACCTTGGTTTTACCAGAATCCACATAGAACTTTTATATATATATATATAGAGTCCGGTTCTAGAGAAAAGTATAATTCGATAGAAAAGTGAGAAAAAAAGTTAAAGGGTAGATTTTGAAAATATTTAAAAGTTCAGGGTAAAAAAGAAAAAAAAAAGAAAACGGGAATTGGGAATCGTTATCTAGTCGGATACAATTACACTCTCCATCAGTTACCTCCCACTCACCATCTCCATCGCCACCATCATTACAACCATTGAACGCTAGCAACCTCCATCAAATTACCAACATCAATTACCGGCCTCCTTTATTTGCTCTCACGAATGGTCTATCGCCGATGACACCGCCGAAAATACATATAACAGTAAGTGCACTAGTTTTGTTGATTGATTAATTATTTTAATATTTAATATATATTAACTCAAACAACAGTAAGGAAAAACTTATTTTAGGGCATTAATGTGTAAACACGTGATTATTGTGATTTTGTTGAATTAGTTAGGGCATTATTCTGTAAACAGATGATAATTTCGAGTATTTTTGAATTATTTGACATTTTAGGGCATATATGTGTAAACAAATCATAATTTGTATTATTGTTGAATCATATGACATATTAAGGCATCCATGAGTACGATTAGTGCATCGTTAGACATGTTAAGACACAAGTGTATATGTTTAGTGCATCCGTTTGTATTTTAGTGCATTGCTGGACTTACCTTGGGTATATGTTTGTACGTTTAGTGCATCGTTGAACGTATTAGAGTATCAATGAGTATGATTAGGGCATTAGTGAGTAAGAATAGTGCAACATCATACATATTAAGGAATCAATGTGTACGTTTAGTGCATCCGTTTGTATGTTTAGTGCATCGTTAGTCATAGTAGGGCATCCATTTGTATGTTTAGTGCATCGATGAACACATTAGGGCATCGATGAGTATGTTTAGTGTATGTGTTATATATGTATTAGTGCATCTGTTATATATGTATTAGTGTATCTGTTATATTTGCATTAGTGTATCTGTTATATATGTATTAGTGCATCTGTTATATGTGCATTAGTGCATCTGTTAAAAGATTTGTGCATCTGTTAACAGAAAGTAAAAAGAACTGGAATTAGTGCATCTGTTTGGAGAGGTCAATATTGGGTGTGTAGAATGATTAACTCAAGACATGAAACGGTTCTGAATAGTGGTGTGGGTTGGTGAGGATCGCGTTAGGCTAAATATTTATCTTCCCATGTTATTGCTCTTTCTTATATGCTTGTTCAACATTACTTATTTCTATGTTTTTTATGATTTACAAGCTTTAATTTTTGTTGTCTGGTTATTGTAGCAATAAGGACCATTGGTGTCATCAGTAAAATATATGTATTAGTGCATCTGTTATATATGTATTAGTGCATCTGTTATATATGCATTAGTGCATCTGTTAAAAGATTTGTGCATCTGTTAACAGAAAGTAAAAAGGACTGGAATTCAGATAGTGATCCAAAATATGGCATGTATGGCTGGGTTGCTCGTGCTGGAGATTACAAGTCAAACACCATAATAGGCGAGCATCTTCGCAAGATTGCTGATATTAGAACTGTGTCTGATATTAAGGAAGAAGAAGATCACAAAACAATTCAGCTACCGTCAAATTTGGAAAATGTAAGAGAAAACAAGAAGAGGCGCATGGAAGAGATAAAAATCAAATACCTGGAAAGCGAGATTACCCTTAGCAACTTAATGCTGAAAAGGATAAAAATGACCAAGCTTTTAATGAAGGTCTGTGCTATTCGTCAGATTTTATTATTGTCTGCTCAAATTTAATATTGTGGTTTAATTTGTTATGCTTTGTATTCATCAGAGATAAAGAAAATTCATTTGAGGGCACAAGAAGATATCCCAAAGATCTTCAATGACCATGACAAAACGAAAATGAAAATAGAAATGAAAGGAGAGTACTTGAACTTCAGACTACTGAACTGCAGAAGCGTGAGGTTGTAAATTAAAAGCTGATGAAAGCGTGATGAAACTTGCAGATGATCATAAGGTAATTACTTTACTTATAGTACATATAATGATTGAACACTGTGAAATGTTTGACCCATTAACTTTTGAACGGGTCAATTTGATTTTGGTTTAATACTAATTGATCAATGAGTCGACCATGTATATTGGGTTGAAAGCTATTAAAAGGTAAATGGTAATGTTAACAACCTCCTAATTAGATATTTTTACAATGTCATAGCTTTTATGTGTAACGAAACATTTTTTTTTAATAAAACTAGAAAATAAAAGTTTTCGGGTCAACCTAATCCATGACGACCCTATAAAAACCAACCCATCTCAAATCCAGCGCGCACCAGTTTGACCTTATATCCAACCCGTCTGACCACTCCCATTTTTTTATCTTCTAAAAACATTGATTCATATTTCTTCATAACTACCATTTGTTTGTATTTTAGTGCATCCGTTTGTATTTTAGTGCATCCGTTTGTATTTTAGTGCATATGTTTGTATTTTAGTTTGTTAAGAAGCCCATAAGATAAGCTAATCCAAACACCCCTTAAGTGGTAGTTATGGAAAGGAGGTAGCTTATGTTGTTTCTTGTTGTAAAAATGGAGTAGAATTTTGGTTTGTTAATAAGCCCGCTGATTCTATCAATAGTATGCGAAAATGGAGTAGAATTTTGGATCTGTTTAAGGTGGCTAGTATGCCTGTAAATGCACTCCTCAGATCGTCCCAAACGACATTTTTCTTCTTTCTAGAGAGGTCCATAATGGTTTATGAATAACTGCTGTTTGAGGTGTGTATGGATGCATGCCCTGCCATACTAATTTTATATCTGTTGTAATTGGATGA
Organism: Artemisia tridentata subsp. tridentata; assembly: GCA_021014915.2. NCBI lineage: Eukaryota > Viridiplantae > Streptophyta > Magnoliopsida > Asterales > Asteraceae > Artemisia > Artemisia tridentata. The sequence continues at coordinate 56,953,767 of CP139501.1, read as the reverse complement.
TGACAGGCCAACTTCCCCTCACTTGAAAGCTGATATTGATAAGGTCGTTTGATGTCAATAAGCCGAGGTGTGAGGAGGCTGATTTAAAAGGTGTTGTTGCTGGCGGAAGTACATTCAAGGTATTTTTTTCTTTCGTGTCATATAGCTAGTAACTAGATTCTTCAGCTAGAGGAGGAACAATGGGCGTGTCAGTTTGGTTAAATAAGGGGTCTAAAGGGTTTGGATCAAAACGGGTAATTCTTTGGGATAATAACATCCACCTTTGTCGCAGGTCTGTTTGGTATCGGCTACCCTTCCCAATGAAATATTGGAGATGACAAGCAAGTTCATGACTGATCCTGTTCGAATCCTTGTAAAACGTGATGAATTGACTCTTGAGGTAAGGCATATTCCACTTAAAAAAAATCAGATCTGGTGTTACCCGTGTTTTGATTACCGCTGATGTTTGGGCCAGAGGATTGGATGTTCAATAGGCAAGTCCTGATCTTTTATCTTGTTATTTCATTTCATTATGTGATAGTTATGTTGGTGTGGGTAAGCAGAAGCTCCATAAAAGTTTGAAATGAATCCATCCTTTCAAAGTCTCACTGCGTATCTGTTTGGTGCATCAGCATGTTTCTGTTTAGTGCATCCACGTGTATGTTTAGTGCATCCACGTGTATGTTTAGTGCATCCATTTGTAGATGTGTTAATATAGGCAGTGTATTTATTTTAAGAGTGTTTGGGATTGTGTTTTCAATACATATTAAATCAACAACTTTGCCTGCTGTTTTTTTGTCCATACTTTATAACTTACGTGTACATTACAATTGTCTTCTTACATTATCATCAAGTTTTATCTATTTCAATTGCTACTTCTATTTCAATTGCCTGCTGTTTAGTTTTGACCAAGCTGAAGCGTTGGAAGAAGCTTTCAAAACCAATTGCAGCAGAAATCTTGTGTTTTACAAGCACTGATGGTTTGAGAAGGTGCATCAGTGTCTTTACCAGAGGGAGGCATTATTTGCAGACTTGACCAATCTGCAAGAAGTCGATGATGACTGAATACTGCCATGCATAATGTAATCCTCCAGATTTCTTGAACATATATGATCGATCTCAGCTTGTCACTATCCTCCTCTATCACATGGTATCCAACCAACTTGGTTATGTAGTCGTATAGAAGCAGATGGCAATTTTACGCTGTGGTAATTATGTATATACATTTCATATTGCATCAGGCCTTCTGAGTGCACCAGGTCTGTATCTGTTTTCGTGGCAGCTGAACATGAAAAATTGCACCATATGCTAACGAGATACAACTTGAATTAGGTCATATAGTTTATATATATGAGCATATGACTACTTGCTGCTAATGTAGTGTAACCTGTGGTAATGATCATTTGATTGTCAGAAAAAAAGTTGATAAGAACGAAATGAAATCAATGATCACGAGTGATAATTTCGACCCATTGAATAAAAAAACCCATTTGACTAGTTCATGTATTAGCTAATCTTTATTATTTGACCCATCGAATAAAAAAACCTAAATTGACCCATTTGTAAGTAAATGGGTTAAAGTTGCTACCACTACTCCAAGGACATGGTGTGAGTCGTTTATTAGTTTAAAAAATAGATCTCAAGTAGGAACTCATAGATTCTGTTTGTGTTTTGACTTTTGAGGTCAGTAAAGATTGATACATATAAGGTGCCATAATTAAATATAGCTGTTTTCCTTGGATGCACAAGGAATGTTTCTTATCATTTGTTAATTTTTATCTGCGTTTATGTTTCAGCTACAAGATACAGGATGCTGGACAAATGCTGCAACATTGGTAGCAACTCATCTCAAAAGGAACGGATTATGCCAGGTTTTCATATCCCTTCAACGGTTTAACTACTTTGGCACTTAGTAGCTTTCATTGCATATTTTCCATGTCATCACTAATACTTGAAACATTATTTTCCATTAAACCATATATTTAAAAAATATGTAGATTTTTATAGTTTGTGAATCTTATGGAGTCTATGTACTAGCTTATACAAGTTCGACATATCACACTACATACTTGATGTTCTTTTAGCGAATTAGCTGTTTGTGAGTATGATTAGTGCATCTATGAGTATGATTAGTGCATCAAAAGGGTAGATATTAGGGCATCTGTGTGTATGATTAGTGCATCAAAAACGTAAAATATTAGAGCATCTACGTAGTAAACAGAAGGCGAAGGCGAAACTGGTCTTGCTGGTTTTGAATAATGCCTTCATCTATGTTCAATTTCCTTACATAGGTTTGTGTTATTCTCTTGCAGAAAATTTGGGCTCATTGTAAGACTTTGCGATGAGGTTGGAGAAGTGTTGGTTTTGTTCCTCTACAGTATATCTTGCACACGGTATCCAGTTTGTGTGTGATGATGCGAAGGTAGTTTTTCTTTCGTTTAGTTTAATGGTTATTTATTTTTTTGTCTAAAACAAGAATGTGTGCTAAATTTGGAAAATGCTTAAATAGGGTTAGATTGTAACTTAGAAATGTTTGATATGGCAGATCTTTAGATTTTGTCAATCAAAATGTCACAAGAATTTCAAAATGAAGAGGAATACTCGTGAGGTGAAATGGACCAAAGCTTATAGGCGGTTACATGGCAAGGACATGACTCTGGTAACAAAATTCACTACAATTTTTTTTTGATAATTAAAATTGTCAGTAGCTTACCGTTTATTAATTGAACTTTGAAGGATGCTACTTTTGAGTTTGAGAGGAAGCGTAACAGACCAGAAAGGTTTGACAGAAACCTCACTGAGAACACACTCAAGGCAATCAAGGTGATCGATAAAGTCAAAAGCCACTGGAAGGAGAAACACCATTCAAATAGGTCACTTTTCCTCACCCCTTGTCTAGTTTGAAATACAATGTCCTTTTTTTTCTTTTTTTTTTATTATTATTATTTTTTTCCTTTTCTTGCTAATATGATGTATATGATGATAATGATGGCGCAGGTTGAGGGGTAAGGTTGCAAAAGAACGGAAAGAGGCTAAAAAGGAACACGAGCAGCAAATCCATATGTTGGTTGCCCTAGGTGCCATGGCAAAAGATCCATCTGCTACAACTGCTAAGGCCAGTCTCAAAGTGAAGGTTCAACGTGAATTTGATGATAACCGGATGGAAGAATGATTGTTATCTTTTATGCTTAAATGTTTTTGTTCTTGTATCTTTTTACCTTTTAAACACCATACATTTCCTGATATTTTCAACTCTAAAACAATTGGAGTTATCAAGTTTTGGCATGTTTTGTTTAGCCTGCAAATATTTTTTTTAGCATCCCTTATATTATATTTTTAGCATCCCTTATATAAGCAACAACATTATACAGTGCAAATAAGCAATTTTAAGCTAAAATATATGTGTGAAATATCACTCTTGGACTATTATAGTGCACAAAAAATTACAATCAACGCTTGCGTTGAAGATGCTCGAACATATTCTAAGCATAAAAATATGCACAGCATGAAAATGTTATTGTATGCTTGTTAAAGCATTTGAATACAACCCCTAAAAGAGCTAAAACACTATATAGGCTTAAATTGAAAAACCCTATTGTACCAAATAGAGTGCAAAGTCATGTGAAATAAATCATATTTAAGAGGCTTAAAATTCCACAAAAAATGCCTCTGAACTTTCTTCACTCCATACATATTTCTCCTCTGTGATCACTGCGAGTATGCTCTTTAAATCAGTAACATCTTTTTCGGCTACAATGATCGAAAATGCATACCGGTTTAACACCTCAAAAAACAAGGGGACAAAATTTTAAGAAATAATAACTGACACACACTCGTAGAATGATTGCCTCCACAACCTGTGGGCTGTTAACTTCGTACCCTTTCGGGCATATGCAATACTCGCCGCTCTTCATATGTTCAATGTAGTTCATCTTGCTAGCAACACCAGGTGGCATGGGACCCATTATCTTCATATCGACATCTTTATTGACCCAATATTACACTAAAAAATTAACCAAAACAATTAGATAACATCACAATGTAAAATCAGTGCATCACAGTTATAAAATTTACTAAGACATTTTATCAAACACTTGGTGTGCAGTTTTTGTAAACATGTTTTACATATATTTATTTCTCAATTTCGTTTCAAAAAACTATTATATACAATGAATCATGTCAATAAACTCTTAAAATTGGTACAATTATATGCAAAGATTATGATTACCGAAGCACATTTCATAAAAAAAAAACTATCTCATAACAAACACTAATATGTGCAAATAAAACTGTAACCAACACCCTAAGCTTTATATTCGATCTTTGATAAACAGAGTAACAAAATTATAATAAAAAAAAGGTCTTAAAACTTACTTCGATTGGCAATTTGAGACATTAGAACAAGATGATTATTGAATCTGATAACAGATCATGTTTGTTGTCTTGATCGTGTGGAGATTATAAGCAATAGTCCCTAGGAAGAAATCGGAAGAAATTAAAGCATGTTTATTGTGGGAAAAAAATGGAACGAGTTGAGAGGATTGAACCAGAGAAATAGAAAAAAATGAAAAAAAAATTTGGCATTATATATGATCCTTGGAAATATTACAAAATAAACCTTGTAAAATATAAAATGTTACAACAAGACCCTTGTAGTTGTTGAAAAAAAGAAGGTGGTGAGGGAGGGGGTAATTTGCACTATTTTTCTACTTTTCCACCAAAGTGTATTTTTTCCAAGAACCAATATCTATATATATATATATATATACATATATATATATATATATATATATATATATATATATATATAATATATATATATATATATATATATATATATACTAAAAAGCAAGAAATAGTGCCCCTAAAACACTGTAGCAAACAGTAGTCCCACAATTTTCAGTTTAGACCCTGAGGTTATTGATCAATTGCAAAGTTAGTCCTTAACGGTCGTTACTTAACAGTCGTGACTTAAATTTGCAACGGACCAACAACTTCAGGGGCTGTTTTTGTGCAAATATTGTACAGAAAAACCCCTCAGGCTGTCTTTTTATTTCAAAGTTAGTCCCTAAGGACTAACTTTGCAACATACCGACACTCTCAGGGACTAAAAATAAAAATATCAGCGCTACAGTGCATAACAGTACCCATGAATAGTGCAGAACAATGTTTACTATTCATCGCAAATTACGCAAATAGTCCCTCATATTATCTATAAATTTCAAAGTTAGTCCCTAAGGACTAACTTTGCAAAATGCCGATAACTTTAGGGACTTTTTCCGTAAAAAATCATACTAATTTCAGAAATACTTTACGAAAATAGTACTTGCGGTAACCGATCTTTTGCATATTTAGTCATTAATAACAAAAATATTTTTTTGACAACCGTTTCATTTCTAGTTTAGATTAAACAAAACATTCCCGCAGGAACGCGCGGGTACCCCACTCGTTGCAACTAATGAACGTGTGTAGTGATCATATGTGAAATTTCTTTATTATAAATGCTACACAGATATTTCCATATCAAGTAAATTAAGCATTTTCTTTCCTCGACCACCAGTACATTTGAAATAGCTAGTGGTGTTCAAAATAGTGATCGATATACGGTTATTCTCTCGGAACTTATATATTTAGTGGGTAGAATCACCCTATCTGCCTAACCCGATCATAAATTGCTTCTAAGTGGTAATTCAAATCACTCTTGGGTAATTTGGCATTACATGAACAAGATTTGTTTTGATGTGAAATATGGACGGAGGATAACTATGTTAGGGGTGGGCTCTGACCTCTCTAAAAAATTTTGTATTTAATGTATTTTGTTCATAAATCGAGTGAAAAAATAAATTATTTTATCATTTGGCCCTCCTAAAATTACTCATTGATACTTCGGCCCCCCTGAAGATACAGTTCAAGTTCCGTCCCTTATGTTAAACCTTCTCATAAAGATACGTTCCTTGAAGACTTCAAAATGCTTTCACATTAATAGATTGCTAATAGGTCTGCATTTGACCAATATGGTTTGATCGGACAATGGAGCTTCTAAAAGCTTGTAGCAAGTCTTTGTAATCTATTGTGTATGTTCTTATTCTAGCCTCTTGCTATTTTTCTATAAAATTGTCATCGTTTAGAAGAGAACATATACTAGGTTAAATTTAACACAGATTATCAATTGTGAGTGTATGTCCGGATGTATATGTAGTTTTAGGTTCAGGTATTTGTGTGTATCTTGTATTGTGAGTATCATCTTGTCATTTACCGCATAAACACATACTACATATGGGTGTATTTGCCATAACTGATGAAGTTAGAGCTAAAGCTATAGATGTAGCTGAAGTTTATAAGATCTGCTTGAAGTTGGATTTACTTATATTTTCATAAAGGTGTTCGAAAATAAGTTGTTGACATAGAACGAAAGTATAAAAATAATAAGAGCACTCGGTGTGCCATAACTGAATAAGTTGTTCCTACGCTTCCGCATGTGTTCTTTGATGCTTATTATATTTAATTATGATTGTCATGATATTAATATTCCAACAGTGGCATCACGAGCCGTTATAACGTGTAATTAATTACCGAAACGCATAAAAAACGAATCTTGATTGTGTTTTTCATGTTTGGTCGATTTAGGGTTTATACAAAATCGAAACCATAATTTTTTTTAGGGGCCGATTGCCCTATAATTATTTAGGGTTTGGTTTTGTAATTTAATTTGATTAGAAACCCTAGGTTTAACATGTTTATGTGTTTAAGTATGTGATCTTGTGGCTAATTGCTAATTGTTATGAAGAATCCATGAAAATATGCATGTTTGGCATGGATTTATTGATGTGATGATTTAAATTGTTTTTCACATGTAATTTAATTGATAGATGTCGAATTGGGGAAGACTCCAATATATTAAGTAATCAATTACGTGCTATGTGGTGTATATTTAACAATGACTAACGCAATCAATACGTCGATGCATGTGGCTCACTTACCTTTGTAAGTGATAGTCTTAGTTGAATATATACAATATAAACCTAGAATTTATTATTAATAGGTTTTATCGAATTAGTTTGCATGTGGTTACATGTTTTTACATAATTAGTTGTTATGTTATGTAAGTTTATTTAGTTGTTTTATTTTTTATTTGTATTATTTGTTTTTCGTTTATTTATTGTAAAGACATGTTTATAAACGAAAAAAAGTAATTTTGAATAGAAAAATAAATATGGACTAAATAATGGTGAAACTTGATGTGATAAATTATGAATCTTGCAAAGTCTTATGTGCCGATAGTGGTTCGCTTCGCATGGTAATTTGCTCCCAGGCGAGACTAGCAAGGTTATAATTTATAACATGTTTTTTTTAAGACTTAAAGTCATAAACTTTTAATTGAGTGATGAGTTTTTGTACCAATAGTACGAACGGCTCACCCAATTGTGACAAACTATAAGAGGGGTATAAGTAGGAACGGGTTTTTAATAAGCTTCGCGCTGACCTTTGTTTCTACGCTCCTTTGTGCGTCAAATTGGAGCTACCAAGTACGACTATTTTTATGTACAAAATCATCTTAAAGGTGAATTGACCTAAATTCCACGTGCCACTTTGTGGTAATTATTCGAATAACTTGGGTCTTTCGACTCATGCAGTAGTAGGATATAGTGGGCGATAATTGTAGGTAATTCTTTGATTGGTGAACCCAATACCTCAATTAAAACTTTGTTGATTTAATCTTAGCTTAAATTGGTAAATTAAAAAGGTTTTGAAAAACTTATGATATGAAGATGTGTGCATCCTTCTTCGTACATATTTTGAATATAAACATCAAAACTAGTACCCTTAAAATTAAGTTAATGCCATCTAATTAAAAGAACACTTGAAGTTGTAATTTACGTCATGTGAGAGCTTGGACTAGATTACAATGGAAAAGGTAAATTTCATACTTTCATTACTAGCAGATCAACTGATGTAATGAGACTATGTTAATTTACAGTTTTTTAATTAGACAACTTAATTGAGTTGTAAGTGAGAGCTTGGACTCAATGCATAAGATGGGGATAAAACATGCTTATATTGAAAATTGTTTGCCAATATAAATCCCATAATGATCTAGGAATTGGAAATTGTTTGCCAATTATTGTTCGACCGATTACCTTATTTTATACTTTCATTACTAGCAGATCAACTGATGTAATGAAACTATGTTAATTTGGATCATAGTTTTCAAGAAAATACTATGGTTATATGAATATTTCCTTGGGTATTTTATTTTCTTGAAAAATTGTATTGTCGAAAATACTAATGTTTGAACTTTCTTTATCTGTAGAAATGGCTCAAAACAATAACACTACTATGAGTTCTGTGTTTAAATCATTCTTTGAACGAGAAAAATTGACTGGTTCTCAGAATTTCAATGATTGGTATCGCTCACTCAGGATTGTCCTGCAAGTGACAGATCAACTTGAATACTTATATAAGCCTTGTTATGCTGAACCTACTGCTGAACCTACTGCTGAAACTTCAACTGATGTAACACCCCCATTTTTGATATACGTAACGGAATATAAGTTGGGGTATTACTTCAAGTATCACAGTCATGAAAATAGAAAACGACTCGAAAAGAGACGTTTTAGATAAAATTGTTATCATTCATTTATTTAAATCAGAGTTACATAATAGAGGTCCCAGCGGGAAGTTCGGAATTACATTATAAAAGACACATTATTCATTGAATGACAACAAAATGGACACTCTTTTTATAAGAAAGTCCACAGCCACTCCGTGCCAAATCGTACTTCTAGTTACCTGAGATAAAATATGCTAAAAAGTCAACACAAAGGTTGAGAGAATCCATAGCGTTTAAAGTTATAATCAGTTTGAACACAAGCTAAGTAGAAAGTAATTCAGTAATATTGCAGTTCAGTATATTGCCCTAAGTCTCATGACAAGCAAAACGTTAACAGGTTAATCATCATAGTTATAAGCTAATGATGTAAATTACTACATAATTAAATGAAGTAATTATGCCCTCGAGTAGGAGATTACCAGTCTCTTTATTGATCTCAAATAAAGTACATTTGGTCACGTTACTGTAACACAAAGGGGTCGTCAAACCCAATAGATCTATTTACTATATTCGCGCTCACCCGTAAGTGATTAATGGTCCATGATAGAGGTTCTTTAAGGGCAACAGGTAACTTAGGCAATATCAATCAGGAAAGCATACAGAAAAATACTTGTTTTCGGTTTTGTAGCATGTATCTCCCCACAAGTTTGGAAAACGTATAAAAAGTGGGACTATGAACTCACCTTAGCAGTCTGGATGGAAAACAAATTAAATACAGTTGATAAACGTCTCCGGCACGCGACCTGGGTTGGTATGTCAAGTTTCAGTAATCGTATTCCAATATATATAAGTTTTTAATATTCGTTTCGTAACGTTTTGGTTGTCGAATAAATGTTAAAATGAGACAACATGAAGTCTCTTCAAAAGTTGGTGGATGATAAGATTTTATCTTATTTCATGTGTTTATGTTTATTTTTGGTTTGTTTGTTATCGAGATAAATGTATTTCATTTATTAGTTTCTATTATAAATATATTCAAAATATATTTCTAATAATAATTATAAAATGTTACGCTTTTTACCCTTAAAGTTTCATATATTGACAATTTATACCCCTGAACTTTCATAAAATGATAATTTTTACCCCTGAACTTTCATAAAATGACAATTTTTACCCCTGAACTTTGGTGAAATGATAGTTTTTACCCCTGTAGTTTCAAAAATGACAATTTATACCCACAACTATAAGTCGTTGGCAAAAATAGTCCTTGTTTTAATAACTTTGAGATATTTACATTTTTGGCCCAATAAAACTCCAACTTTCGAATTTGGCAGGTTTTACCCTTAAATTTCAGGTCGACTTCATTTTAGGTCCTAGTTATAAAAACAAGTGGAGTTTTGGCAGTTTTGACCCTCAAGGCACTTATGTCGTTTCATGCGACATCCTTTTTCTATATTAACGAGTTTTAAGCTTATGAAAACGACACGACTTACTACGACTCCTTTATACAAGTTATGTTAAGTTAGTAAACATCATTTCTACAGATTATTAGCTTATAATTCGAGCTTATAATGCTCGAATTAATTAAAAAGGGGGCATTAGTATCAGTTTGCGATGGGCAGAATTGGGGCGCGAATAAAAGCGAGGCAATGCAGTGTTTTTACGACGTTCTTGTTCCTACTATTAGCTAGCTGGGTGGTCTTTAAGATAGCCAAAATCCAGATTTTATGGGGGTTGTTTGAAGGTCGAACATTTGTCCAAAGTTGGGTGTTTGGGACATGTGTTCCAAAAAAACTGAAATAGAAAAAGTATTTGGTTTTTGATTTTCATGTTTACGCTATTATTTTTAATGCATGTTAACATGATTAATAACATATCTAATCTATCTTTTATGTGTTTTTATGACCTCTTGATTAGTAATGTAAGAAAAATACATAAAGAGGGTTTTTGTTTGGTGCTCGACAAAAGTAGAAAAAGAAAGAAGCATGGATTTTTGACATTGCCTTCTATTAGGGATTATTTAGTAACATTATTAATAGTATTTAAATTATATAAAAGAAATGAAAATGGTCTTGTTTACTTACTTGAATATTTATTCGATTATGGGATATATTTGGCGAATGGTTCGGAAATTGATCACCAAAGGTTCTCCTCCTTCCAAGCCTTCTCAAAACCTTTCTTTAGCTTATATGAGGGCTGTTTGATCAGTAGGATAAGTGAGAGTGGCTGTTTTTGGTGTGTTCGAATTAGATGGGAAGTGAGGGAATGGAGTTCGATTTTTATAGAAGAGGAGATTTAGGGTTTCAATGTTTCTAGTCACCTTATGAAGTGTGTGGGGAACATGGTGAGGTGGCTAGGTCAAGTTGGATGCCAAATGTAAAGAGGGGGAGGGAAGAGGTTATGTGGAAAAACCCTAACCATACAAGCTACCTACAAACTTTGACTTGTGGGAGACATGATTATGTGGAGATCAAGGTAACCTAGAAAATACTTATGGTGCATGAGTTGCTTAGGATTAAATGAGGAGTTAGTTTAATTAGGTTGTAGTTTGGATCGAACTAGGGAATTAGAAGTAGGGATCTAATGGCTTTAATAGGTAGTACATAGGTTATAAGGTGTTGTACACTAGGGTGTAGGGAAGTAACAAGATCTATTTAGGGCTTGGTTTGGTTTGGACTTATGAAAGGGTTGTACCATGGGCTTAATAGGGTTGTACTAGGGTTTAAGAAATATGGAAAATATATTTTTAGGGTTTTATTAAGTTACTTTAATTATATGTTTAGTTAATTAGGTTTAAAAGTATATAAATGTAATTTTTGGTTTTTATGCATTGGATGCTTGTACATTAGATTTAGGGACTTGTACTTATATATAGTAAGTTTAAGAAATTTATTTTTAAGGTTGGTGCATAAAAGACATGGATGATGTGCTTTAAAATAGATACATTGGGGTTTGTAATGTGATTTTTATATATATATATGATGTTGTTATGCATAAATGACTTGTACCTTGGCTTGAAAGACTTGTACACTTATAATTTGTAGAAAACATATATATATATATATATAGGTTTGTGATTTTATTACATAAAATCATAGTTTTGTGAGTTTAGGGTTTGTATCGGGAGTTATAGTGAATTTAGGGTTTCTGTGCTTTAGAAGCTTGTACACTAGCTTGGATGAGTTGTACTTTAGTGTTTTAGGGTTTAGTTACTCATATTCATTGTTATAATGGTTTAGGGTTTCGTTGAAATTTCAATAGATAAGAAATGTATAGTTTGAATGTTTATTATTTGTACGTTAACGAATTATCATAAAGTGGCAAATGGTATATCGTAAGATTTTTATACTTACCATATGTAAATGTTTATGTAAAATAAACATTAAGTAAGTTGATGTTGGTCCGCATGAGAGCACATTTATCGAGGATGTGAGTTACGTCACATTAGATAGTAGTTATGATCAGATAAGAAAAAAAAATTATACGTAGAAAAAGGATAAGTATTCTTTATTTAGAATATGAAATAGTTTATTACAAAGTGAAATTTTACGAGTGGTTACAACTGATGAGGAAAAATCATTGTGGAAAGCTGAGTTTAAGACACATAATGATGTGGCATGTTTGATGTTGGGAGCGATGAAACCTGCTTTACAAAAGCAGTTTGAGAAACGAACTCAGAAAAATGTTTAAGAAACCACATACCATTGATGTCTATGATTTGATGGAATCTCTACACGGTTGTAAGCAGGCAGATGGTGAACCTGTAAGTGCTCATGTGTTGAAAATGAAAGGTTACATGGATCAACTACAAGCACTTTATGAACAAGACATTGCTATTAACTTAATCAATAGATCCCTGACTAAGGAATTTAGCGGTTTTATGCGTAATTTCAGTATGCACTGCATGGGGAAGATAGTTTCTGATTTACACGCACTGCTTATTGATTACGAGAAAGGTTTACCACCAAAGGCTTCTACAACCCAGGTACTTGCTATTCAAGGGGGTAGAATTACACGCATGGTAATATGGAAAGGGCTTCTGATCTACTTGGTTTAATACATATTGATGCGTGTGGACCACATAGACATGTGTCAAGGAAAAGTGCTAGCTACTTCTTAACCTTTACAGATGATTTCTGCAGATATGGTTATGTTTACTTGCTTAAATATAAACATGAGGTGTTTGAAATATTTAAGGTTTTCAAAGCACAAGTAGAATTGCAACTAGGAAAGACGATTAAAGCTCTTTGATCTAATAGAGGTGGTGAGTACCTAAGCAAAGAGTTTAAAGATTACTTAGTTAAGAATGGAATTGTCCAGAATCTCACATCTCCATATACTCCACAACAAAATGGTGTATCTGAGAGAAGAAATCGTACATTGTTATACATGGTACGATCAATGTTTAATCTTACAACTCTTCCTTTATCTTTTTGGGATTATGCTTTAGAATATGCGGATCATATTTTGAATATGGTTCCCCCCAAGAAGGTTGATAAGACACCATATGAAATATGGAATGGAAAAACTCCAAACTTGTCTTATTTAAAGGTCTGGGGTTGCGAGGCGTATATAAGACATGACTCAACAGATAAACTCCAACAAAGATCTGTAAAGTGTATCTTTGTAGGATACCCAAAAGAAACGATGGGTTACTACTTTTACTACCCACTTGAAAACAAAGTAATTGTTGCTAGATATGGAGACTTTCTTGAAAAGGAACTTATATCTCAAGAATTCAGTGGGAGAGTTTATGATCTGGAAGGTGATCATGTAGATACATTACCTTCTAAAAACAATAGCGTACTTCCTGTGGAACCTGAAAGTCTGGGTCCTCCACCTGAAGTTGAAATTGTTCCCATTCGCAAGTCTTCAAGACATGTGAAAGCTCCTAAACGTCTATGTCTTAACGTAGAAGTTGAGGAAACTATATTTGGTGATCTTGATGAAACTACTAATTATAAGGCTGCCATTGAGAGTCCTGAAAAGGATAAATGGGTAGTTGCTATGAATGGGGAAATGCAATCCATGAAAGATAACAATGTCTGGATTGAAGAAGACCTTCCTCCCAATGCCAAGGTAGTTGGAAGTAAGTGGCTCTTCAAGAAGAAAACTGACATGGATGGCAAGGTACACACCTATAAGGCTCGTTTGGTAGCTAAAGGCTTTACTCAAACATATGGTGTTGACTACGAGGAGACCTTTTCTCTTGTAGTTGACATTAGGGCTATTAGGATTCTCACAGCTATAGCAGCATACTATGACTATGAGATTTGGCAAATGAATGTCAAAACCGCCTTCTTAAATGGTCGCCTAGATGAAGACATCTATATGGCGTAGCCTGAGGGGTTTGTGAATCCAAAGTTTCCAAACCGTGTATGCAAACTTCAAAGATCCATTTATGGATTGAAGCAAGCATCAAGGCAATGTAATAAAAGATTTGATGAAGAAATCAAAAGGTTTAGATTTACTCAGAATCTTGATGAGCCATGTGTATATCACAAAGCTAGTGGGAGTAATGTAATTTTCCTTATCCTATATGTTGATGACATATTGATCATGGGAAAAGACATTCCAAGTTTGCAAAAGGTTAAGGCATATCTTGGAAAGTGCTTTTCTATGAAAGATTTAGGGGAAGCTGCATATATTCTGGGAATCAAGATTTATAGAGATAGATCAAGGCGGTTAATTGGATTAAGTCAAAGTGCTTACATTGACAAAATATTGAAGAGATTCAATATGCAAATTCCAAGAAAGGATATTTTCCAATGGAAGTGAAACATGGCTTGAGCAGTGAGTTATGTGCATCAACACCTGCAGAGGTGGCACGCATGAGCAAAGTTTCTTATGCTTCGGCTGTAGGATCTATTATGTATGCAGTGAGATGCACAAGGCCAGATGTGGCGTTTGCTAAAAATATCACCAGTCAATTTCAACAAAATATAGGTGAAAAACATTGGATTGCTATTAAACATATTCTTAAGTATCTTAGGCATACGAAAGATATGTTTCTTGTGTATGGTGGAAATCCAACTACAGAACTTGATGTAACAAGTTACTGTGATGCGTCCTGGAAATGTGACAAAGATGATGCGAAGTCTCAGACTGGTTATGTCTTTGTTATCAATAGAAGAGCAGTAGACTGGAGGAGCAAGAAGCAGAGTACAATTGCGATGTCTGCGACAGAGTCCGAATACATAGCTGCTTCAGAAACTGCAATGGAGGCTGTTTGGATTAGGAAATTCATTTCAGGGCTTGGTGTTATGTAACACCCCCAATTTCGGGATACGCAGTGGAATTCAAGCTAGGTGTTACTAGATGGCACAATAGTTATAATAATAGAAAACGATCTCTAATTGAGTCGTTTTAAAAGATTTATCATTTGAATTTTATAAATGTCAGAGTTTACCAAATGAGGTCCCAGTAGTTTTACAGTTTGTTAAATAAGTTTCGAATGATAATTAGATTTTAGCCTTCTATCAGTATTCGCGCCCCTCCATGCCATCCTCGTTCATTATAGACCTGAGATAAACATGCTAAAAGTGTCAACACAAAGGTTGGTGAGTTCATAGAGTTATAAGTAAAACAGTTGATTCTGATAGTCAAAAGTTGAGTGAAATCCATAGTGTTTGCATAATAATCAGTTGAACACAAGTTTCTAGTTTAAAAGATAGTGGACCCCGTGCTTGCACCCATAAATTCAGTAGTGACAGTACCGTATCATTACAGTACCGCAATATTGCTCTAAGTCTCATGAAGCTCAAACGTTAACGTGTGTGATATCATAAAATGATATAAGTTACTGACATTATAAAAATGTAAATAACAAGGCCTTCAGGTAGGAGCTTGGCAACTTCCTATTGTTCTCTCAAATAAAGTGCATTTGGCTATCTATCCGGCTAACACAGATGGGGCGTCAACTGCCAATAGATCTATTCACTAAATTCGCGTTCACTCGCAAATGATTAATGGCTCATGATATGACGGACTTTTAGTGGCAAAAGTGTGTCTTAGGCAATATTAATCAGGATAACATACAGAAAAATACTTGTGTTCAACATGTAATAAGTTTCAGTAAACAAATAGAGTGTTTCATAAAATCGAGTAGAATGTTTATGAATAACGAGTAAGATTTGTAAATAAAACGAGCATGTATATCCCCCAAAGAGTTCAAAATAAGAAAAAGAGGGGCTATAACTCACCTTGGTGATACAGTAGTCTGATTAAGAAACAAATCATGTTTCGAGAATAAACTGCTCCGATATGCAACCTAAGTGGATATGTCAAGTCTCAGTATGTTGGTTTATATTCTAGGTTTTAAATAGTAAATAGTGTTGGTGTATTGTTCTTGTACGACAAATGTATTGTCGATAATTTATGTGTTGAACTTTTGAGTATAACGCGTGTGGTTGAACGAGAAAAGCACAATTGATAAAGTTTATAGTTTTGAAGTCTGTTCAAAAGTTAGTGGATGATAAATTGTGTTTTATCATATTTAAAGTTTGACCGATCGATAAGAATTGTAAATATTTCGTATGTTGATTATTATCAAAAACGAGCCAAAAGTATATTTCCCGAAATAATATAAAATGTTATGTTTTATATCCTTATAGTTTCAAGTGTTGACAGTTTATACCCCTGAACTTTAGTGAAATGACAGTTTCTACCATGGAGTTTCAAAAGTGACACTCTGTACCCCTTGGTTAAATATAATTTGCATCGGAGTCCTTTTTATAATTTATTAATTCATAATTACACTTTTTATCCCCAAGTGTTAATTAGTTTTTAAATTTAATCCTTTATATATATAGTTTTAATAATTTGGCAAAACAGGTCCTCCATACATTTTGCAATTTACATGCATAGTCCTTATTTTATATTATTAACTGAATTTACAGTTTTGGACCAAGAAACTCCAAGTTTAGTGTTTTAACCCCCATGCATGTTTGGCGTTACATTTCTAGTCCTTATTTTGCAATTTTGTATTCTTGGATTAGAAAAGATTATGGCATGTCATGGCTTATCAATATAAGTTATTTTATGTTGGGAATAAGCTGTTGAGAGCTTTTTAGCTTATAAAAGGGGCTTATAGGCCTTGAGCCCAAAAGGGTGCGTGTGATTTTGTACTCGCGGCCAAAAGAAAGGAAAGAAAAACGAGGCGAGGTCTTGAGTTTTTGGCAAGAGCCTTGTGGTTTTCAATACTTGACCAGGGGCTTAAGTAGGTGGCTAAAATGGGTAGCTTGTAGCTTCTGACTTGTGGCTTAAAAATGCGACTAAAGAGGGGTGTTTGGGTTGTTTAGTGATAGAAATGAAAAGAAAATGAAACCGAAACTTGTTAATACTTTTTGGCTTAGGTTTCTGACTGGATACTATGTTTACTAGTTTACTTAGGTAGCTTAACATGTAACTTAGCTTGTTGAAATTAAAAAAGAAATAAAAAAAAAAAAAAATTAATTAATTAGGGTGTGGGTATGGTTCTTGGTAAAAAGAGAAAACGAAGAAAAATTATTTTGATCTTGTTATTAACTTGTTACTTGTTTCAAAACACATATATATGATACTAGAAATGTAAAAAAAAAAAAAAAAAAAAAAAAAAAAAAAAAAAAAAAAAAAAAAAAAAAAAAAAGTGATTGAAAATAATTTAAAAGAAACTTACCAAGACTTTGTTGAGATTTGAAAAGCTCGACTAGACATAATATGACCAAATCGACTTTTTAAAATGAGAACCAAGCTTCCAATCAAATATTTAATCCTTGTAAAAACTCTTACAAAATCCTTGTTTAACTTCAAGCGAAACCCGTGGAATCAAGACGATATGGCGTACGCATATGTCACGTTTGATAGTAAGTTGATGTTGTCTGATGGAATGATTTAAAAAAATAATGGGATGACTACAACTTTGCATGAATATATAATGGTGCAACTTGTACACTGGTTAGGAAGCTTGTATACGTGAGTGTATATTCACCATATGAAATTGTATGGTGAATTTTGAAGATAAGTAGCATGCATGAAACATGTAATACGTGACGATATATATACACCACATGTGTAGTTTAAGGTAACGTGAATATATATACTCCACACGTATAGTTTAAGGTAACGTGAATATATATACACCACATGTATAGTTTGATCCCGGTAATTACTAACGTTAAGTCCTTAAGCCACGAAACTTAAAACCGGGTAACGTAAAAATATAATACTTATTAAAATGTCAAAGTTTATCAATATACTCCAACTAATTATATTAGACGTGTGATAAGTTTAAAGGAGAGCGTATACGTTGATAAAACCTAATAACATAAGTTTGAGCACTCGTATTACGTAAAGAGTATAATGTAAAAAAAAAAAAAAAAAAAAAAAAAAAAAAAAAAAAAAAAAAAAAAAGAGCAAAGTGGCAATTGTTCATATGACTATTGATGAATTTGAGTATTTTGATCATATAGACTTATCCTAATCTTGTGTTGGTCGTGAGTAGAATTCACATGATTAAACTTTTGTGATCATTACTAAAAGTAATATCATTTAATAAAACGTAATAATAATTGGTATTAAATATTTAAAAATAGACTTGAAATATGCGAGGTGCAATCCTTGTTTGATTACTTGGTAGCGAGATGAAATAAATATATTATGAGTTTATGCATTATATACTTGTACCATGAGCTTTAGATCTTGTACTTTAGAGTTTGTAAAATAAAATAAAACAAAGTTTGAAATGATGCATTAGAGGGTTGTAGATTAGCATTCGAAGTGTTGTACTTTAGTGTTTATGATATAAATACATAAAATCATAGTTATAATAAGTTAGGGTTTCGTGAAAATTCTAATAAATCGCTAACGTTTAGTTTTGAACGTTTAATAATCGTACGTTAACGAAATAACGTAAAGTGGTAAATAAGAGTTGAAAACTTTTATACTTGACATATAAGGAATGTTTATTTGAAACGTACTTAAGACATGTTGGTGTTGGTGAGCACGTTTATTGAAAATGTGATTTACGTCACATTAGTTTGTTGTTATGATAAGATAAACTGATAACGTTTTAAAAAAAATTTAGACGTAGAAAATGGATAAGTATTCTTTCGTTAGAATATTAATACAAGTGGAAATTTACTGGTGGTTACATGTTATGCCTTCAATTGAATTGCCTATTAATATGTATTGCGACAATTCTGCTGCGATCATATTTGCCAATGAACCTGGAGTCATGAAGGGCACCAGACATTTTCTACGGAAGTATCACTATGTTCGACAACAAGTCAGCATAGGAGAAATTAATCTCTTGAAAGTTCACACAGATGATAACTTCGCTGATCCATTCACTAAGGCTTTAGCTAAAGAAAAACTTACCGAACTTGCCAATGGCATTGGACTTAGATTAGCTAGTAGTTTCATGCATGACTGTGTTTAGTAGTTGGATAAAGGATATTGTAAACATTTATTATTTTTAATGAAATAAAGTATTGGTTATATTTATGTTCATTATTTATTATTGTTGTCCTATATTTGCATGTTTAATCCGTGGATAAATTAGTTATTCTAAATCATCTGTTGTCAGTTAATGATTTGGGAATATCATTAAATTAAGACAAATCTGAGTTTTGGTATAATATACTTGAAAGTGTATTGATGAGTTTTCATGCCAAATTCACTTGATATTCAATGAATTGAATATAAGACTTGTCCCAAACTACAAGATGTTACTTTATGGATGTTGTTATTAAGTAAATCATGAATAGTTATCCTCAGATTTGAGATACCAGATAACTGTTATGAATGTAGTGCATTCTGTGGAACAATTTAACGCTATAAGTAACTGGTAGTCATAAGGATTATTTTCGGAATTGTTGCAAAATTCATAGGTTATGCTTGTAGTCAAGATAGAATTTGTTCCTTCAAATTTATTTTGGAGTTTAATACTGCTGGGCCCCTCGTAGGGTTGACAAGATGTTTGCGTGGCCACGCCCAAGATCTCCTCTGAATATGTTCAGAAGATTTGGTAATCTTGCTCAATCACAAACAACGAGAAACAGAATATTTGAATAAAGAATGACTTTAATCCATATCTTTATTTAATGTAGTATTAGTAACAAAAGGATAATAATAATGATGAATCATTAAAGGTTTTTCCATGAGACCTACTCGAGTTGTACTAGAGGCATCGGCGTGTTGCAAGACGCTAACCGATGTGATCACACTATTAATATATGTCTAAGTGGGAGCTGTTAGTTTTGTAGACATAAAATAATAGTTGTGTGTTAGGATCGAACTCGAGATCACGGGATTGCACACTTTACGTATGAAGAGTTAACGATTAATAATTATTTATAAAATGTTATATTTAATTATTAAATACACAAAACATATAACGACCGTTAGTAATTAACGGACAATTGACTAACAACCGTTAACTAATAAAAAGGAAATAATTAAAGAGTGAATAATTAGAAAGTCGAGAAGTATCCGGAAGACCCATAGGGGTGCAACCAATCGGCCAAAGGGTTAGGTTTTCTAATCCTAGGCTAACTTGTCCTCTAAGTTTACTTACCTATATAAACAAGGCTATGGTTCATTATTGGGTACTCTTGTACACACTTAATACCCTAAAACTTGTGTCTTTTCTTTCCTTGGTGAAATCCGATCGAACTAAAACCCTTTAGGGTTGATCGAATTTTTTGAGTGTCAAAAAATTATTGTTTTGTGTTCTTTACTTGCATAACGTTAATTTGGTATTAGTACGTGTGTACAAGAACGTGAATCAAACACACTATTGTTTGATTCTTGGATTGAATTGCAAAATCGGTAAGGGGCAATTCGTGTAATCTGTAGGATCCTACGAAAATCCATTGTAATAATCCTCATTAATTAAAGATAACCTCAGATTTCTGTCCATCAAATCCCATTTTTTACGGGGAAACTTAAATTTTTATTTACTTACTATATTATTCCTACCACATCACGTTACCACAACAATTACCAAATGTTAACACTAGACCACGACATGTATTATGAAACGTAACTAGTTCACAAGAATTAGTATTTCATAAATCACAATATACACTAATTACAAATCTCACTAATTATCACTTAATTTTTCACTAATTACATTTGTTTTCTCTAATTCTCTACTAGCCAAATGGGCTGAAGTTATATCCGGCCCATCACCATCCCACTTTACACGGTTCCAGCCCATCTCAAAGCCCATACACTCTTTGCATTTTTCATGTGAATTCGACATGTAGCCATCTCCAAAACGTGCCTTGTCCTCTTGAATATTAAACGCAAACCTCGAATATTTTTGCACCATCTCATTCATGACCCACTAGACTAATCGAGTGCCAAGTTTCAGAAACTCAAGTCGAGTTTTAATATGATCGTGAAGACCAAATTGGTTGTCCCACTTCTACCCAAAACGTGTAGACAAAAATCACAAGACTCAATCATTTCGAACCACGATTTTTCCTACGCATTACAAATGACCATGTTAGAATATGGTGATGCTAAAAAGACCCTTAGGACAGCAACATAAGAATGTGACTCGCTAAACCCATTTGGTAACCGTTCAAAATTACAAACCGAATATATACAAATTATAAAAACAAAAGATAAGTTATCTACTCTATCCTATCTTTCTTAAAATCTTATCATGTCAAGATTTCATTCTCTAAGGACCCTTAGATCACTGCCATGGCACAGTAGTCATCAATGATTGGAGTTGGAAGACTTTGATAGTCAAAGAAACGTGTGTAATTTTATCTTTATATATACCACTCTCTTCTAACAGCCTACATTGCTCACTTCCCACTTATGTCACTCTCACTAAATACCTTAAAATCCCAGAAAGGAATGTCACGCATTTAGGAAGCATCGGATAAGAAATAAACACGTAAAAACGTGTCCTAGCTCGTCTAAGTGGACTGTCTCCATTCTTGTGCCTTCATTCAATCTTCACAGTTTCTTCACCACCTCTAGAAGGTGTAGTAAGTAGTCTACTAACCTTCCTTACATTCATTTCTCACGCGCACAAACTCATACATGCATGTTTCATTTTTACATTCGAGCGTATCATACTACTAATACTTTTATTTTACTTGAGTAAATTGCATGAAACCCATATGTATACAACCCTCACAGAAGACGGGTTAGAGACCATCCACACCCTAGCACACGTTAATAATATCATTCCCATGCACCATTCTTTACTTCATTCGAACATTTATATAAGTTATATATTTAGTTTGCATTCGTTAGTTTAAGTGACCCACCCAAAAGGTGGCGAGCCTCCACTGTGGAAGGCTTAATAGCCATCTCACACACCACTTTCACGTTACATGCATATTATGAGATCACTTGCATCATACCTCAACACGCTAAAACTAAACTTGAAAACACTTAGATATATTCTAAGTGTTATACACATTCGAACCAGCCCAAGTAGCCTATAAAATGACATCATAACTCGCGATCTAACTAAACGACCACGTTCTATTTTTACATGACCTATTACACAACGTAACTAGCTACACTTTTCGTTTAAACATCTTGTAAAAATAATCGAGTTACGACCCTTTAAAACAGCCCACGCAAATCGTATAAACCACTTTTGAAAACAACCAAAAACTAGCGACATGGACTTTATAGTCCATTAAGCTGTTTTATAAGCTATAGAATAAGCTGGCATATTGGCACTTTTAGATGTGAAAATGAGATAATAAAAATGAGCTTTTGGACATACCCAACTCGCCTCAAACCTTGCGGATTAAAAATGGTTAATGGGCTATATATATGGCTCGTTAAGGCCCATTTAGATGAAAAATAAGCTACTGACCGAATAAGCTATTAAAATAATTTGTATTAATCTTAAATAAGCCTCCTAAAAAGTCGCCCACCTTTTCTTCACCATTTTGACACTTTTGGACTAAAAATGTAACGCGATCTAACTGGAAGGACTAAAATTCCCAAACTATGAAACTTGAAGACTGAAGCTGTGAAAACAGTTTATAGAGGACTTAAATTGACATATCATCGAATTCCAAGCCTTATATGGACATATGGACAAGTTTTGGACTATTTTTGGACTTTGGACTTAACGAAGGACTAACGACGTAATGCAAGCACAGTTAGGGTAAAAAGTATAAAATATGGAAAGAACAAGGACCAACTGATTCTACTTGACATTCTTATTTTATCTTCCATTTTCCACCCTCACTTCATATGCATTTTTACATTTTAGTTATGCATTATTTAAGTTTCGTTATTAGAAATCTAACTACTTCACTTTGCATATCATTTCAGCATATTTTGAGAAGGTAATATTTTGGGTCGATTGATATAAGAATCAAGATAATATTATATATATATTATTTTTTTAACTTGAGGCATTTTAAGCATATCACACTCACATCACCGATCAAATCGTTATACGATTTCTCACTTTCACACTCGTTGTTAGTTGTAAGTCAGAATCTTAGACTTCCCTCATATTCAGGTCTCGTATTGAGGACGTTTCTGTGATCGTTTCCATAAGCCTTACTTGATCTTATAATTCCATCTTGTCAGATACACTCCAGGTGAGTCGTGGCCCCTACTTTCAATACTTGTTTTTAATAACTCTTTTGGGGGAGATACATGCTTCAAACTGTTTTAAGTTTACTTTTAGACTTTGAAAACTCTCATGATTTACTCAAAATCATCAACTATGCTTTACATGTTTTGAATCACCATTTGGAAGGGATATATGCTCGTTATACTTGCAAATTGCTTGCTTAGCTGAAACACTGTGTTTGAAAGATAACATTTCAACTACTCGTTGTAACCTGATATTGAGACTCATTATATGCATTCATATAGCGATTGAATGTACAGTTAACTTCACTATGATATTTCTACATTTCAATAGAAATAATTGCCAAGAATAAAATACGCATATTCTATGAACCCCTGAAACCTATATTGCCTAAGTTTACTTTATTGCCATAAAGTCCCTCGATCATGAGCCAATAATCACTGCGGTGAGCGCGAATATAGTGAACAGCTTCGAAACCTGTTAGAGGCTGACGACCTATCCCACTAAATACTTTGACGGAATGCCTTATGGTTAGTCGTATTTAGTCGTGATACACTATATTTGAGAAAAATAGGAATTGACAAATCACCTATTACATGAGGGCTAAACACCCATCAGTAACCTGATGTGGACACTGCCGTTTTACGGTAAATTGTTAACGTTTTGCGTATCATGAGGCTTAGGGCAATATAACTTTATGAATATATGAATGTTTCATATATATTAAGATACAGCTGTATCTAGTTAAACACCACTCCACACTGATAGATTTCAGACACTAGATTAATGTTTTCACTATGTGTTAGGATTATGTATCCTGTACTTGAAACTTAATTGTTATCATATGTGACTTAGTTGTGTCTTTTAATATAGACAGCCCAAATTGCTTGGTATATCGTTACTTTTAAAAGTTGACCCAGCACTTCATGTCGAGCGTATATCAAAGTAGCTCATTTTCATTTAAAACTTGAAACTTATGATCACTTGAGTTCATACATGATTTACCTGTGGATTCTTACCTAACGCAACTTACTATTTACTTCAGGATGTACTAGTATTTATTTCAACTATCACTGTACATCTCTTAAATTTATTGAAAGAAAGTTATTTTCTGTTAAACTCCACGAACTCACCAACCATTGTGTTGACGTTTTAAGCATGTTTATCTCAGGTAATTAACGGAGCAGGACAAGACACGGAGCGGGCATCTTATACTCTGATAAATAAAAGGGTGTAAAATCAAATATGTCATTCTTTCCAAATTACCACACTTTTCTGATTTTCAAATCAGATATTTCACCTTTACACCAAAACTATTATTTTGAATGACATATAACTTTCAAAACGCCTATTCTGGGCCATTTTTCTGAAATTTTAACTCGATCCTCACCGTAACAACCTAATTACTTTTCCGCTGCCACTAAACAAATTAGGGGGTGTTACATAATCCTTATAAATCCTAATTAGGGTTCATCACTATTGTTGCTTAGATTGATTCTTGTTTTGCTAGAATCATTAAGGTACGCATACGTTTAAATTCGGTTAATTAATTATGTTTTATTGTTCCTACACTTTTGCATGTGTTCTTTGATGCTTATTATATTTAATTATGATTGTCAAGATATTAATATTCAAAACATGACATATGTTAAACACATTTGACCAAAGTTTGTTTTGCTATTTTTTTTATTTGTGTTGCAGACACCTAAAAAGATGAATAAAATAAACATATGTGATACTGCATGCTAGCTACATCACAAACATATTGTATTGGTTTATGATGGCAATACGCGCAACATACTTCACAACTCTTGTTGGTTGTTAAAAAGTATACATCATCCGAAAGAAAAGAAACATACACTACTTTCTATAACATAATGTTTGATCAACATGTATATAAATTAACAAATCCCGGCCTATTAATAGTATCAAGTATTTGATATATCCAAAAAAATAAAGTTAGAAACATTTATATACTACAATTGATTTTATCGTATCAAATTTGCAATTAGGTAAGTTTGTAATAGCCAAGAGGTTAACCTAGTCCATGAGGATTGAAACATTCTTTCTGAACGTTGGGAATTTTTTTTTTCTGCTATACATATGCGCGCCATTAATCAACTCTATACATTTCTCAACAGATCAGAAATATCTAACTCATGGAAAACTAGGTTTTAATGCTTATGTGTTATCAAATAAAACATAGTCATATAGAAATTTGACGGGAAATAGATAATATCTGTATAACACTCAATAAGGTTTTTAAAGTATAATTTAATGAAAGTACTTAACTTGCAAATCATAGTAATATTTTTCTACAGAGCTAGAAAAATGAATAACAAAAGAGTTTCTTGTATATTTTATAAATAGTTGACTCCAAGTAAAAAAAAAAAAAAAAAAAAAAAAAAAAAAACTGGCTACGTTATACTTTAAGGTTATCGTGGGAGCACAACTGTAGATAAGGTTAACGGCCCCCATCCCGTGGAACATGCAATTTGACTTTCTAATTTCCAATAAACGGTGCGTCTACCCGCTTTCTCAAAGGCCAAAACCACGATAGGTGCACCCTTTAAAAACAATAACAATTTATTATTTATTCTTTAACTTTTTCTTTTATACATGTGGATATGAATATTTATGTACGCATAAATATTCATATAGAAGACCATTTCGCATACGAAAGATGCACACCAATTATAAACGTTACCTTTGTTTTGATTAGAAATGATTGTGTTTTGGCAAAAGCTTAAAAGGTAATTAATTTGGAGTACTACTGACATCCATCAATGTTGGATCGTGTCCTTAAAAGGTTTGTTAACTTGGTCAATTCTTAGACCATGCGTACTGGGCGCTGAAGCACCCATTTTTCCTCTCAACAGCGCCCAACAGCGCCCTCTCCCCCAAAACGAAGGGGCGCTGTTGGCTTAAATTTTGCATCACTCGCTGTTCTGACAGCGCTCTTTTTCTTCTTAACTTTTGCATGCCCCAATGAATAAACAATAAAAAAGGACTAAAAAAGGAATAAAAAAGGAATAAATTTTGCATGCCCCTCGCCGTTGGCTTAAATTTTATATTATTTAGTTATTATTATTAGTTTTTTATTATTAAAAAAAATAAAAAGGAATAAAAAAGGACTGCCACGTTTCAAACAACCCCCGACTCTCCACTACACCACTTTTTCAACAAAGCCCCATCCTATCCCACATGCTACGTGTCGAACAACCCCCCACTCTCCACTTCTCCCCACTACACATGGTCTTAGGCAACTCTACTCTCATAATTTAAGCTTCTACCATAACGTTTGTAGAAAATTCGCAAAAACGACCAATCTCTACCCTTTTGTGTCAAACATAGACAAGGTTTATCAACTTTTCTATTTCGGATTGACGACAAGGTCAGTCAAAACAACATAACTATCGGTCGACCAACACAAATTTTGACATTTGTTTTTGTCATGTTAGAGCTCTAGGTGTGGTGAGCAGTTTTGCTTACTCATTTGGGGCTCACGGGGTGCCACGTCACTTTAAGAAACCTCATTCTACAACCCCCTTTAGAGCTCTAGGTATAGTGGCGAAGCAAAACTCCTCATTTGGGGGCCCACGGGGTGCCACATCACTTTAACAAACCCACTTCTACAACCCCGTTATCACAACTTACTCATTTGGGTCCAACCACATCAAAATCTCTCTCTATCTCTATCTTTATTACTGACGAAAAGTACAAACAAGGACGAATTCGTGCCTCGCTGTGCAGACGACGAGGCCTCCTATGGCGAGCAATGGCGAACCTTGGCGGTGTGGTGGCGAAGGGCAACGAGTTTGCCACGTTGGAGTTGTTTGAATTTAAATATCTTGACAATCAAATAAATAAATAAATAAACATCAAAGCACATAATAGTGGAAGCAAGGATCTTAATTTAACACATAAATAGTATTACCGAATATTAAATAGTTACGTACCTTGATCCTAGCACAAACAAGGATCTAAACTTCTTATCTTCTCTTCAACAAGAACAAACAAGATTAACGTGAAACCCCTTACCTTTTTGTTTCACAATCCAAGATGAATATCTAAAGTAAGATATTACCTAACTCTTGTACACACGTACTATAACCAATCAAGTATTGATGCTAGTAAATGAACACGTAAAACCAAAACAATTTTGTTTTATCAAAAACCTTTTGGATCGACCCTATAAATAGGTATACGATCGGATTGGGACTAGCAAGGAAGAGAAGACAAACTTTCAGGGTTATAGTAATGCACTAGGTGAAAAACTAAAGACCATTGAGTTTGTATTTATAGTGAATTAGTATCTTGAAGCCTAAGCTAGTCGATTAGGGTTTTAATCCCTAATCCCAAAACCGGCCAACCCAAGATGTAAGGGTTCTAGATCCTTCTAATCCCCTAATTTCACTAATAGTCCTTCCACTATTTACTTAACGGTCGTTAGTCAATTCCGTTAATTACATAACGTCCGTTAGTCCTCATTTCGTGTCCAAATAATTAAAATACATAACTATTATATATATTAATTATTTACTTGATCATTCATACGTAAAGTGTGCAATCCCTCGGTCCCGGGTTCGATTCTAGTCATACACGATTTAATATTTTTCTAAAACTCTAACAGCTCCCACTTGAAAATCTATTAAAAGGGTAATGACATTGGTTAGCGTCTAGCAACACGCCAATGCCCCTAGTACAACTCGGGTGGTGGTCTCCTGGAAAAACCACTTGATGATTAATCATCATACTTATCTTTTTGTTTCTAATACTACATTAATAAAGATATGGATCTAAGTAATTCTTTATTAATAATTCTGTTTCTCGTTGTTTTTGATTGAGCAAGATTACCAAATCTTCTGAACCATTCAGGGGAGATCTTGGGTGCGGCCGCACAAACATCTTGTCAACCCTACGAGGGGCCCAGCTGTATTAAACTCCAAACAGTTTGAAGGAACAAATTCTATCTTGACTACGAGCATAACACATGCACTTCGCAACGCTTCCGAAAACAATTCGTATAGCTACCAGTTACGTATAGCGTTAAATTGAATCACAGAAATGCACTACATGCATGACAGTTATCTGGCATCTCAAGTCTGAGGATAAATATATTCACATGATTTACTTGATGACAAGATCCATAAAGTAAACTCATGACGGCGGGATAAGTCCTATATTCAAACATTTTGAATATCATGTGAAATTGGTATGACAACGCATCAATATACTATCAAGTATATTCTACCAATACTCAGATTTGCCTTAGTTTAATGATATTCCCATATCATTAACCGACAACGGACAGTTTAGAATATATAAATATATTCAAGGATATAAACATGCAAATATAGGATATATTATTAAGAAAATGATAAATAAACATAACCATTATTTTATTTCATTAAAATAATAACTGTTCAATAACATCCCATTATCCAAACATTAAAATAGATCAATGCATGATAATTCCCATTAATGAATTATGCCTCAAGTCATGTCAAACATACTTGTTGAAAAGGCATATATCAACTAATTTTTATCTATGGGAATTTTGAGGATACTTATTTCAAGAATTCAATTAATGAATTTCTTGTATGTGTTCTATCAATTATCTTGATAATGCCACATAATATTTCATACATACGTGACATCCTCAACCACGAATTTATGACAAGCAAACTATCAAACCTTTTATAGTTTAAAGTATTCTAATTATTTAATGTAAAATGCAACTATGCTTACAGTTAAGCATAACTAGTACAAATGGCCATTAACTAAGATGAAATCCTACCATGACTAGTATTGAGTGTCATCTCAATCTTATTAGCATAATTGTATGCAAACAACAATATGCTCTTTAAAATCCCGTAAACTTTAATATCCAATTGTGTAATCTTTGATACCTTCAAATCTTTCCAGATTTGTTGGCTATGACAATTACGCAACAATTTGCCATATGGTTCGTATTTAGAATTTAGGAGCTATTCCAGGATGAGGATGTTAATTCTAGATCTAACCATATCCATTACACTTAGTTATCTAATAACTTTCAATTAGATATTAATTTTGTCAAAAAGCATGATACAACATACAACATGATGTACATAAAAAATCCTTGCGTCAAACTTAGATTTATTCATGTCATATCTTTTCAAAGATATGTATCTATCTAGACTTTCTAATAGTATAATCATGTTTATTAGAATCAATTATTTTACCACTTATGTTTATAACAATAAACATATATTCAAGGCTGTATGTTTATTTTCTAAATTTCCACAATGAAGTTTCATTCCAGACTAAGTCTTAACATTTAATGTTAATGGAATGCTACTTCCTATCTGTTATACAACATACATGAAATAAGAAAATAAATATAACACTCCCACTAGCTTTCAGGGATATTAAGAGAATATCTTATTTTAATTATAAATCAATACTTGGATTTAATAATCAAATATAAGTATATCTCCTAGATGCATGCATTAATCCATTCATAAATGATTGCACTTTGTATACTTCCAAAGATTATTTTAATTCAAATACTCCTTTCAATTACTTATCGTCCTCGCACAAGTAATTACTCAAGAAAGAGTTTTGATATTCCATTGTTAATTTCATATAAATGAAACTAAGAATGACAATCATAATCTTTATACATTTAATGCGCTTAGAAAGAATTCCAATCACAGTTAATTGCTTAAGTGTGTTTGATAATCTTTTCATACATTAAATATGTATACAGAATTGTCCATTATGATTTCTACACATGAATTTAAATCTCTAGAATTTTATTCCTTTTGAGAAACTCATCATTATTCTATAGTGTAACTATAGAGTTCAAGATTAATTAAGTTTCCAAAACTAATTATCTTTATGGACTGCATCTAATCATTCATAGTATGAGTAACTTGCCAAATTCAATATTTGCAATTCTTCAACAGGTTTACCATAATCCTGTAACTCATAATCCTCAACATATTATACAAATATTTGAGATATCCTTGCGGATCTATGAATGAGAATTCCATCATCTTGAGATTTAACATTAACATGTTTAATCCTCAACATAACATTTGCTAGTGTGTTTTAGAAGATCATGTATCTTGTAATTTTATCTTTTCAAGATAAAACTCCCACTTGCCTTTTGTAATTTATAGACTATCTATAAATACTTAGCAAGTAGAGCAACACAAAATTGTTCTCTTTTAGGACATTACAAATACACATTGACAGTTCCTAACATGAAGTTTGTTAATAACCTACTCAAAATAGTTTTAACAAATTCAGAACTTCAATTTTAAGACTTAATGTGATTCATCACATTCCATAATAAATGGTGTCTTATTAATCTTCTAGGTTGGAGTCTAATTGAGTATATACAATGCATACTCAATTTCCTAACCTTGATAACAATTTTGGAAGAAAAGAAGATATACTTATCTTTTATCAAACAATATAATAAGAGTTTGATTTTTCTAAGTGAACGTACCATAACCATTATGTATTTCATTTAGGATTAATATTGTAAGACAATCTTACAATATGTAAGATAAATATATTTTGTTTTGGCTTACCTATTTACCAACTAAATCAAGTTAATGATGAAATAGATTTTCCGAACCAATTGCATGCTATATAACATAAGTACTTTTTGACCAAGTCACTTCATGTCCATGTCTTCACAAGAAGACATAAACTGTTATAATCCCATTTTTTGTTATAAATCATTGATCAACTCAATGACTTCTTGTATATGTTTTAAAAACATAATAAGTTAACGTCTTACTTTATTATAAGTCTTGTAACAATTAAAAGACTTCATATTTATATCTTTACAATAAAATATAAATATGCATAACTAAAGTAATCATGAACACCACCATTTGGTTTCAATAGTTGTGAAACCAGAATCAAGCCCATCTAGGATCATTAGTAACATTGATTGCATACACAGCGGAATAAGAACAACACAATCAACATCACTAACAAGGTTGTTTTTATTAAACATAAAATAAATAAACTACTACTACTAACGAACACTTAAACACGTTTAATCGACTCTCATTGAAGAGAAAATTTCTATTAATTGAATAAATGAGTTCGTTGTAACCCTAGACGCCTACCCTCTTTCTATAATAGAGGGAGGTTACAAAAACCCTAGCTTACTAAGAAAGCTATCTAACTATTACATATTAGGACCCTATTGTTTCTTCTTTCTTCATTCTTGCTTGTGGTTTTGTAATCATCAAATCTGTAATTCCCAACAATCTTCCCCTATTTGATATTACAAAACAATCTGGGTAAAGACCATAAAATAACAACTTACTTTCTCCATTTTACCGAGAATAAACACGTACTTTTTTATTAACATTTAAGCCAACGAACTTTGCAAATATTGTTCCGATATCAACAAAAAGTTATATTTTATTTGCACCATTCGTCCCTGAGCTAACGGCCGTTAGTTCCGTTAGTTATTATGTGACAACGTTAGTCCATTTAGCCAACGATTATTTGCAACGTTAGTCCTTTATACATTTTTGTCCGTTTTTAGTCGTTTTCATCCGTTCTTCTTACGTTTTCATACGGTTTTGTCCATTTTTTTTACGTTTTCGTCTGTTTTTCTTACGTTTCATACGGTTTTGTCCCTTTCTTTTTACTTTTTCGTCCGTTTTTCTTACGTTTCATACGTTTTCGTCCATTTTTATCCGTTTTCGCCCGTTTTTCTTACGTTTCATACGTTTTTGTCCATTTTTCATCCGTTTTTATCGTTTTTGTCTAATTTTCTTACGGTTTTGTCTGTTTTTATTCGTTTTCGGATGTTTTTCTTAAGTACGAAAAAAAAATTAAAAAATTAAAAACAAATTAAAAAATTAAAAAAAATTAAAAAATTAAAATAAATTTAAAAAGAAATTAAAAAAATAAAAATTTTAAAAAATTTTAAAAACTAAAAAAAATTAAATAAATTAAAAAATTAAAAAAAAATTCCGAAAATTTTTTTTGAAAATATTTTTTTTTCGCAAAAATTAAAAAAAATTAAAAAAAAATTTCCGGAAATTTTCGAAAAAAAATTAAAAAATTTCAGAAATTTTTTTTTTAATTTTTCCCAAAAAAAATATTTTCGAAAAAAAAATTTCGGAAAAAAAATTATTTTTCATAATTTTTTTTAATTTTTTAATTTTTTTTAGTTTTTAAAATTTTTTAAAATTTTTATTTTTTTTAATTTCTTTTTTAATTTATTTTAATTTTTTAATTTGTTTTTAATTTTTTAATTTTTTAATTTTTTTTCGTACTTAATAAACGAATATGTTGAGGAGATCTGACAAAATGGTGGGTAAGAAACGCTGGAAGAAGATGATGGGTATAGTTAAGAAAATTGGACAAAACGATAAAAACGGATGAAAAATGGACAAAAACGTATGAAACGTAAGAAAAACGGGCGAAAACGTAAAAAAAAAGGGACAAAACCGTATGAAACGTAAGAAAAACAGACGAAAACGTAAAAAAAAAAAGGACAAAACCGTATGAAACGTAAGAAAAACGGACGAAAACGTAAAAAAAATGGACAAAACCGTATGAAAACGTAAGAAGAACGGATGAAAACGACTAAAAACGGACAAAAATGTATAAAGGACTAACGTTGCAAATAATCGTTGGCTAAATGGACTAACGTTGTCACATAATAACTAACGAAACTAACGGCCGTTAGCTCAGGGACGAATGGTGCAAATAAAATATAACTTTTTGTTGATATCGGAACAATATTTGCAAAGTTCGTTGGCTTAAATGTTGATAAAAAAGTACGTGTTTATTCTCGGTAAAATGGAGAAAGTAAGTTGTTATTTTATGGTCTTTACCTAACAATCTGCATGAAGAAACAATGCTAAAACATGTCATCACAAATAATAAGCTGCACATCATAAATCTTCTTCCCCTTTTTGTAATCATCCAATAGGGGTCTTGTGCATCTCGTAAACGCTTCCCCTCAAGTGATGCATGTAGATGATAAGTATATGATCAATAAGCTTCCCTTTAAAAGTATACTAACCATCTTCTTGAATCATGTTCCAATTAAGAATTATCCCATGAACTGAACCTCTAAAACGAACCATGCAACAAATGCCTTTAACCCTATCTGTTTTAGTGCGAACAAGATATGTTTATTACACCTCAGTTATGGATTGTCGTCCCGGACGTTCATCATCCATAACCGCCCATTTGATCCCAGATCAAACCCTATAATAATGCGTGTGGTCCCGGACCTTCCACGACATCATTACGTTAGGTACTAAACAGCTCGTAAACACCAAACCAAATAAAAGTAACCAAGCCATAAGCATCACATCGTCCAAAATCCAAGGGCGTCTGAGGACCTACTATATCAAATATAACAAAAGAAGTACCAACTGAATCCACCATAACAAGCAGCAGAAACCATCAGCAGGAACCACCAGCAAAAACCAAATAAAAACCAGCAGGAACCAACCAGTAGAAACCGAAGCAACCAGCAGGAACCAACTAATATATATATATATATATATATATATATATATATATATATATATATATATATATATATATATATATATATATATTTCTAACTAAAGCAGCAGAATCCGAACAGCAGAAACAAGAAACGCAGCAGCAGAAACAAACTAGCGTAGCAGCAGTATCAATAGGTAGCAGCAGAATAAAAATATTGAGCCGCAGTATTTGAAGACCAATCGTACCATGTTTCCACAAGACAACAACATCAAATTTAATAGGCCAATCACATCAACTTATAGCTTCGGTCCATGATGTAGAAACGACAAAACCCATTAAATAATGCATCGCCCAATCAGATCAATTAACCAGTAGCAGCAACATCCATTTTCCCCCAACTAGGAAACGACAAACAAGCCCCACTATTGACTTTAACAATCACATGAGTATGGCAGATCATAACATTGACCAAAAACCACAAGCGACCGATTAAAAGACTTTAATCAGTACAAGATGCAATTTAATAATCAAATCCCCATGTGTCTATAATGAAGGGACATGATATCCTAACACCCCCTGTAGGGGGGGGGGTGTTGACTTTTGCCTGCTGCCGCCGCTTGTACTGTCTGCTTTGTCGGGTTGTACATTTAGCTAAAAGTAAGGAGGGCCCACATGTAGGGGGTGTTAGCCTAACACATCCCATGAAGAATTGTTCCAAAGTCCCACAATCAATCAATCCGTATGAATTAAATCAAACACCATGTGAATACGGCAAACCATAAGTAATCAACCCCACGTGAAGCTCATACAACAACCAGATCAAATAACCCATAAGCGACAAAATACTACCAATATAATATTCCATCCATTAATTGCATATAGTAGCAGTATGAGATTTAATGTGATAAATATGATTGTGTCATCAGCCAATCAGATCGATCATACCATGTGCAAACGCTGACCCAATATTTAATAATGAATCAATATAGAAACGAATCATCAAGATATTGAATCCGAACCAGTCCCACAATAGAATAAACCAAAAATAATACCAGATCGATACCCATGATTACAAAAGTAACGATTACCTCAAACATTCAAAACTGCTGCTGTGCGATCCAGATCTGCTTCTGTTCCATCGAAACTGCTCCAAAACTGCTCTTTTTCAACAACGAACAACCTTGTAGATCCCTAGATATCGAGAGCCACCCTCTCTGATACCAATTGTGAAACCAGAATCAAGCCCATCTAGGATCATTAGTAACATTGATTGCATACGCAGCGGAATAAGAACAACACAATCAACATCACTAACAAGGTTGTTTTTATTAAACATAAAATAAATAAACTACTACTACTAACGAACACTTAAACACATTTAATCGACTCTCATTGAAGAGACAATTTCTATTAATTGAATAAATGAGTTCGTTGTAACCCTAGACGCCTACCCTCTTTATATAATAGAGGGAGGTTACAAAAACCCTAGCTTACTAAGAAAGCTATCTAACTATTACATATTAGGTCCCTATTGTTTCTTCTTTCTTCATTCTTGCTTGTGGTTTTGGAATCATCAAATATGTAATTCCCAACAATAGTATTTCAAGTTAATTTATTTACTTCATATATTTATGACATTCCAAGAATACATTAACATTCAAATTTGAAGTAGTATTAGATTACTTCATATATTTATGCCATTTCAATAATACATAAATATTTAGTTTGAAGTAATCGCATTATCATATTGACACTTGTTCTAATAAGAATCTAATTTAGAACTTGCAAATTAACATAGTTTCATTACATCAGTTGATCTGCTAGTAATGAAAGTATGTAATTTACCTTGTCATCAATATCTATGTCAAGGTCTCACTTACACTAGATATTAATTCCAAGTGTTCTATTTATTAGATGTGAATAAATCACATTAGAACATTAATTCTCTTACGATGCAGTCAAGAGAATCCTTTAAATCATATTCATTTGTGTTGTTGCTTGCACACAATTAAGATTT
Source organism: Artemisia tridentata subsp. tridentata (assembly GCA_021014915.2). Lineage (NCBI taxonomy): Eukaryota > Viridiplantae > Streptophyta > Magnoliopsida > Asterales > Asteraceae > Artemisia > Artemisia tridentata. The sequence goes on along the minus strand of CP139501.1, from coordinate 56,918,154 downwards.
CTCCCACTTGTGCATGGAACAACATCATGTATCAGATAAACAACTCGTCAATCGTTTGTTTATGTGATCAATATGATTGTGTCATAGATATTTGTAGATATAAAACCACCTTGTCTAGTAAGAAAACGCACATGACTATCCTTAAACCACAAGTGTCTACAATTGGAAAGTAATTATCTCAAGACATTCTAGAGATAATCTGGGTTACTACCAAGATAACAAGCTTGTAGCTCCCACTGAATTACAGATCATTACATTAATATATGTTATTCAGTAATTACAACACTATGCTCCCACTGGATTTGACAACATTATAAGTGTTTCATAACCAGTAAAAGCAAATAATGTGCTATTTACTTTCCTACACCTTTGAGTAATCCCATACGTAACAATTACTTAGGTACTAAAGAATGTATTCTACTTTGTAAATGATGGACTATCCATCATTGCAATTAACTTGGAAAAATTGGGCATGCAATTTCTTCCTTAATTTGACTACCATCCCCACAATGGTATGTAGCATCAAAAGTGGTCAAAGCACAACAACTAGACAAAGTGTGCTAGTTTGCCTTTTACCAATTTTTCGGTAACTAGTCTAGCTTCTAATTTAATAACTCATAAAATGTGAAATTTTCTTAACTATTAAAATTTTGCTATGAGTTATTTCTTAGAATTTAGACAATTCTAATTTTCCCATTATACCTTTCTCATTAATGAAAATGTATATGGTTTAAGTCTCACTCTTCTCAAAGAAAGTAGACTTGGTTTGTTCTTTTAGTAAAGTTGACTCTAGCCTAAATCCCTACGGGTGTAGATCAATTTTCCACTAAAAGAATGCCCCACGTTTACGGTTTTTAACGTTGCATTAATACATTAAATGAATTTACAAAATTCAATTTTAGTATTTTCGATAATAATTTTTCAAGAAAAGAAAATTACCCAGGAAATACAATATATCCATTTAATTTTCTTGAAAACTAGGATCCAACTTTCCATAGTTCTACCACATCAGTTGATCTGCTAGCAGTGAAAGTACAAAAGATGGTAACTTGTCGTACAATAATCGCGAAACAATTTTCCGACTCCGAAATTTATGGGAATTACATTTGCCAAACAATTTGCAATGTAATCATGTTTCTTCCCATCTCATGCTTTAAGTCTCAAGGTCTCACTTATAACTTAATTAAGTCGTCTAATTTAGAAACTTGTAAATTCACATAGATCCATTACATTCAGTTGATCTGCTAGTAATGAAAAAAATGCAATTTACCTTGTCATTAATATCTATGTCAAGGTCTCACTTACGCTAGATATTAACTTCAAGTGTCTCTTATAATTAGATAGCATGGACTTAAATTTTATAGGGTATTTATTTTGATGTTATAATCAAAATATGTACAAAGATGCATGCACTCATCTTCGTATCATAAGTTTTCAAAACTATTTTAATTACCAATTTGCTAAGAGTTAAATCAACAAAGTTTTAATTGAGGTGTTGAGAAACTTACAACTTTTCCTTAAGATGCTTCGTACATGTAATGGTTGTACTTGGTAAGTCTAATTTGACGCACAGGCGAGCGGAGAGACAGAATGGAGTCTCTTTAAGGTCACAATTTAATGCGAAACCAACCTTATACCCACTTTATAGTTTGTCAATATTAGGTCCGCCGCTTCGACCATTTGTACAGTTGCATCAATCAATTAAAAGTTTATGATTCTAAGTCTTATAAAATTATGTTGTAAATTATTAAATTGCTAGTCTCGCCTGGGAGCAAATTACCGTGCGAAGTGAACTACTGTCGGTACATAAGACTTGGCAATAAATAATTTACGACATTAAGGTTTCATAGTTATTAGGTCCATTTAATTTTTATACCAAAAATCACCCTCTTTTTGCTTACAATTCAAGAACAATTTAAACAAATAAGACAAGTAATTTTAACAAAAATTAAATAAACACAAATAACGTATATAATCTTAACAATTAAATCATATAGCCACATGCAAACCTTTTGATAAATCCTATTAATAATCTCTATGTGAATAATTATGTATATTATTAATAAAACTCCCATTGGTTTTCGAGCGCATTGTACCCAATGGACCACAGACGCCAACAATTGACCGCGTAAGTTCTAATAATAATATACCACATTGCACATAACTGATTCATTAATATATTAGGTCTTCCCTAATTTTAGATCTATCTAAAACATGTAGCAAATAAAACAAACCCTAATCCATGATTTCTTTGCATGAAAAAATCATGGATCATCCAGGAACGTAACCCTTTATTCAAATAAACACATAAACATAACATGTCCTAATTTAGGGTTACAAAACTAACTTTTTAATAAAAGAAGGGTCGAACCCCCCCTAAATTATGTACGATTTATATTTTTATGTTCTAAACTAAACATAAATCGCTAACATGTAAATCCAAATCAAGATTCGATTTTTATTATGCGTTTAGGTAATAACAATTACATGTAAAATTGGCTCGTGATGCCACTGTTTGAATTTAAATATCTTGACAATCAAATAAATAAATAAATAAACATCAAAGCACATAATAGCAGAAGCAAGGATCTTAATTTAACACATAAATAGTATTAGCGAATATTAAATAGTTACGTACCTTGATCCTATCACAAACAAGGATCTAAACTTCTTATCTTCTCTTCAACAAGAACAAACAGGATTAACGTGAAACCCCTTACCTTTTTGTTTCACAATCCAAGATGAATATCTAAAGTAAGATATTACCGAACTCTTGTACACACGTACTATAACCAATCAAGTATTGATGCTAGTGAATGAACACGTAAAACCAAAACAATTTTGTTTTATCAAAAACCTTTTGGATCGACCCTATAAATAGGTATACGATCGGATTGGGACTAGCAAGGAAGAGAAGACAAACTTTTAGGGTTATAGTAATGCACTAGGTGAAAAACTAAAGACCATTGAGTTTGTATTTAAAGTGAATTAGTATCTTGGAGCCTAAGCTAGTCGATTAGGGTTTTAATCCCTAATCCCAAAACCGGCCAACCCAAGATGTTGGGGTTCTAGATCCTTCTAATCCCCTAATTTCACTAATAGTCCTTCCACTATTTACTTAACGATTGTTAGTCAATTCCGTTAATTACATAACGTCCGTTAGTCCTCATTTCGTGTCCAAATAATTAAAATACATAACTATTATATATATTAATTATTTACTTGATCATTAATACGTAAAGTGTGCAATCTCTCGGTCCCGGGTTCGATTCTAGTCATACACGATTTCATATTTTTTCAAAACTCTAACAGGAGTGGCGAGGTGATGGCGAGCCCACACCTAGAGCTATTATCACAACTAACCACAACTTACTTATTTGCGTCTCACCACTTCCTATTTTTTTTCACATATCCAAATAAAATAAAATTCATTCAGTAAAATAAAAATACAATGTATCATATTAAAAAAACATACGAATCATAAAATAAAAATACGAAAAACAAAAAACAATACGAAAAAAAACACGATACGGAAAAAAAATCATACAACACCATTAATCATCTCATTCGTCCCATTTGGGATAGTTTCTCAAAACCTCTCACACGTGAATATAATGCAAGCTTCTCCCACCAGATTTGAAAAACATTACAAGGTTTAAAAAACATTAAAAGTTTAATGTATTACCAAATATATAAACATTATGTTTATTGAAAAAAAAAAAAAAAAGCTCCATTGACACTACAGTACCAAAAGGATGAAAAATTACTTCGTCGTGCATACGACGAGCTCAACCTTGGCGAGCTATGGCGAAGTTCAGGGGAGTGGTGGCAAGCTTCGACGAGTTTGCCATATCACTTTGGCGAACCCACACCTAGAGCTCTTATAAATATTCCTAGCACCACTAGAAAAACTGACATCACCATCAAACGAAATTTGTTGGTAAAGAGCCTAGAATTCATTGATGATTAGTAGTGTTACCAATGACTTCAGCAACAACCATGTTGTTGGGAATTTGTTTCTCACTTTACACACAACAAACTATCATAAGGTAAATACTTTATTAAGTTCTGCTAAAAAAATTATAACAAAAAAATCGTTGGTAAAAGTAGTGGGAGTGTTCCTTCCAATATACCAACAAATTTACCAATCGTTGGAAAATAAAGAAGTTGGGTTTGCATATTTTTGTAGCTAAACGCATTTTTACCAACGAGTACATAACCGTTGGTAAAGTTCTGTTTGTGACGGTAGATTTTCTAGTAGTCTAGGGTCAACTTCTTTTGAGAGTGTCATAGTAGTCGATAGACCAATTTTTGGGTGCCACCTTAGTCGATGAACACATTGCCCCCTATTATAATATATACTAAAAACGATTTTTGAATGGGCTAATAGTGGATCATCAAGGTGGTTGTTATGTGATAATGCTACATTTGATTGGGCTATGTTTTATGCTTAACAAGTTAATCACCAATAATACTATGTAGGCAAACATTGTGGCACCCTGTGGTCGGTCCATTGAACCCCCATCTTTTACTGTTCACGTATGATTTCAGTTAATAACCCTCCTGATACAAATTCGACAATCACAGCCAAACATCTATTTAAGATCTTCTGCATCCCTCAGCCTAGAAAATTCCAGATCCCCTCGGCAAAAAAATTTCCCCTCCCCAAGAGTTTCCACCGCCTTAAAACAAATAGCATCCTTCCAGATCTTCCTACCTCAATTCAGTCTCTTCACTACCGTCCGCCCGAACTAAACCAATCAAATGCACAGATATTGAGTAAGGTTTATAAGCTCTAATTACCTATTGGTTTGTAGGAATGAGTGGTTATTAAAATAGGTGAAGCTGTTGTTGGAGCTCTACAACGTCAGTTTGCTGTTACTGTAGTCAATTCTTCGATTAGTTCTTAATTCATATCATTCTTACATCACGCCTATGCCGTTTAATGAGGTCAACGTGAGCCTTTTATGGATGTAGTCAGGATGAGTAATCAGACGATTGATTGGGCGGACAAATTTTATTTCAGGTAAGTTTATGATAAGCCATTTAAATGCTTTTATCTCTTTGATTCGAGGGGGGGTTGTTTGGGATCACTTATTAAGAATGCTTAAGTGATAACTGTGCTTTGACATAACGGACAACCAGTTTCAGTGTGTATATGGAGGGATAGTGATTAATGAGGTTATTTGAATTGCGTTTTATTTAAGTCAAATGCATAAAAAATACAAATGGTTTATTAACTTGAAGAAAAGTGCAGTGCTATTGTATGCACTAAACCATTAATCAACTTATCATAAATTTTTTATTAACTAAGATTCAAAAACAGTGGTAAACTTGCGCTTGATATGCTCTTTCTTTCGCGGATGATAGGTCACTTGAGATTAAGAGAGGATAAGCCTCAAGATGTTCTTGAAGATACTGTGGAAGCTGTCGCTGAAATAATAAAGACCGAAGCCATTACTGCTAAATTTTCGAAAGATGGTCAGTCAGTCGATCAGCTTACTAGACCTTATTTAATCATTCTGGTAAGGTAGAATTCTTGCCTTCATTGGCTTGAAAACAATAAAAATGATTGTCAATGGAAATTGCTTTTTCAGGTTTCTGTGCGAAGATCAAATGGATGGTGGTGAGGACAAGTCATGAGCATGTTGCTGTTTTTGGGGGCTGAAATGGGGTTTGAAACGAGTGGGTTTAGGGGCTGAAATGGGTGGTTTTGGGGACTCAAATGGGTTAAATTTTTGGGGCTGAAGTCGGGCCATTTAGCTACTGAAATGGGGGCTGAGACGAATGGGTTTGAGTACTGAAACGGGGGCTGAATTAGGTGCGTTTGAATGCTGAAATGGGTGCGTTTGGGGGCTGAAATGGGTGGATTTGAATGCTGAAACAGGGCCTATAACGTGTGGGTTTAGGGGCTGAAGTTTGGATGCTGAAATGGGACTGAGACGGGTGCCTTTAGGGGCTGAAATGGGTAGGTTACACTGTTGTTATACTACTTTGCTGCTCGGACATGTAAGTATATCATGGATAAAAATACATGTAAGTTGACAGTAGTAATAAAGTATTTGCAACGGCTAAAAATAGTTATTGTCAGTTACGTCAAGGTTTCTTAACAGAAAATCAATCACAAAACCTATTGAATGATAATAGTAGACAACCATTGGTTTGTCCTAAGAACAGTTATTGTAAAATGCATGATGTCTTCTTGAGAAAAAAATGATTGAATGTAAGTTTTGGATTCTCTTAAGAAAGCAGGAAGATGATATGTGGATAACCATTTAACTGACATTGTCACAGTATTTGAATATTTAGTAATTGACATTGTCTCAATATACTAATTTTGGGTTAAAAAGTCATTGGTTTAATTTCTACATTTTATGAACAGGAGGGAAAATGGGTTATGTGCTATATGTGATGTTTGTTGCCAATGTGGATTATGGGATTGCTGTCATGTATCTTTATTACTTTTATATCTATTTAGTCGGTTATAATTTAGCATGTACAACGATGTAACTGATCGTGCATAGTTGTCTTTGGTTAAGTGAGAAACATAATCCGAAAACTTATGAGCATAATGACCTGAACTTACGTATTAATCAACTTAGTGAAAATGTTTTCAGTTGCAATAGTGAGTGCTGAGTAGCAATAGTCCTACAAATATTGCTTGACAGTGAGATTGATGCTCACCCTCTTTGTCATATTCTTTTTATTCTACATGAAAGATAAGCCGATTTAAGAATTATGACGTTATATCTTCTAAAGCGTATTCATCTTAGTTCAACGGTTACTATCAGAATTTGGCAATGGGTGTTGAGAAGCAGCAATGATTCCAATTCGAATTGCAATGCAAACAGGTTCAGTAAATTAGAATGGATCTTAGAGGTACCCTTGCCAAGCGCCTCCAACAATAGATTGTGATGTGGTAAAGACCTACACCTGAGAATACATGCTAAAAGGGTCAGCATAAAGCTCGTGAGTTCATAGGTTTAAGTAAACAACAAGTTATGTATGGACCACAAGATTTCAACGACAATGTATTCCAAATATGTTCATGAAAAGTATTACTGTTGCACTAAGCTCATGAAACCGAAGCCTTAACAGTTAGTTCATGTTATCACCCAAAACAGGTGCTTTGCCAAACACCTGTACCACATCAAATGAAATGCGTCCGTTTGACCAGTTGGAGCGACCAACCCGGACGGGGGAGTTTACCCCCAATAGATCTATTCATAACATTCGCGCTTACAACGTAATTAACGGTTCATGATAGTGGGGAATTTATGGCAAACGACAACAACTTAGGCAATCAATAAATGTTTAGTACACTTGTGTCCATGTAAAAACAAGCGATGTATTCCCACCCCAAGTATTTCAAATCGAATAGTAAAACAGTAAAAATGGGACTATGAAACTCACCTTAGGAAAACAAATCTCGTTTGGTATTTTGTAAACGGCGATATAGGTCCAATAACTCTAGTCGCGACCTAAATATACATATGCCTTAGGCTTCGAAAACAAAGTCAAGCATGCAAGTTTATACTCTACATTATCACTTGTACATGTTGTTGTAACATTTGTTGTCAAAATTTAATTACGTCATTTTGATCATTTATTAGAAATTACCACTTTTAGAAACATAACTTGTTTATTTCATAACCAAGTTTTAATCGTTGCGTTAATATGTTTCATAATTCTCTAACGCGTCTAATAGGTATACACATGGTTCTACCATTTCCGTTTACTTTATTTTAACCAAAATATACTCAAAATGGTCTAAAATCTATCCTTAAAAATTCCATCAGCTTTCTTTTAGCCAAACAACATGCTGTCAAAATTTATATGTTGCGGCCACATTCTTTTGGCCATAACTTTTGTGTCGTAACTCCGTTTCTTAAGTTTAACCTATCCACGCAAAGGTATTTAAGTGTACTCTAGGCTTTTCAAGGTCTCGGCTAGTCTAGATTTCATTTAATCTCAGTTTTCATCCTCTAAAATTCTGGACATAATGCTTTTATTTTCTGGAAATATAGTTTTTGTCGTCTATATTGAAAATAGCGTATCTTTTTTGTTATAAGCCCGTTTTAACTCATTCAAGCGACAACGTTTTCGTTATTAAGTCTATTTTCTATATTTCTAGCCTATTAATGCCCCTGAGCTACTGATTTTTCCAGTTCTTGTAAAGTTGGAGAGATTGCTTATTATAAATATCAAAAACTATTTTCTAACCTTCTAGTCATTATATTCACTTAACCACAACTTCCATGCTAGTCCTAGCTTCTCCATCAACTTTCCAACATAACCATAGTGATCTAAACTTAAACTTAACTATATTCATAGTCCATGTAATAAATTATCAAGCATGTCTAAATATACAAGTTTACTAATATTCACATTTATAAGGTTTGTTACCACCATTTTTATGAAGAGTTTTTCCTAGTTAGTTTCCTTGTAACCAAGAATTAAAAAAAAACATATTCTTTATTAAAGGATCATTAGTAAATGTAAATCTTTTCAACATGTACTAAGTGATAATGAGCATAAATACTTGACAAGCATATAAAATATGAAAACCATGGGGTGTTAGTGAGTTCACTTACAAGAGTGATTTGTGAAATGAGTGTTGTAAAGTACTAGATTAACCACAAGAATTAAGCTCCAAAACCTTTGGTATTATGTCCTAATGTTCTTGATCTTTGCCACAACAACTCTTTCTCTTCTTGCTCCTTTAGTGTGTGTCGAATTTATGTATGGAATGGAAGGGTGATATATATATATTTTTTCTTACTTGGCTATTAGGGATGAATTGTGAACTAGTTTGAGGCTATATATACTTGAAGTTATTCAAAGAGTGAATAGGAAGGTCAAATGTCATAATTTGGTCAAGGGGGGAGGGAGGCCGGCTATAGGGTGGCTAGGGGGGGGGGGACATGGGAGACAAAAATGTGGCTTAGCCCAAAAGTGGAAAAAGGTAAACATGCTTTGTGGCGAATTTAATTATTATGTTGAACTTGTCTAACTAATTGTGTAGAAGTCAAAAGGGGGGCGGCCATGGGTATAATTTGGGATAAAATGAGTAGTTTTAATACCAAAGTGTATGTGTTGTATGTATTGGGTGTTAAAAATATGTATTGGTTGTTGTTTCGGTGATTAACGAAAATTATACGTAATTAAACGTAAGTTGTAAAGAAATTACTTTAGGTGTCAGAAAATATTTTTGAAACTTTTGTAATAATTTTGGAAGTATGAATATACCTTAAAAATAATCGTTGAGAAAATTGGGTATGTCGGGTGTTAAATATTGATTAACAATTAACGTTTGTTGAATTTAAAACCGTAAGTAATTAAAGAATAGAAATTTGTTTTATAGTTTAAGATTGTGAAATGGAGCAGGAGCAAGATACTGGAGCGTTGTGGACTAAATTTAACCTAAGTCCTAGTGCACTTGAAATTTATTTCAGGTCGGTTCAAGTAAAAATTATATGTGAATTGTTTTCGAATAAATGTCAAGAAAATAAATTCGAGTTTGGAAATAAATGTTGAAATGGAAAATTACGGGTTTTTACATATAGCTTTTCAAAATCAAAAATAAAAATAAAAAGGGTGCGTTTGATTTTTGTTCAACTCGCCAAAAAGGAAAATTAATATAGGCAAGGCCTTATAATATTTTTACAACGTTCTTGATCCTATTAATAGTTTGCTGGGTGATCTTTTAAATGGTTCAAATCCGAAGTCCTAAACTTGTGTGGTTTGTTCGCAATAATTTATTGAAAAGGGGTGTTGGGACGTTTTTATTAAAGGGTGTTTGTTTGATGTGCGACTAGCCCAAAACGAGGCTCAATTAGAGACGGGGCGAGACCAAGTTTTTATAACGCTTTTGTTCCTTTAATATCTATGCTGTGAGATCTTTTAAATGGCCAAGTTCCAGATTTTATTGACTTCATTTGATAGTTAAAATAAATGGACAAAGAGAGGCTCATGGGGCGTTTCTTGACCAGAAAAGAAAAGAATAGTTTTGAGTTTAAAACAGGCCCTACTGCCTAGCCTTTGTCATACGTTTTTGGGACTCGTGCTCCTAGTTTTTTTGAGAAAACGTCATTCCGGACAACTTTCATGTTTTAACTTTTTGATAAAACATAACAGAAATGCCTTGTTTCGCGTGTTTTAACATTCTGTTACAGAATGTTTAATACAGATTTTAAGAAATTTCAATTGGCCGTTTCTTTTGACTTGTGTACTCGTTTTTGGTGATTCAAATTGCTATGTCTTCATTTTAATATTATCTACAACAATATATAAACTACCAAATCTATATGTGGTTGGTTTAGTAGGTGTTAGGAATATAAATATTCATCTGAAGACTCGGTCACCCCGAGTACTCATTAGCACTTAATAGCTCGTAGGAATATTAGTATTATTAGTAATAGTTTAGTTAATATAGAACTTGTGGAGTGGGTCGGGTCTTTACCCTCTGTCAGCTCACTCCACAGCCCACTCGGGGCACCAATATTATGTACTATATAAAGCCCTTCCCACACAAGGGAAGGGTTGGACCTTTCACTTCTCTAATCATACAACTTCTACTTCTCTCTCTAAAAAGGTTCCCAACTCACTTTCTCTCTCTACAAATCTCTATTCTATTCGGCCTAATCTAAATCCAACGTGTTATGTGGAAAACTAGAAGGGGGGGGGGGTGAATAGTTTTACGTCTTTTTAATTTATGAAAACTTTTTGTTTATTATTATTATTTTTAAAACTTCGATTCGATCTTATGTGAATTCAACTCTTGATCAATATGAACAAATATAAATAAATATAGATAAGCGATGCAAGTAAAGTAAATGAAATGAAATGAAAGATAGGGATGGAAAGATCAAACCACAACACGAAGATTTATAGTGGTTCGGCTACAAGGACACCTTCCTTGCCCTACTCCACTCCTCGAGTCACCTACTCGAGAGTTCACTTCACTATGTCAACAAACTCCCTTATGGCGGAGAAACCTTACACAACTTTCGCTTACACCGTTTTAACGACACAAAGCTAAATGTCGAGTTCTAATCGTAGCTAGAACCAATCTCACAACTTCTTCACAACTTCTTCACACCGGCTTCACAACTTCTTCACGGCTACTTCACGACTTCTTCACGACGGCTTCACAACTTCTACACTACTTCTTTACAACACAGCTACTTACTTACACTTAGATCTACTTATCACAACTATACAACACTTTATCAAACACTTTACACAACTACAAAATAATATGAGTTAAACTACAATACTTCTTCTCTAGTTGAAGGAATATTCTTCTTTTGCACTTTGATGGTGGAAGCTTGGATCACTTAGAAACCAATGCTTAAGAATGTATGATCAAAGGATTTTAGAAAGGATTTAGAAAGATGAGAGGAGATTTAGAATAGAAGGTTTGGGGTGCAAAAGGTGAGGAAAAAGTCCAGAGATGAACCAGTATTTATAGCAAATCTGAGACTAGAGGAGCGGGGTCCCCTTAAAAGGTGGCCGTCCCTAAATTAAGGCCGCTAGTATATTTAAGGGCGCCCAACCCGAACTTGCTCAGATTGTCTTTTGTGAGAAAGGTTTTTTCCGGAATTTTCACATTTTGGTTGAAAATTTGAATTCATAAATTTTTAAAGGATTAAACATTTTATTAATACCAAAAATGATTTCTAAAGATAAAAATGTTTGGCATTATATAAAAAATCTAGTGATTAAAAAAATGTTCATTTGAATCATATAATGCAATTAAGCATTTGTTTATTCATACCTTAAGTGATTGAGTTGTCAAAATAGATAATTTAACAACTAAATACTTGTTTAACGTCATAATCTTTCGTTTAATGATTTTAACATTTTCGTGATTATCAAAATAATTGAGATATTGAAAAAATTTTTTAATAAACGTTGTTATTTAAGGCATAATTTATAATCTTTTGCAATATCACTCCCCCCTTTTTGATGATTACAAAATCTAAACTCATTAAATTGAAAAATTAATTTTTAGACAAGTATTTAGTGAGTTTATATCTACTTCTCCCCCTTTTTGTAGAATCAAAAAGGTTATGCCGACAAGTTTTAGAAATGAAATTTGTCAGGACGAGAACTCCCCCTTGATGTGTACTCCCCCTCGTTTGAGGGCACCAAGGAGTCGAGCTATGGAATACTTGCAAGAAAAATGTTAGAAGCACAAGTATATATAATAACAATAAGCAAACATATAGAAGAACGACATCCATTAATTAAAAGTGTTGTGTATAAATACACAACCAAATAGAGTACATCATAGGTGAAACATATAACATTTAACAAATAAGGCAACTAATGATACTACATAATCATCCCACGAGTTCATGATCCGGCATAGAGCTTGCAACCAAAAAGGGTGGATAAAATTTTGTTGGTGAAACATGTCATCTAGTTTGGAGAGAATGGAGGAGGTGGTGGTGAAATGGGTGAAGATGGTGGTGGAGGTGGGTTGGTTAACATGTGCTCAATGCATGAGAACATGTATTGCATTTCATCCCGAAGACCAAAGATTATGGTTCCGTTATGAATGCAACAAAGGCAAGTATCTCCATAGGCTTCAAGGAGACTCCAAGGTATGGGATTAACAAAGAGTGGTGGCGTGATGGGTGAAGATGAGAAATGAGCATCAAGAGGTGTGATTGGTGAGAGGGAAATGGCAAGTTCGGTGGATGGAGGTTCTTGAGTGAGATGTGGTGGTGATGTTGTTGGTGGTGATGCCATTTGTGGTGAGGAGAGGTGTTTGTTTATGTAGTCATTGATGGATGAGGTTGAAGGTATGGAAGAAGAGGATGTACCATGGGTGGAAGGTGTTTTGGATGGTGCATTAGGTGCATTTACAGGTGAGCATTTAGGTGGTGGTGATGGAGTGGTGTTGTCTTCTTTAGTAAGATCAATGAAGAGTTGTTTGGGTGGTATGATGACAATCTTTTGTTTCTTAGAGGTCTTAGAGATGGAGGATTTTGGTGAAAGCATGGTGGATTAGGATGGTGTTTGATGGAGATGAGGATTGATGAAATGAGGGGTTATCATTTGGAGGGAATTTATAATATGAAATTATGGTTGGTTTGGGTAAGGTTTTGAGGTGTTGTATTAATATTCCAAACTCAGTTGGGTTATTAATTGTAGGCCAGATGGCCGATCCCCTTAATTGTAGGCCGGCCCCCTTAAAATTAAGGGGACCGCCTAGCAAAATTAAGGGGGCCGCCAATCTGGTGTTTTCCCAGGTGACCAAAATTGAAAAATTTCCAGAAAAGGGTCAATTTTTGGGGTGTGTTTGCAGCAAGCTCTATTTGAACCATGTACACTAGGAATGATCCAATAGTAACAATAATATATTAAGTAATAATGTACATATATAAACTAGCAAAATCATGTTATAAGCATATCATAGGCATATTATATTAAAGAAACTAGTAACAAAGTTCTAACATGATAGTAGTTAAACATCTAGCACAATGCAAGATATAACAAAATGAATGTCAAAATAATAACACTACACCTAATTGTCTAATAACATATCATCAATGTTCAATTAAATCCACACCAAATAAATCTATTTCTTCTTTCCAAGAATCTTCCTGAAGGCCTTTCCTATTGACTTGAATCCACCTCGAACCTCTTGATGCATTTGTTGAGTGGTGTTTGGCAATGAGGTTTGTCTTTTGAAGAGGAGTTGATCGTTTTGTCGGGAAGGAGAAGGAACTTGATAGTCGGTGTAATCAAGTTCCGAAAGATTATCAACGAATGTCATGGGTGATGGGGGTACTAACACGTGATGTGTCTTCCTCCTCCTCATCATCATCATCTCCTCGATGAGATGTAGAACCACGAGGTGGGAGTGAGAAAGAGCTACGAGATTTGCCCTTGTCACTTCGGGATTGACGAGGTTGGACACGAACAAGAGGACGCAAGACCGGTTGAACAAACCATAAATATCACTCTCAAGATGAGGGTAATGTTCCATGACATGATAATAAAGTTGAGTAAGGAACATACACAAGAAGATTGGCATTGGGAGTGTTTTTAGCGGATATGATTCGATGAACAAAGAGATAAGCCAAATTGTATTGTTCTTCCGCAACAACACAATACAACATGTGAGCAATGCTCGCCGTGAGATGATCACGGTGACCACCGGTACCGAACGCATTCTCGCGAATGAGTTCTTCCCAAAGCTTTATGTCGGGGCTTAACTCCTTGAGGAGGATTTGGTTTGCATGGATGTCGACATTTTTTGACTTAATCTTTCTGCTAGTCGTACCACATTTTAGCTCAAGAAGTCGACGAATGTCGTCGGGAGTTGGGATCTCAGAATAGTATGGACCCTCTTGAGGTCGATGTTGTTCAAGAGAAGAAAGATCCCACTCATTTGAGAAAACGGCTTGACCGTTGTGGGGAATTTTGAGAATTTAACCGAATTGAGCGAGAGTATGAGTGATGAATTCGTTTTGGATCATGAAGGAAATGAGGATATAACCATAGTCATCAGTTTGCACCGTAACTTGGCTATAGAAGTCAAGAACAAAGCGAGGAACGATACGCTCATTGATTTTGTAAAGACAATCGAGACGAACATTGGAGAACATTCGTTCGATATAGTCGGATTGATAGAAAGATGGATCGACAATTCTCCCCTCATGAATGTTTCTATTTTTGATGGAACGATAGAAACATGCAATAGTGGGAGATATGCCAGGAGTGGCGGAGACTTTTGGAATGTATTGTTTTGTTTTGGAGACATCACCAACCGTGGCTTTAGGCATTTTCATAATATATGTTGCTAATCAAGATATAAGTGTTTGCCCCTTGCGAATTAAGCCCGAATTGGTGATTTGGTAAGTGTTTTTGATGGTTTTGGGGTGTTTTCGTTCGTTCACAGTAGGTAGGAAAGGAAGAGTGTTTGAGAAATGGGGTGTTTGGCAAAAATTTTAAGAAGAAAAGTCGAATAGGTAGCAGCAGATGGCCAGTCCCCTTAAACATTAAGGGGGCCGCCCTCGATAACAAGCCGGTCCCCTTAATTTTAAGGGGGCCGCCTACAAAAAATGGGAATTTTTCGAGTTTTGTTTCTGACGGTAAAATATTTATATGTATATAGATAGATTTATAATATATCAAAAATACGTTGGATTGTATAAGCACGAGGAGGGAATACTTGACACATTTTATTAACATTTTGTTAAAAAAAAAATATATCTTGAGAATTTTGGATAAAATAATCAAGATGTCAAGTCGACAATGGTTTTGAGGAATGAGAGGGAATGTGCATATTTATATATATATATATATATAAATATATATATATATATATATATATATATATATATATATATATATATATATATATATATATATATATATATATATATATTGTGTGTAAAGGTGGGATGTTGAATGGTGTCGAGAAATGATGAGGTAAAGACGGAGATGAGTGCTGACGATGATGGGAGTTTGTTTCATCCATAGTTTTCTTTGCGCAAAGGTTTAAATACTACTTCTACGTTGATCCACTTAACTCACTTCTCTTCATCACCATGAGTTTTGTGATAGTGGACATAGAAGATTTTCGTGTTGAATGTTAAAGTTCAAAAGAGCAAGGGGGGGGGGGAAGAAAAGGTTCAAGAACGAACAATTTCTTTTAGTTCTAGATAGTCAACTAATGACGTATCTAGGTTATGTGAGGATATGTATATATATATATATATATATATATATATATATATATATATTATATATATATATATATATATATATATATATATTTATATATATATATATATATTATATAATATAATATATATAAGTATAATATATATATATATAATATATATATATATATATATATATAATATATATATATATATATATATATATATATATTATATATAATATATAATATATATGTTTAGATATATATATATATAAGAAGAAAACTCACTAACAAACACATAAGTATTAACTAAACTTAAGCATTTAAGACTAACGGGGGCATGCAATAAGCTAGTTCATTAATCTAAGCATATAGTGGTGAGCATGAAAGAGAGGCGTACCTTTTAGTCTTCAATGTGTGATCTTCAAGCACTTCAAAGCATATATATTGACTTATAGAAGCCAATCATGAAGGAGAAACTGACTTTCCCGATGAGTAGACAATCTAGCCACTTGGTCCCCATGTTCTAATTGGTCCATAGTTGTTTGAGCCAAACATGGTTTGCAATTGACTAGGATGCATATATGGTGGAAGTATTCCCCAAGGATTGAAACTTGGTGGACTTGAATAATTCCACATTGGGTGACTATTATTTTGGCGGTTTGGTCTATTTTGGTTTCTTCTAGGTTGAGGAGTTTTAGGCCGAGGGTGAGGACTAAGTGGTCTTCTAGGAGGAGGTGTTTTTGACCTTAATTTTGGTTTAGGATATTCTACTTCGGTTTTTAAAGATGGTTTGTAGAAATTTTTTACTTCCTCATTACTGGCTATGGGTATTTTTCTATCTTTCATAAGTATATATTTAGGTTTTGACTCTAAAAATTTTTGCTTATTAGTTTCACATTTAAACTTTACATTTTTAGTTTCACTAGTTGAAGCCTCAGTTGAATTAAATCCTAAGCCGGTTTTATCTCCTGATACTCTTTGAATACTTATTATTTTCCTAAGTGAATTACTACTATTTTCAAATTTGTCAAGTTTACAAATTTCTTCCTTAAGTTTTTTGTGGGAAACTAGAAGGGGGGTTGAATAGTTTACCGGTTTAAAAACTTCTTTTAAAAATCTTGTTTTAAAAGTATGCTATTGGAAACTTTGATTCGAACTCTATGTGTAATCAAACAACACCAATATGAACTACAAACTAAGATACGTAAAAATAACAAATAAAAGTAAAGAGTAGAGTTGGAAAGATCAAACCGAGACAGAGGATTTATAGTGGTTCGGCTACGAAGCTCTTCTTCGCCCTACTCCACTCCCCGAGTACCACACTCGAGAGTTTCAAACACTATATCAACAACCTCCCTTCAGGCGGAGAAAACCGTACACATCGCTTATCCTATTTCCGACACTAAGCTAGATGTCGAGTGCTAATCTTAGCTAGCACCAATCTACCAAGGTCCACGTGACCAAACACACAAGCCCAATGGCTTCAAGAGATCACCAAGATCTCAACACGATCACAATGATCAACACTCACTTCACTCTACTCAACTAACACTAACCTAATGACTCTTGATCTTCTTGATCAATCACACAAGCCCAATGGCTTCAAGTGATGTTCACTATCTCTATAGATCACACTTGATCTTCACTCTCACTCACAAAAAGAAAAGTATACTTGATGTATGCTAAGATACAACAAGGTTGTAACAAGTGTTACAAAAACCTATCAACTACAACTCTAGTATCTTCTTGATTACTTGAGTTCTTCTCTTGCTAATGAAGAGGGATGACAACACCTTGTATCAACTTGGATACTTGTGTTCTTCTGTTGCTAGTGAAGAGGTATGAAGAGGATCACTTGAAGGATGATTGGATCACTCTTGAAACAAAGAAAAACTAATCTAATTGACCCTAAGAAGTGAAAGGTGTGAGAGGGTTTTACTAAGGGATTTTTCTGTGTGTGAAGGGTGCCTAAACCTGTGAAAGAGGTGGGTATTTATAGGCAAAGAAAATCTGAACGTTATAATTCAAAATGGTACGGACGGCTCCACTAAATGACCCACGGCTCCGTTAAATTTAACGGTACCGTGGAGCCGTGGTAGACTAGGACGCTCCAAATTTTTTCTTTTCTGGTGAAAACTTATTTGGGGAAGGTTGGAGCTGATTTTGGGGGGAAAAATAGCTGTCGTGATTTTCAAACTTATTTTTCCATTAAAACATTTCTTAATATTTCAAAAATAATTTGTCATGTGTATTTTTGAAAAAAATTTTGTCCCATTTAAAATGTGAATTTTCAAAACATGAATTCAATTCTTTGATCACTAGTCCAAGTTGTAACTTTGTTCAAGAGTGATTTGCGTAGAAACGGGATCTTCCGATTAAAAACTTGTTAGCGTTAATTTTAACGTAACGTGAGTTCACATTTTGTCATCCTCAAAACGTGAAGTAATCGAAAGATATAAATAACGTTTTTAGAACATTATTTGCATCAACAATCTCCCCCTTTTTGATGATGACAAAATATAAACTCATTTTAGGTTAAAATTAGTTTTAACAAGTTTTTAATGAGTTTACTCTCATTTCTCCCCCTTTTTGTCAAATCAAAAAGGTGGTTAAGGCTCCCCCTTGATGTGTACTCCCCCTCATTTGGAGAACACAAAGGAATCGAGCAATGGATCGTGCTACAAAACAAAGTTAGACAACAAATATACAATATCTAACAAGTAGCACATTTGTGACAAATAACCAACCACAAGAAAAATTATGGCTAAGAAACCAAAATGAAAAGCCCATTACATAAATATGAAATAAATGTCATACATAAGTATGACTACAATAGGAAAGCAAATGAAACTAACAAGAAAACACATAAACTACTAAAGTAACATGAGGCTTCTAGATTTGCTTCCAACTTCAAAAGGGTTCCTAGTCATTTATTTTGAGGAACTAAACATAACCATGTTTAGTTTGGGCTATTGTGTGGTGGAGGTGGTGGAAGGATGATGGGTCCTATGGGTGGTGTGAGAAGGTGTTCTAGATATGAAAACCTAAAGCTAAGCTCATCTCTAAGGTTCATGATGAGTTCAAGGTTGTAGTTGCAACAAGGGCAACTCAAGGTGTGTGAGTGAAGGGGATACATGATTGGATAACCCATTAAGGGTTGAGGTGATGGTGATAGTGAAGGTGATGATATGTTGCTCCCAAATTCAAAGGGAGTGTTTGGTGAAAGGGTGAGGGTGAGAGTTAGAGGTTGTGGTGATGTTGAAAGAGATGAGGGTGTTGTGTGAGTTCCCAATTCAAGGGAAGTTGATGGTGATGAGTTAAGTGTTAGGGTTAAAGGGTGAATGGGACTAGGTGGAGATGAGTGTGTGTTGATTCTTGTTGTGGAGGATGAGGGTGTTGGTTTGGTTGATGTTGCCTTGGATGGAGCATGGGGTGTAGTGAAAGAAGATGATGATTTGGTTGAGGCTATGGGTGTGTGTGTATCATCATCATCATCCAAGGTGAGATCAATGAAAATTGTCTCTTTGGTGTTTGGTGAGATTTGTGATGTGTGAGTACTCTTGATCCATTGATCAATTTGAGTGGTTTCATTTGTTGGTTTGATGTAGAATTTTTGTTTCTTGAATACCCTTGATCCCATGATGGTGATATGGTGAGTGTGAAGGTGTAAGGATGGGTGTAAGGATGGCAATGCATAATGTTAGCTTAAATAGCCAAAACATAAGCATGCAAGTTTGAAATGTTGGATTTGGGGATTTGGGTGCATGGGAATTAGGTTTTGGTTGCAGATTTTCTGGAAAAGATAGTCAAAAAGTGGAAGAGAATATCAGTTTTCGTCTTCCAGAGGCACGGCACCATTAAAGGTTCTACGACACCACTAGATTTAGTGGAGCCGTGGCCTATTTAATGGAGCCGTGGGCTCTTTTGACCTTCTTTCCAGGTCTGCAGGTTTTAGGCAGCCTAAATGGGGAAATTTCTGGGGAATCCATTGGCTGCAAATCTCAAAGCCTCAAATTACTTAACACATAGAATTCCTAAAGCTAGTTTCAACTAGCAACTAACATGATCATGTGATCATCTATGTATTTAGGCAACTATTAAGCATGCATGAATTCAAACATTTTTAACATCTAGTGCATGTAATAAAATAAGCTAACATGCATGATTTAGGCAAGATAAACTAACATGAGGATTAATTAACAAGAGAATTAATCATGTTAAAAGGAAACACATCAAGCAAGTTAATGTATTAGGCAACAATGCCACAAACTATTAGTAGTATTTTAATCATAATACTTATATTAATAATACTACTTAAGTTATTTCCATCTAATCCTTTCTTTTCCCCAACTTCTTAATTTTATTCCCAAGCCCTTTGATCGCCTTGCCGATGGACTTGAATCCCCCGATAGTTTGCTCATGCATCTCCACTTGTCTATTGTACATTGAGGTTTGCCTTCTCATCATGTTGGGTAGATTAACCATCCCATTTTCGAGGTCGGTTGTACGTCGAAATGATGAGGTATCAAGATTACGAAAGTAGGTGTCGGGAGAAGGGATTTGAGGGCTAGAAGTTCCTTCTTCGTTCACCTCATCATCGTCCTCATCCATGGGTTCAGATGATGATTCGTGACTGAAGGAGGAGGATGAATGGGGAATATCGGAAGTGGATTTACGACCACGTTTGGACCCCTTGTCCTTACGTTGCTTTGTGCGACGTTGTGGTCCACCAAGTGTGTGCATAACCGGATTGACTAGGACATAGTCGACACTTTGAAGATGTGGGAAATGTTCCATGACCCACCTGAATAAACGAGTAAGCAACATGCCGTATGGCATGAGCTCATCGGACCGACGATGAATGTTGGCCATCCGTTTGACCATGTAGTATGCGAGGTTGAAGGGTTCCTCGATACTAAGACAGTAAAGCATAAGGGCAAGACTTGCCGGTACGTGATCACGGTTGCCCGCAAGGCTTAACACATTTTCACGTAGAAGAAGTTCCCAACTGCTAAGGTCAGGACGGAGTTCCCTGAGGTAGATTTTGGATGGGTCAAGAAAGACAACGGATCCATCACGTTTTTGGTACGTGTTGGCGACTCGAGGAATTTGGATAATTTGTTTGATTACTTCAATGTCGGGAATTTGGGTACTATATGCACCTTCTATCTCAACATTGTAGTAAAGAGACTCTAAAGAATGGTCGTTGGTGTAAGCACACTGACCATACGAGGGAACACCAAGAATTTCACCAAACTGAGTGACAGACAGGGTGATATTTTGATGTTGAATCCAAAAGTCAAGAAAGACGTTACCGTCAGAGTCAGTGTAGGTACGAACACGACTGTAAAATTCGAGAACGAAAAGGGGACATACTTGATCGTTTATTGTGTATAAACAATCGAACCGAATGGAAGGAAAACAAGCACTGACTCTATCTGACATGACATAAAGTGCATCGACTACACGCCCTTCGTGTATGTATCGTGTTAGCACTTTGGAAAAATAAGCTTTTTGTTCATCAGTGATGTTTGGGTTTTCAAGTGTTTCAATGATGTATTTTCGGGTTAATTGATAATCATTCCGAGGCATTGTTTGTCTACAAAAAAAAATATTTTTTTTGTATATGTTAGTTCGTTGCATTTTAATGATTATACTTCTAGTGTGTGTGCCTAAATGCAAACAATGTGGAGGTGCGGCAATCTCGACTCTAAAATTATCCTAAAGAGATTACCCAAACGCTCCTAACTTCACTTTTGCTCAATCAAATATGTCGATCAATACATATCAATTATGTACTTCGAGCCATATTTGAGAGTTCATGTATGCATGCAAAAACGTTTTTAATTTGCATCAACAATGTATGAAAAAGGTTTCATGATCCTAGACTTGTGAGGTTTAAAAAAAATGATCGAATTGGGGTGTTTGGCAAATGCCTCAACATGGTGCTAATCAAGCTTTAAGATTGAAAAGCTTTAATGCAGAACGTTCCTAATTCAATTTTAATCATCCTAAACATGATTCCATTACAAATAAACAATCATAATCCGAATTTAGTGATTAATTTCGGATTAGGTTTTGCAATATAAATGGGTTTTTGGAAATCCTAGGTTTAGGGAATCATGTGAATACTACATTGTCTAATCCTAGTCTTAATTTCACAAGGGTTTAACTAATTTTGAAAATCCCCAATTCGGATTTATACTCAAGAACAAACCCTAGACTCAAATTAAAAGAAAATAAGAGTAAATTACTTACAATTGATGATGTTGTGGTTAGGATTTGTTAATTCCAATGCCTCAATCTTGATTTGCAAGAGTTTAGTTGAATTATGGTGTTATGGTTCGATTATGACAGCAGGTGGAAGAAGTTTTGTGTGTTTGGAAAGTTTATGCAGAAGAAAGGAGTGACTGGGCGCGTTTTTCAGATGCACGGCTCCACGGTTCCACTAAACATTAGTGGAGCCGTGTATCTGATTGTCCAGTTTTTCTTCTGTTTTGACTTTTGGCTGATTAATCTTACTTATTTAGTAAGACTTTTTGACACGAGGAAAAAGTTTATACCTAATAAACTTTTTGACGAAAGATGATTAAATGGGATGACCGGAAATGACCTTAGTGTTTCCGAGGAAATTGACTAAGATGTCATTGGATGAGGATTTACTTCTAGTATTTCCCGTGAAATAAATAGAAGTTATGAGTTGTGTTTAGGAGGATGACTATAATATTTCCCATGAAATATTTAATTAGTCGGAGTACGCGACACAAGGAATGACTAGATATTTCCCGTGAAATATTCATGAGTCATATGACACAAGGAATGACTTCAATGTTTCCCGCGAAACTTTTGAGAGGTCATAGAAGGGATGAAAGGTTATGAGGCATGACGTGACGGATGACTTTAATATTTCCGAAGGAATATTCAAATAGTCATGAGCGGGATGAGAAGAATGACTTGAAAAGTCATATGACGAGACGCGAGAAATGACGTTAATATTTCCAGTGAAATATTACGAAGACATGGGATAAGGCTTAGGGAATGACTTGAAATTTCTAATGAAATATTCAAGAGTCATGAGTCGAGAATAGAATGGAAGTGTGAGATGACTTTAATATTTCCATAGAAATATTGAAATAGTCATGAGCGGGATATGAGGAATGACTTGAAAAGTCATATGATGAGACGTGAGAAATGACATTAATAATTCCAATGGAGTATTAAGAGGTCATTTGACGAGAATGTAAAGGTTAAGGTGAGAAGAAATACTTTTCAAAGAAAAGATTTCTCATTCGACGTTATCATGACGGAGGAGATGTCTTTCCGCGGGGAGATGATGTACTTCGACGAGCTTCATTCATGAGCAAACTATAGGGTTCCCGGACAAGTCTAATGGCATCTTGACTGCTACTCTTCACAGGGAGTTGTCTCATCTATAGTGTTTGTTGTCATGCCTTTCCGGCGCTTGCGAACTCGGTTTCGGTCGTAGTGACAATAAGAGTAGATTGTTTCTTGGGGAACCAAGATGTTTGTTAATTAACTTATGAAGGTACAAACATTACTCATTATGTTTCAACCCACATTAACTCTCACATTATCAGAGTTGGTATAGAAACATTTTCTACATCAATCTCCTCAAGATATCATAATCTCAAGTGTATAGTATCTTTAATGTACGGTATGATACATTAAACACTTTGATGTAAGAAGTTTTGGGATACTTCTTACAAGTGGGCACGAAGCCAACACTATTCATGATAATGGACCTACTTGCCGTTAGGTAAACTACTTTACCTATTATGCCCCTAATCTAGTTATATCCGCGCACTCACCTTCTTCGTCTCTTGTGAGTTCCGCATTTGCAGATATGGGCGTTATTGTCAATAAAGACTATTACTTAAACTATGTATCTTATACATATAGTATATATAAGTTTACAGGGATACTTCATTTAGGCAAGATTACGAATGTGCAAGGAAGGGAACTTGATTTACTTATCAATGCTTAATTCAAACTTGTCACGCAGATCTTCAAGCGATCATCGAACATTTCTGGACAAATTGAATTTGGCATGATGAGATGTGAATAGAGTTACTGTGTTATAGTGCCTACCATGTTAGATTCTAACTACACTATTTCATGCCAGACATTACTACTAACAAAGGGTGTTTTAAGAAAGCGTACCTGTGCCTGAGGTGTTTGCTCTTAAAACTAGAAGACTAAGGTACCTTTGTTGAATGTTAAGCATGAAAGACACGACTTGACTATAGCGTCACCGGGTATGCTTGATAACGCATCATACTCCTTTTTGTTGTACTCCAAAGTTTATTTACACTCTTGTTTTCCTAGCAAAACAGATGTTCAAACATCTGGTCCCCAATATCTCATGGGTCCAAAGTTGTTAGAGTTAAACATCCTACGCATTTGTTGCGTTAGTTTAGGATGTAAGAATGGAGGACACATTTCCCATGGTAAATAACTTTGTGATGGACGATCATTCTAAGTTGCGGGAAAGTTACTTGAATGATTTTGTCTTCTAAAGTTACCTCTCGGTAGAGGAGTTCTAGACCGAGGTTTGGGAGAGTTTACCTTTCTAGGTGGAGGAGTAGTTGACCTAGTGTCACGCTTTACAAATCCATGTTCGGGAGATGACAATGGTTTGTTAAAGCCTTTGGTTTCCTCTCTACTTGGAGTAGACACTCTAGTTCTATTTACAACTACTTGACTTGGTTTAGGACATAAGTTACTTTTCAGAATTGACCCAGTTTTGTCCTTAGCACCACAGGTACCACGGTACCACTAAATTTAGTGGTGCCGTCTGTATCTTTAATGGTGCCGTCACCTTCAGACATGGACTTTTCAGGCATTACAAATTTTACTTGTTTAGTACTACTTGTAGAAGCCTGATTTGGGTCAAATCCTAAACCCGAACGGTCATGTTCACTATATCTAATATTTTCAAGTATATCATTAAGCTTTTTAGTTCCTTCATCAAACCTAATGATTCTTAAAGCATTTTCTTTAAGTTTTTCGTTTTCTACTTGAAGACTAATACATGACCCGCATCCTAAATCTACTTCCTTGTTTTTCTCAAGTCTCTTGACTTGATCATTAAGTTCTAAGATTTGTAGTTCTAGTTCTTTTAATTTTAATTTTAGCTTTGTGTTTCTACCTAAAATCTTAGTGCTAACTACGCATAGTTTGTTGTATTCGTCATGTAATTCATTATCATCTACTGACGAATTATTATCACTATAATAAGAAGAGTCGGATTGTACCTCGTTAGAAGCTTGAGCCATTAAGCACGTTTCATCGTTAGGCTTCTTCTCTTCTTCTTCACCGCTATCACTCCAAGAACCTCCTACGAAGGCTCTTTCATTGTTGGATTTAGGTGGCTTAGGACATTCTCCTATGAAGTGATCAGGGTCTCCGCATCTAAAGCATCTCCTATCACTTGTCCCTTTTCTTTCATCATGATTTCTTTGAGATGACTTCTTCTCATCTCGAGATTGTCTAGAAAATCTACCTTTCCTCCTAAAGAACTTTCTAAAGTTCCTAACGGCTAGTGCGTACTCTTCATCTTCACTACCGGAATTTGAACATTCCTCATCACTAGACTCCTTCTTGGCTTTAAGTGCTAGAGATCTAACTCTCTCGCTTTTGCCTTTGACAATGTCGAAATCCTTCTTGATGATCATCTCGTGAACTTTCAAGTTTCCTATAAGTTCATCGAGTGACAATGCCGCCAAGTCCTTTGACTCTTCTATGGCGGTGATCTTTGCTCTCCATTTAGGATGTAGAGCTCTAAGAAACTTCCTAACATAGTTCTTACTAGAATAACCTTCATCAAGAGCTTTAAGACTAGTGATAATAGTATTAAATCTAGCAAAAGCATTATCAATTGACTCATCCTCCGAAATGGAGAATTGTTCATATTGTTGAACAAGAAGATCTATCTTATTCTCTTTGACTTGGTTATTACCTTGGTGAGTGACTAACAAAGTTTTCCAAATGTCTTTTGCCGTATTACACATAAAAATTCTTTCAAATTCCTTTTTAGGCAAAGCATTATAAATCATCATTTTAGCCTCATTATTTTTGGCTAATTTCCTTTTTAGTTCATCACTTTGTTTATCATAAGAAACTATTTCATCCTTTTTAGTTTCCGGATTCTTTTGAATAGGTTGAAAGTCACCCTCGGTAATAACATGCCAAAGATCAATGTCTTTTGATTTCACATACGTTTCGAATCTTGTTTTCCAATAAATAAAACAATCGGTTTCGAAAAGTGGTGGTCTTTGCATAGATTGCCCTTCTAGATATTTGTCAGAATCCATTGATCGGTTCAAGCTTTAAAATACAATATACTTTAAAAAACTTGACCAACCTGGCTCTGATACCAATTGTGGGAAACTAGAAGGGGGGTTGAATAGTTTACCGGTTTAAAAACTTCTTTTAAAAATCTTGTTTTAAAAGTATGCTATTGGAAACTTTGATTCGAACTCTATGTGTAATCAAACAACACCAATATGAACTACAAACTAAGCTACGTAAAAATAACAAATAAAAGTAAAGAGTAGAGTTGGAAAGATCAAACCGAGACAGAGGATTTATAGTGGTTCGGCTACGAAGCTCTTCTTCGCCCTACTCCACTCCCCGAGTACCACACTCGAGAGTTTCAAACACTATATCAAAAACCTCCCTTCAGGCGGAGAAAACCGTACACGTCGCTTATCCTATTTCCGACACTAAGCTAGATGTCGAGTGCTAATCTTAGCTAGCACCAATCTACCAAGGTCCACGTGACCAAACACACAAGCCCAATGGCTTCAAGAGATCACCAAGATCTCAACACGATCACAATGATCAACACTCACTTCACTCTACTCAACTAACACTAACCTAATGACCCTTGATCTTCTTGATCAATCACACAAGCCCAATGGCTTCAAGAGATGTTCACTATCTCTATAGATCACACTTGATCTTCACTCTCACTCACAAAAAGAAAAGTATACTTGATGTATGCTAAGATACAACAAGGTTGTAACAAGTGTTACAAAAACCTATCAACTACAACTCTAGTATCTTCTTGATTACTTGAGTTCTTCTCTTGCTAATGAAGAGGGATGACAACACCTTGTATCAACTTGGATACTTGTGTTCTTCTCTTGCTAGTGAAGAGGTATGAAGAGGATCACTTGAAGGATGATTGGATCACTCTTGAAACAAAGAAAAACTAATCTAATTGACCCTAAGAAGTGAAAGGTGTGAGAGGGTTTTACTAAGGGATTTTTCTGTGTGTGAAGGGTGCCTAAACCTGTGAAAGAGGTGGGTATTTATAGGCAAAGAAAATCTGAACGTTATAATTCAAAATGGTACGGACGGCTCCACTAAATGACCCACGGCTCTGTTAAATTTAACGGTACCGTGGAGCCGTGGTAGACTAGGACGCTCCAAATTTTGTCTTTTCTGGTGAAAACTTATTTGGGGAAGGTTGGAGCTGATTTTGGGGGGAAAAATAGCTGTTGTGATTTTCAAACTTATTTTTCCATTAAAACATTTCTTAATATTTCAAAAATAATTTGTCATGTGTATTTTTGAAAAAATATTTTGTCCCATTTAAAATGTGAATTTTCAAAACATGAATCCACTTCTTTGATCACTAGTCCAAGTTGTAACTTTGTTCAAGAGTGATTTGCGTAGAAACGGGATCTTCCGATTAAAAACTTGTTAGCGTTAATTTTAACGTAACGTGAGTTCACATTTTGTCATCCTCAAAACGTGAAGTAATCGAAAGATATAAATAACGTTTTTAGAACATTATTTGCATCAACATTTTTCGTTTTCATTTTTAGTCTCTAGACATGTTTTACATTCTTTAAAAGCTTCTTTGCCTTTTTCTAAGTTGTGTAGTTTAATTTTTAATTCAAGTATTTCATTTTCTAATTGGTTATTTATGCGTTTTAGTGATTTGTTTTTAGTCATTACTTTTTGACCTAGTTTGCATAACCTATTATATTCACTATCTAAGTCTTTTTCGTCTAATGATAAATATTCATCACTAAAGTATTCGGTTTCGGAATGTACCTCACTTGATGTCTTAGCCATAAGACATTTCTCCTCCTTTGTGGTTTCTTTCTCATCTTCGTCTCTATCACTCCATGCTCCTCCAACGAACGCCTTTTGATTTTGTTCCTTTGACATCATTGGACATCTTCCGATGAGATGATTTGGATCACCGCATTTAAAGCACTTCCTCTCGCTCTTGCTAGTTTTGTCATCTTTATTTCTTTGGAATGCCTTTCTTTCGTCATGTGGTTGTCTAACGAATCTTCCTCGTCTTTTGAAGAATTTCTTGAAGTCTCTCACAGCCATGGCATATTCTTCGTCATTACTTTCGGAGGTTGAGCTATCCTCGTCACTAGATTCTTTTCTAGCCTTCAACGCAATTGACTTGCTTTGCTCTCTTCTTCCTTTGACCATCTCAGAGTCTTTCTTTATTATTGCTTCGTAGACTTTCAAGTTTCCGATCAACTCGTCAAGTTGAAGAGTTGACAAGTTCTTCGATTCTTCAATCGCCGTAACTTTAGCCCGCCATTTTTGATGAAGCGCCCTAAGAAATTTCCTAACAAAATTCTTACTAGAAAAAACTCATCAAGTGCTTTTAAACTTGTGATGATTGTGTTAAACCTAGCAAAAGCATTATCAATTGATTCCTCTTCCGAAATGGTAAATTGTTCATATTGTTGAACAAGAAGATCTATTTTATTATCTTTGACTTGACTATTACCTTGGTGAGTTATTAGTAAAGAGTTCCAAATTTCTTTTGCGGTTTCACACATAAAGATTCTTTCGTATTCTTTACGTGGTAGCGCATTATAAATAACCATTTTTGCTTCATTATTTTTAGCAAGTTTTCTTTTTAAATCATCATTTTGTTTTTCAAAAGGTACTATCTCATCCTTTTTAGTTTCTGGATTATTTTGAATAGGTAAAAAATCACCGTTAGTAATAACATGCCAAAGATCTAGATCTTTTGATTTCACATAAGTTTCGAATCGATTTTTCCAATAAAGAAATCCATCACTTTCAAATAGTGGTGGTCTTTGCATAGATTGCCCTTCTAAATATTTTTCGGATTCCATAGATCGTTTCAAGTTTTAAAATACAATTTATTTTAAAAATCTTGTTTGACGTGGCTTTGCTACCAATTGTGGTAAACTAGAAGGGGGGGGGGGGGTTGAATAGTTTTACGTCTTTTTAATTTATGAAAACTTTTTGTTTATTTTATTATTATTATTTTTTTAAAACTTCGATTCGATCTTATGTGAATTCAACTCTTGATCAATATGAACAAATATAAATAAACTAGATGCAAGGCCCGACCCGATGAGTCGGCTAGCTTTAAAAAATTTATTATACGATAAAATTAATAGTAAAATAAGTATGAACATGTAGTCAAATCCATGAGACGAAAATGAATAAAATAAATATGTCATTATCAAGAAAATAATAACGTTAAACAAAACCTAACGTTCAAAATAACCGAATTACATATAGTTTTTAATCTATGAAGGACTTCTCTATATATACAACGTTGGTTGTAGAGTTGGTGTAGTTGACGTCTTTGTCACAACACAACACTTTTAGACCTCTCTTGTTTTCTACTCTTGAGATGGCTACATAAAGTTGTTCGTGGGAAAAAACAGACCGTTCCATATATAGCCCAACCTTAGACAATGTTTGGCCTTGGCTTTTGTTTATAGTCATGGCAAAACAAACGGAAACGGATACGGGAATATTCTTAACATAGACTCTTAAGCCCTACAATAGAAGAAAAAAAAAATAATTGAATTTATAATGAGATAATTAGTGGAGGAAGAAAGGAATACATAAACTGTATCATTCAAAGAGCAATTGATATTTCCTTATTTGTCTTTGAAAAAGATTGATTAAAGCCAAAGAATGTTGCTGATGTAACAGTCTCGTGTAATATACACAACATTTAAATGGGTTTAAGCTATACCAAACAATATTAAGACCAAAAATCAAGTATATCCATGTTCATCCTCAGAAACATCCTCTGATAAATCAACTTTCGTTGTATGTATATATTTTTTCCGCCCGTTGGGCGGCTACCTTTTATAGATCTTCAAGAAAAATATTAGTAGTAGAGTTTTTAGGATATCGATACAAAAAACATAAAACAAAAGTCTTGTAAATAATAATTGTAACATCAAGTCTGGCAATAAAAAAAAGATTAAAAAAAATAAAACCATACATGTAAACAAACTTCATAATCTATGAAGCACCTCTTGATATACAACATTTGTTGTAGTATTGGTTTAGTTACCATCTTTGTCACAACACAACACATTAAGACCTTTTTTTCTCTTTACTCGTGAAACGTCCACATAAAGTTGTCCATGTGAGAAAACCGGGCGTTCCAAATAAAGTCCAACCTTTCCCAACGTTTGACCTTGACTTTTATTTATTGTCATGGCAAATGAATTAGAAATTAGGAACTGATTTCCTCTTAGTTGAAAAGTCATTTTCTTATCTGACGGGGATATTATCATCCGAGGAATAGCTTCAAGAATTATAAGATAAAAGTAGTAGTGAAATTTTTGATACAATAACATTTAAACGAACATAGTGTTAAAACGAAAAATAAAGTCATGTTCTTAATAACTGTAAGAAAAGTACATATATGTTATTGTGTAAAAAAAAAAAAAAAAAAAAAAAAAAAAAAAAAAAAGAAACTTATAATCCATAACGAACTTGGGTACAAAAATCACATTAAAAAAGCCTAATACGATAAAGTTAAAAATATAAAACAAAGACACGTTGTAAAACGAACCGTAAGAAAAACTACACATAGTTGATTGCGAACGTTGTTTGTGGAGATGTTGTAGTTGGCATCTTTGTCTCAACAAAAGACTTTTAGACCCTTGTTTTTTACACTTAAACCAGCTACATATAGACCCACTTTCGGATGATGTACATTAAAAACAATTTGGATTAGTTGTCATTCCAATGAAAAAAACAAAATTTTGACATAAAGGATCATAACAATGTAAATGTTGGACATGCCCAACAAATACCACTATACCAATTCACCATATTACAAAGAACAGATAATATCTTTAAACAAAAAACATTAAGACAAAAAACAAAAAACATTAACACAAAACTTTAGCTGCTGAAGCCCTTATATCCAGCTGAAGCATGCCATAAAATGTAGGATACCACAAGCAGAATATAACATATACTTCTTCACTAAACATATGTCTATACTGAATATCAATATTTTGTGAAATACTATCAATTTTTAATAAAAAATAAATGTCAAACAATTAAAGAGAATAAAGAGATAATGAGTTATATAGTGTTTGATCAATGTTGCGCAAACACATAACCGGAGTGCCACGGACAGCCTTTTGATACTTTGTGGAAGTAACTGTAAAGAAATATCAGCAAACAAATATTAGTGAAAAAGGTTTAGAATATTTATTAGGCCATATTATTGTCTCTGAAAAATTTCTCTATCGAGATTATTTTTAAGAGACTAAATATGTGCAGTACCTTGATAATATTTGTTATTTCTTCTAAGGAATGAAACTTAGATAGTTGATATTTCTTCACAACTGCTTTCACTTCCTTCCCAGGCACAGCAAAGCACACTGAATGTTCACTGCTAGCCTGTAATAAAACTACAATACAATAAGAAATTAATCATCTCTATATAAATTCATAGGAAAGTGTAGAAAGATACCTGAGAAATCATGATGACGTTAGCTCCAACATCGTACTTGAGAACATAGTGTTAAAGTCGCAAAAATATCACTTGCTGTTCCAGGAACACCAGCCATTCCAGTTCTAAAAATATCACTTGCTATTCCAGGAACACCTGAGATAGTAGGGTATGAGGATCGTTGATAGGTACTTGTTGTTTAATCTACTATGATATATTTATTTAAAAACCGGTAATAGAAATACTATAAGATTTTAGCACTTATAAGTGCTAAATTCCCATTAATTTAGCACTTATAATTCTTTTCTTTGTCAAAATAGTTGACTTCCAAAGGCATTCATCATAGAAATCAATTATATGTCTTTATAATATTAAAAAACCATAAAATTATATTAAAAAACCATAAAATTATGACTTTATAATACAGGGTTCTATGCAATAACAAAACATTACACTTTGATTTGTTACATTCATTTTTCGCATTCTACCAAAGGTGCAAACTTAGACGGGTTGGGTAATGGGTCAAAACAGATTTAGGTTAGAACACATAGTTATACTATGTCAAAAGAATTTATAACTTGAATTAGTTCGTATATATTTTCTCTAGTGTTACTGAAAATGATTTGTGCATAATCAAGAGCTACAAAAGTACTTATATGCATTTGTGTTCATAAGTTTACTAATGAAAAATATGAGTTTAGGAAATGTCATTTAAATGGCACTTTCAAAATGGGTGAATTTGTTTCTTTGGTAAGTTCCGCCATGTCTATAAGATTTTAGGAAGATTTAAATAATATTGAAACTGATATGCACAATTTATACTTTGATAATTTTCAATGTCGAAATATGTGCCTATTTTACACCAATTTACTACATGAAACAATCACATGGACTTTGTAGGTTGTAAGTTGATTAAAGACCAGTCACAACTATATTTTGATAGATTTTTTTTTTTTTTATTAAAAAAATACCTTTTTTACTTGCTCCGTATTAGTTTCCAGTTCAAAATGTCCTATCACTGTAATAGTTTGTGAATTTGATTTTAGAAAGTCAAATGCCGACTATATGTCACAAAATGCATCAACTAAACAAAAGGTATGATTTAGTACCTGTCTAAGCTTAGAGTGGTTGCGGAAATACCATCCATATAGATGGAAGTGATCAATGAACGCATAGTCATCGGTATATCTTCTAGGAGAGAAAACAGTGTTGTTTTCCAAGATCGCACCCAATCAATTACATCCCCTTTCTTTCTAGACAACAAATAACAAACTCAATTTAGCACCATCAAAATTAATTCATACACACCTGAGTTGGTCAACATCGACACAGCTTCTAAATCTCCTCGAAAATCAGATGTCATTAGATCATCACATTTTATGTAGCAAAAAAGATAATCAAGATGTACATTGTAAATCTGAGTCTTCTTATTTTTAGATTCTAAATTAATTTGTCAGTTCAGTATATAATGAGGATTCCTCTTAAAATAAGACACCTTTTTCCTTGAAAATTCTTAGTTTGCTGATTAGTAGTCACATTGTTTAAACTCTTTCTATATGATGATATGCAGGAATGAGAACTATTTATTTACATAAACTCTTCTTTTCTCAGCAAAAAGGCATTGCAACCCATAAATGCATCTAACTGTGATAAAGTAATGGTTAACATTGAGTGCACGAACCTCGATAATGAGTAACTTTCATTGAAGTCACGGTGCCGCTCTCAATATAATAGCAGTTATATAATTAGTTCAGCAGTGGTCAATTTTAATGAATAGATCTAAAACTCACATAAAAAGATATCTATTTAATGGTACCAATTTGAAGTATTTAGCTCAAAAATTATGATTTGCAATGAGAAAAGATACATTTAGTCCCTACCTTATGTGTAATGGTGATAGCTCTGTTCATAAACTCTTAGTGTTAATAATCACAGACCCAAATAGTGAAGAACCCTTAAGCCTACACATTGCACATAATTGAAGTATTTCGTCCTGAGCAAAAACGCAGCACAACAACATGATAAACTCACAGCAAAACATTAAAAAAAAACCAAAAAAAAATGTTTTTTATCCTAATATTACCATGATATATTGCAGCACCATTCGCCGAAACTTATCATGATTATCCTTACCCTAGTTGACAACATACAATTTTGGTATATCATTGAACAACGCTGATACACATAACATGAACTGTCATATCATTGAACAAAAAATGTCCAAGTGAAACTTTGTATATCAAGGGGGTGTTTGGGATTGCATACTTTATTCTGCTTTTTTGTGTTACCAACTTACTTTAAGCATTTATTTGCTCTGTGTAGGGTATTCACAATGCAAGAAACACTTGTATGAGGCTTAGTTTTGGATCGAATAGAAGATATTCTAGAGAGAGGTAGGAGAGTTTGGGAGCCTTTGTAGAGAGAGAAACAATATGAGATTAGATTATCATGAAAGGTCCAACCCTTCCCATGGGTGGGAAGGGAGTATTTATAGTACTACATAATATGTCCTTAGTGGACTGTGGAGCGAGCTGACAGTGGGTAAAGACCCAACCCACTCCACAATATTACTAATAACTAAACTACTAATAATATTACTGATAATCCTACGAGCTATGATGAACTAATAATTACTCGGGGTGACCGAGTCTTCAGCTGAATATTCATATTCCTAACAATCTCCCCCTAAGGGAGGTCACCCCAGAAGTAATGTTCTGAATTTCAGCACTTCTTCCTTAGATCTTGACATCATAGCTCGTAACCATTGATTCTTCAATATCATTGATTGTTGTGCAAACATCCGTGATCTTAAGATGACTTCTCTTTTGTCTTGGATGAACTTTGAGTAATCTTTGAAATTATCATCCTACTTGAGTCTCCAAGTCATCTTTCAGAATTAGGTCTCCATGTGATGAAATGTACTTAGAGCCGACATGCTCACACTATATGGTGTCATGATCTTCAGCATCAGAGTTAGTAGAAGCTGTGTTGAAGGTCTTTTGGGTGATCATGACTTTGTTGAATAACAATGATGATGTAGTGTGAACATGTGGTAGAGGATTGGCATCTTTTCTGCAACCAGCTACAACAGCAACCAGCTACAGCATTCCACAGCTACAACCGCCAGACATTCCTGCATACGACAGTTAGCAATAATTCGACCGGTACTTACAAGTTTGGACTTCGAGATAGTCAACAGCATAGTGTGAAAACTCTCTCTAATCCTTACCAAGACCGTTCCTAATCGAAAACCCACAGAGGGCCTTTTAAGATCGAACCGTAGCACATCAACGATTAGGTGAGTCGCTGGAGATCACTCCACGACTGTAGACCGTTTGAGACTGCCGCGACCACTAAGCGTAATCCATAAAGAATTACCGAAGTGACCTGCTTTCAGGGCTGCTTGATGTTGACCCTGGCAGGAATTTCCATTCAATCATTGAGAATTACATAAGTAGATTCTCTCATAAATGTTCTGGCAGATTGCTAAGATCTGCGTAGGACTCATAAGTTTACAACTGGTGTCCTTAATGTTGAACACCCAGTGTAGAAATAATTCGTGTTCCTATGAGATCTTTTTATGCATCTCGTGGCTCTAGACTCTATAGTGCATTTTGATTTAGTGAGCGGAGGCTGGAGAGAACTGCCGCCTTTTCAATATCATCTAACTCGGAGTGAGAGAGATGATAGGAATGTATTGAACTCCGTGACAATTGAAACAAGAGTCCTTTGAGGGACCTTGAGTGGCTAGGGAGGGTTGTGCAGCGTATCATTGGGTCCATGATACTTTGTCTTCAATGCCAGCAATCAACTAAGTGATTCTGACAGCATATGTATTGACCCGGTTTCTGCCTAAGTTGTAAGGAGGGCTATTTCTTTTCACCCTTTCTCTTTACAATTCTTTTTCATTCTTCAACCCCTTCAGTGCTTACCGAGACTTCATAACTAACACCTTGTTGGGTTTATTCCAGTGTTAGCTCCATCTCAGTCGGCACTATTCCCTCATTCACTTTTCTCCTTTTTAATCATACCTAAGGACTTCTACACTAACTAGTGGATTGTCCCTGGGTAGATCCCTCCGGCTCTGGCGGGATCGTGGGAACTTGTACCTAACCTTACCATCCTTATAACTCCATTATATGAAATACAATGGTCGGTCTTTGGTGTTCTTCCACAATTGCCAAACCAAATCTTTGAAAATATCTCAAAATGTTCATGATTTCGAAACATATTTTTGCAAACACTTGAGAGTTTTATATTTTTCAAATGCTCCCCCTCAACATGTGCTCGGTTGATTGTTTTATAAATTTGCACATGTTAGGTGGAGCTCGCACTTTTTGAATTGATCCACTTTCAGTGAACATGACCGTTTCGAGACACGCTTACATCACTAGTTAGACTAGCTTGAAATTATTACCCAGCCTGGTCAAGTCCACAGAAAGTTTCTCGAAATGGTACACTCTACTCAGATACATCTTTTTCGAGACACGCTTACATCACTGGTTATACCAGCTTGAAATTATTACCCGGCCAAGACGTATCCTTTCGATTGATGACAGTTCAAGTTTCGTCAATTCATTGGTGAAGACTGAGTCTTGCTCACGTGAGATGCCAAATCCTTTGTTTTGTTAAAAACATTTGCTCCCCCTCAATATGTGCATCGATATTAGAAAGATTTTCGCACATATGGAAGAGCTTGCGTTTATGACCAAAACATTTTGCTCCCCCTCAATATGTGCATTGATATATAAAATGGTTTAGCACATACGGGAGAGCATACATTAACATTCAAAATCATCACATTTTATCAGAATTTCCTATTTAAATCACATTCTCTCCCCCGATCAAAAAGTTCAAACCATTTGAGATTTGTGATCCCAAGTGATTTAAATAACTATAGAAAATTTGGGAGAAAATGTGGTCAGGTTTGAATGTATTCTGATTTTGAAGCATACTATGCTTCCCTTGAAACACCGAGAGAGTGTCACTGCTGATGTTGCACAATTTTGGCAAGGTGTCGGGAATTTGAACAAATATGCCCCCCCTCAATTAATGACCCGTTTTCCATTAAAGGAGCTGTAGTCATTCAATTGAGCGACGGGTATTTGTGAAAATTTAAATTAATTTACCACCTTGTGTAACATCAAGACTCTCTTGAAGAATCAAACAAGATAAAGAGTCTGATGTAAAGAAGACTTCTCTTCTAATACACGAAATGACGCACTGAAACGTACATCAAGTCGGGAGAACATGGATATAAAGTAATCCATGCCCAGGTGAACATCACCCGGTTGGAGGAACAGCTGTCTTTTTGGCGACATGCTTTCCCCATTGTACAGTGCGGGTTGCAGTATGAAGTAACTGCAAGCCATTAAGACATGTTTTAACTGATTAGTATAACTTCTGCTCGAGCTTCATTTAAGAGTCCGTGCCATTGTTGAATGACATTTCTAGATCCGTAAATGTTATCGATAAACAGAAGACATGCCTAGGTAGAACTATTTTTGGTATTTTCTGATTTTCTGATTTTTATGGTTTTTATAGGTTTTATATTTTTGTATTTTTCTTTTTGATTTAAGATATATACAACTATGTACAAGGATATAAGAAGACAATCCTTTACTCCTCCTTTTCTTCCTGAAGACACTTGAGGGTTTCAGGAGTCATGCTTTTCATGCCAAGGCGTGGGAGAATAAACTGAAACCTTTCTCTTGGCAGGGCCTTGGTGAAGATGTCCGCTAACTGAAACTCTGTCCTCACGAAGTATAGTTCCACACTTCCTTTTTCCACCTGTTCCCTGATGAAGTGATGCCTGATGTCGATGTGTTTTGACCTGGAGTGCTGAACATTGTTACAACAAAGAGCAATGGCGCTTTTGTTGTCACAATATAGGGGAATTTTGTTGTATGAGAATCCATAGTCCGAAAGCTGTGATCGCATCCAAAGAATTTGTGCACAACAAGAAGACATAGCAATGTACTCAGCTTCAGTAGATGATATGGAAGTACTCATCTGCTTCTTAGAAGACCAACTAACCAACTTTTCCCCTAAAAACTGAGCTCCTCCTGAAGTACTTCGACGAGTGTCTTGACATCCCGCATGATCAGCATCCGCGTAAGCCGTTAACTCCATTGCAGTGTCCTTAGGATACCAGAGACCCATATGAACCGTGCCTTGAAGATATCGGAAGATCCTTTTCACTGCTTCAACATGCTTCTTGGTTGGTCTGGATTGATACCGAGCACACATACACACAGCAAACAGAAGATCTGGTCTGCTAGCCGTGATGTACATCAAAGATCCAATCATGCTTCGATACTTTGTTATATCTACTGGAATCCCTAAAGGATCTTCATCCAGCTTTGTTCTATCAACCATGGGAGTGTCAACAGGTTCACTTGAATAGAATCCAAACTTTTTCAAGATCTCGTTGGCGTATTTGGATTGATTAATGAATATGCCTCCGGGACTTTGAGAAACTTGTAATCCTAAGAAGAATGACATTTGTCCCATCATGGACATTTGGAACTTGGAATTCATCTCCTTTGAAAAACTATCACATTCACTAGGATCTGTTGAAGCAAAGATGATATCATCTACATATATCTGAACTAGCAGTAGATGGTTTCTTGACTTCCTGGTGAATAGTGTGGGATCAACAACACCCTTGGAGAATCCGTTCACTAGGAGGAACTTGGGCAATGTATCGTACCATGCCCTTGGCGCCTGTTTTAACCCATACAGAGCCTTCTTCAAGCGGTAAACATGAGTAGGATGTTCAGCATCCACGAATCCTTCTGGTTGACTCACATAAACTTCTTCCTTTAAGTCACCATTCAAGAATACTGTTTTGACATCCATCTGGTAGACTATCATATTTTGACTAGCAGCATTTGCGAGGAAGATTCTTATGGCTTCAATTCTAGCAACCGGAGCAAACGATTCTTCAAAATCAATACCCTCTTCTTGTCTGAACCCTTTAGCAACTAGCCGTGCCTTGTTCTTTAAGACATCACCATACTCATCGAGCTTCACTTTGAAGATCCACTTTAAAGCAATGATCATTGCACGCTCTGGAGGAGGCACTAATTCCCATACTTCAAGTCGATCAAATTCATGGATTTCATCCTGCATAGCTTGGAACCAGCAATCTTTTATCATTGCTTCTTTGGCATCTTTTGGTTCGACTTTGGACAGTACGGAATTGAAGAAGCACCACAGTGCATCAGTGGCTAGTTGATTACGTGTGGATACTGGACGTGAGGGATTGCCTATGATGCTGTCGATTGGATGATCACTGGTCCATTTCCTGAGATGGTCGTGAGGTTGAGGGTTATGAACAGACGTAGCAGTGCTTTGTCCTTCAAGTGAGGATGTGTCTGATGAATGTTCAGGAGCAAATATGTTTTCAAAAGGAACCTCATCAATAGGAGCAAAAGGATTAACTTCCAATGAATTATTATCTGAAGATTCTTGTGTTACTGGAGAAGTTTGAGCATTTGATGACGAAGGCGATTGACTGGCAGCTGGAGCATTGTGACTGACTGATACTGAAGCTGTAAGGCCTTCTGAACCTTGTGGGGCTTGAACTTCAGCCATAGGAAGTACAGCAGGTTCACTTGGGATGGTTCCATTCGTTGGCTCAAAGTATTCATCAAACATAGGATCAAATAGCTTCTTTAACTCCTCGCATGTAGGTGGCACATAAGAATCTGCAGGCGTGGAATTCTGTACAAGTCCTGAACTAATGGGTCCAGGAGACAAAAGGTTAAGATCGGGTCCAGAACTAATTTGTCCTGAAGCAGGTTGCTCACTCAGCTCATCGAACGTAACATGAATGGTTTCCATAATTTTACGGGTTCTCTTATTGTAGATTCGATACCCTTTACTGTCTGGTGCGTATCCAACAAAAATACCTACATCTGCTTTAGCTCTTAACTTTCCCAAGTCTTGACTATCGTTAGTTGGGTAGGAAAGTGCACCAAACACACGAAGAAAGGAGAGATCTGGTTTCTTGTTATGAATTAACTCGAAGGGAGTCTTCTCATGAACCGGATGAATTAGAGATCGGTTTTGAGTGTAACATGCTGTTGCAATAGCCTCTGCCCAGAGAAACATCGGTGTCTTTGAAAATATAAGCATAGTTCTTGCAGCCTCTACCAGAGTACGGTTCCTTCGTTCAACCACTCCGTTCTGTTGAGGAGTGCGAGGGATACTTTTCTGATGCGTGATGCCAATACTTTCATAGAAATTACGGAGTTGTTGGTTAACAAACTCAGTACCATTATCAGTGCGGATGATTCTGACAGTTTTATCGAGCCTTACTTGCAGCTGTTTTATCAGTTTAATGATAACCTCTGGAGTTTCGTCCTTGGTTCTCAAAAACTTTACCCATGTGAACCGAGAATAATCATCTACTATCACCAGAACGTACTTCTTTCCATTTATGGTTTGTATTCTCATTGGACCGCACAAGTCCATGTGGAGGGTATGAAGAACTTCCAAGTTGGTGTTGATGGTTTTAGGCTTGTGGGTTTGTTTCTTGCTTTTACCCAGTTGACATGCAGAGCAGAGATGATCTTTTTCATATTTCAGTCTGGGCATCCCTCTAACAAGATCTTTACGGGAAAGATTATTTATGGTACCGAAGTTTAAGTGGTTCAAACGATGATGCCACAGCCATGATTTTGTCTTAGAGGCTTTAGAAAGCAAGCATATGGGAGAGGATTTCAACATTTCTTCAATCGATATGGTGTATAGATTGGTGCCCCGACTGCCTTTGAGGAGATCTATACCATCCAATTCTCTGACGAAACATGTATGCTTTCTGAAAGCCACTTCTAGATCTGAATCACAAAATTGACCCACAGAAAACAGATTGTGCCCTAGTCCTTCCACATAATATACCCTTGAGATTACACTGTCACCAAACACATAATCTCCATAACCCATAATAGCACCAAAGTGGTCGTTCCCAAATCTAACTGTCCCGATAAACTTTTTCACGAAGTTCTTGAGCCGCGAGCGATCCCCAGTCATATGTTTTGAGCAGCCTGAGTCCAAATACCACAGGACGATTTGTACGACCTGCACTTGAAACCAGACAACAATGGATAACTGAAAAATGTGGATCCCCAAGTGCAATTGGGGTCCGTTTGGTCAGCACACACATATTCTGGAACCACAGATTTCACAGATGCTACTGTCTTTACTGAGAAGACAGAACTAGAGACAGGACAAGACTGAGATGGAAGGCATTGTGATTCTAAAGGCAGGATTCTACCAGTTGGTCTCCATTCCTTATTCTTCACAATTTTATGCATATTCATTTTAGGTAATGGTCTCTGTTTTCCTAAATTGAATTTCCTTCCAGTGGGTCTCCATTCCTTAACTTTCACAATTTTATGCTTATTCATTTTAGGTAACGTGCACTGTTTTCCTAAATTGAATTTCCTTCCAGTGGGTCTCCATTGATAGCCTATGCTAGCAAATGTTTTTCCTGTAGCTTTCCAAGCTTTCTTGCATGTTTCAGTTATCCTACCATTCTTAACATGGGGTGACGCAGAAGACATCAAGAAGGACACAACACAATCATCATGATTAGCAGAAATTAAACAATTGTCGCATGTTTTACAGATAGCATTAGAATTCGAATTAATTACAGTACTTTTGATACTAGAATCAACACGATTCATCCTACTCATTGCAAACTTATTGTTCCTAGGTTGGGCTTCTACATTCTTCAAGTGATCATTCTTAGCTGGCGCAGTCCTATCCTTTCTTGCATTTTCTCTAGACCTTGACTCGCTAGCTTGGGTGTCACTTTTTACTCCTGTAGAAGCATCGAAGGAAACATTAGTTTGTTTTTTTGTCACATGCCTTCCTGATAAAGATGTGTTGGGTTCTGATGTCTTAGGTGGTAGATCAAAGGCTACATGCTTGTTCTCTACAGTAGATGATGATGCAACAGATCTATCTCTATGGCTGCTAAACTTAGGAATTGAGCCTATGGCATATTCTAAGTTTTCCTGAATCCTTTTCGTGAGTTTGCAGGCATAGACAACTGCCCTATCAAGTGGCTTATCAGTCTTATCCTCTTCAACCACCTCACGAAGTGTGTCAAGGCCCTCTCTAAGATGATCGAGATATGTTTGATGGGCAAGGCTGTTATTTCTAAGCTTAAATGGAATACGCCCAACATCAACATCATATTTTTTACTATTAATAGCCTTTGGTGCATCACAATTACAAGTGGTGCATGGCATTTTACCTTTCACCCGAGCCTTGAGATTCTCAATTTCATTTGTCAAAGAGGTTATTTGATCATTATGATTGCTTCTTGTAACTTTAATAGAATCATATAACTCTTTGAAATGTTGTTTAACCTTTGAATTTTCTTCTCGATAACACTCATTTTCATAATGTAACTTATTT
Source organism: Artemisia tridentata subsp. tridentata (assembly GCA_021014915.2). Lineage (NCBI taxonomy): Eukaryota > Viridiplantae > Streptophyta > Magnoliopsida > Asterales > Asteraceae > Artemisia > Artemisia tridentata. The sequence continues at coordinate 56,876,278 of CP139501.1, read as the reverse complement.
ATGGTGTTTTGATATTGAAAATTCTGAGAATCTAAAGACGAAGGTTTATTGGTGCCATACACTTCACACTTGTTGGATTTCAATTGGGCAATTTGGGCCCTCAGCAGTCGAATCGTGTTCGTGTGAGCTTGAATTGTCTCATCTCGTTTGCTTAATTCAAAATAAGTATCAAATTCAGGAGCATCCAAGGATGTCTTGTCATTCGATATTTTATGTTTTTCATTTAAATGTTGATATTTCAATTGCAAATTAAGATATTCAACTTCCAATTTTGAAAAACGTTTAACCATATTATCATGGTCATCATTTTGAATTTTTTCAAGCAATTTTAAATTCTCCCCCTCAAGCTCAACAACACGATTCTGGGTGACATTTAACGCAATAGCATACTCATTAAATTGACAAGCAGACAATGCAGAATCAGTAACAGTGTAAAATACAACTTGTGCAATACATTTAGCAATCAAGTTGTCGTTAGTAATGAGTATGCTTTTTCTTTCAATCTCTCGACTCTTAAGTTCTATTGCATGTTCATTCACCTTATTTTCCATATCTTTAAACACTACTTCCATTTCTTTTATTTCGGCTTTAAGAGCAGTTTTGCAACCCTTCAAAGTGTTCTTTAAGTAGTTTAAAGAATGGCATGACCTCAGTTAAGTAACACCTTTTTGCATGTTCAAAACACCTCTCCCCCTCAGTAATACCAGAGGGTGTGATTCTCTTCTTACATGTTTTATCGAAATCAGCAAACAGTTGCCAAAGCACATATAAGCTGATAAAAGTTTTGCATTCAGTGGGAAGAGACAAAGGCACTAAATTCCTAGGTGTATTGGGGGGATACACCGTTATGGAGGCAACTTTTCTATTAAGGGGGGTGTTGGCCTTAAGTTTTTCTACCTTAAGTTTTTCATTATCTTGTTTCCAGAAAATCTGTTCAGGTGTTAACTTCTTTTGAGGAGCAAACACAGTCAAACGATTTTCCTCATAATAATCATGGGGCTTGATTATTATCCGTCTGACTATGCACTCGGGATCCCTCATTTTCTCATTCATTTTTCCCTCGTTCTATCACTTATCTCATCCTCTTCATTTGTGTAGATATGCTCAGGTTGGTCATGAATAGGCATAAGCATCACATTACCATCATATAGGGCTGGTTGAAGTACTTTCATGTCCCTAAGGATGGTTGACTTAGGTTCACCTATCATGATTTTACTATGCTTATCACTCAACTTTCTGTGCTTATGAATCATTTGAGCAGTTTGTATGGTTTGATCTTGTGTGTACAACTTATCTTCAAGCTTATTTTTTAACGTCTTGAGTCTAGAGAAATCATTTAAAAGAGTTGTTTCTTTTTGTTTGAATTCTTGCTTAAGTGTAGTTACACACTTTTGTGCTTCCTGTTTCTGTTTGACAGACTGTTCTAGCTGACTTTTCAAAGAACTCAACTCTAATTTTAATGTTTCTTCTCTTACTCTAGACTCTTTAATAAGTGTACTCATTTGACCTTCTAATTTCTGCTCTCGTTCATTAAGCTCAAACTTAGCACGCTGTTCATACATAACCACTTGTTCTTTATAGATATTAAGTCTAGTGATCAAGTCATCATCAGGGACAGGCAACTTGTTTTCTTGGCACTCATATGCATTATCTAACTTACACGCATTATCTAAGGCACCTATATTACTTACAACACAAACATCTTTATTTACAAAAGAATCACCATTTGGTACATCAGGCAAGTTGTTGTGATTCAAATACTGTTCATATGAAATAATATTGCTATTTTCCATGTCAACAGTAGTTGTGTCAGAAACATCTGCCTGTTGTACATCTTTGGGATTCTTTTGTCCCTCGACTATATTATATGTGTCATAAATTTTTAGTACCTCAGATATCACGGATGCATTAGACGGACCAACTTGACGTGGAGATGAGACCAGGGAAGACAAGTTAGCCATGAAGATAGTTTGAGCCGTAGGTTCATCATCTACATCAGAGTCATATGCATCACAGTCATCTGCCTTGAAGATGTTGGGATCATTAAGTGCTAGATCCTGAACAGGTTTCTCATCCACATCTTCATCAAAAGTATTTCCTCCATCTCCTGCCAAGAACAGTAACTCTTCCTCATCCAATACCGCACCATTCTCTTGAGCTTGCATTAACAGCATCTTGTCTTTGAAGTAATCTGAGTTCTGAGGACGTTTAGGTTGATTGCAGGTTCTAGCAATGTGTCCAAGCCCCCCACAATTATAACACTTGATCTGTTTCCCTTGCCCCTGATTGGCATTCCCTACTCTATTCTGCACATAACCTCGACCCATGTTTCTACCAGCTCTCCCTTACACATTCTGAACCACAATTTTCCCATCCTCCACCATTGCTAGATTGCGTGGGTTGGATGAATTCCTTAACTGATTGTTGGTCTGAGGGAGTGATGCTTGAAACTGTTGAACCAGTAATGAAACTTGATTGGTGAGATTGTCAATCATTTTGTTGGTCTGAGAGTACCCTGAGTCAAGTTGAGAGCTCATAGCAGGTACTTGTGAGTGAAGTTGATGATAGCTTGGGTTGGATGATGATTGGATTGTCGGTTGAACATTTGTCATGAACGCCAGTGGATCATTTGTAGTTGAAGGACTTAACTTTTCTCTCAGCACCCGATCATAGACAGCATGCTTCTCATGTTGTTGCAGGTAGGCATACAGCTGTTCATAGTTGGTATCCCTTAAACCTTTGTTGAGTTTGACAGCTGTAACAAATCTGTCCCATTCAGGAGTCATGTTGTTCACAAACTTTGAGTTTAGTTAGATATTGGGCATAGTCATTCTGATCATCCTCATATCATTCACCAACTTATGAAATCTTACATAGTAGTCTGTGACATTCTCTCCTGGGTTCATTTTGAAATGCTCGAACTCATCATACAGCTATGACTTACGATCTTCCTTTGTAAGTTCTGACCCTGCCAACAACATTTTAACGTTGTCCCACACAGCTTTGGCTTCAGTGTTGAAATTGATGAGCTTGTATACATCCTTTGGAAGACCTTGAATGACTATGTTTGAGGCTCTAATGTCGGCATCATACCTCTTCTTTTCTTCTTCATTAAGATCATTGTAGTTTCTAGGTCTGTCTATGCCCTAAGTTACAGTCCCATCTTCACCAGTTGTAACAACATCTCTGGTGGTACCCATCTGATATGGTCCATCGTCAATTGACTTAAGAATGTTAACTCCATTATCTTTTCCCAAGCAGTAAAGTCTTATCCGTTGTGCCCAAGACTCATAATCCGTCCTATCTAGCATAGGTGGACGAGTGTCAGATCCTGCTGCTTGAATATCTTCTGATGATGTGTTTGATGTGGTAGCCATAGTAACTACGGGATTTTACAGATCTTGTGATTTAACCGAGAAATCGAATCTTTAGCGGGAATTTCTAAAATCACCAAGACACAAACCGCCTAGACAAATAGCATAGACACAAACTGAGTTCACACTGTAGAGACAAACCGCGTAGACACAAACCGAGTTCACACTGCAGATACAAACCGCGTTGACACAAACCGCGTATGCGCCTTAGAGACAAACCGAGTTCACACTGGAGATACAAACCGCGTTGACACAAACCGCGTATGCGCCTAAGAGACAAACCGAGTTCACACTGGAGATACAAACCGCGTTGACACAAACCGAGTTCACACTGGAGAGACAAACCGCGTTGACACAAACCGCGTATGCGCCTTAGAGACAAACCGAGTTCACACTGGAGATACAAACCGCGTTGACACAAACCGCGTATGCGCCTAAGAGACAAACCGAGTTCACACTGGAGATACAAACCGCGTTGACACAAACCGCGTATGCGCCTAAGAGACAAACCGCGTTGGCACAAACTTCCAAACCCGTCACTTTCAATGCTGTTTGTCCTTTTGCCTAAACTAGTAATAAGACAAACCGCGTACCCGATGTGACACAAACCGCGTTCAAGATCGTCCAAAATACACAAACCGCATTCAAGAACACTTGAAAGAAAAACACTAGAATCACCCAAAAACACCACACAAACCTTAAATCTGTGAATCCAAGCACTAAATACTACTCTTATACTATTCCTAAGCTAGAAAGTACAAGGTATAACAACTTGTAATCACAAAACAAAGCACAAAATGAAATAAATGAAACTTAACAAATCGAACCAAACAACCTCAAAAACTACACAAATCCGTGAATACCAACTCTCATGGACCTAACCATGGCTCTTGATACCAATTGTAGGGTATTCACAATGCAAGAAACACTTGTATGAGGCTTAGTTTTGGATCGAATAGAAGATATTCTAGAGAGAGGTAGGAGAGTTTGGGAGCCTTTGTAGAGAGAGAAACAATATGAGATTAGATTATCATGAAAGGTCCAACCCTTCCCATGGGTGGGAAGGGAGTATTTATAGTACTACATAATATGTCCTTAGTGGACTGTGGAGCGAGCTGACAGTGGGTAAAGACCCGACCCACTCCACAATATTACTAATAACTAAACTACTAATAATATTACTGATAATCCTACGAGCTATGATGAACTAATAATTACTCGGGGTGACCGAGTCTTCAGCTGAATATTCATATTCCTAACACTCTGAAATAAGCAGATAAACAGTTCATCCATACAAACAAAACTACTTACATTTTGAAAAGATAAGCAGATAAACACTGATATCAACAACTCCCAAACACCGTTCTAACGCTAATTACAGAAACAATTAAAACATTTAATAAAAGTCCATAATCAAAACAATTAATTACCTGACAAAACCATTGTTATCAATATCTGCAGCAAGAACTGAGCAGCCGTAAGGTTTTGACCAAGAACCCACTTGACACAAGCAATCAAACAGATAGTATAACTTAAACCGTCATTTAAAATCCGATATGCAGCAAGCCAGTAACTTAAGAACGAATAGGTTCACTCGCCTTGAGTTGTAGGATGCTTCGATCTATTGTTGGCATGTGCGGCGGCGGGATCGTTTTCTGATTTTTGATTGATACCTGTAACAGAAACACGTTACAGAGATTCAGTATAACTTAAACCGTCTTTTACATGTTGCGCCAATGAAACTTTTAATCACCACTAACAGCCATGGTACTTACACATACATGTATCATCAGCTTGTTGAGGCATTACATGCGTATGCAAAGAAGATGGCGCAACAGCATTCATCGTTGCAAGCGTGACGACCGCATATGGCATGCACAGAACACAGTCTTCGGTTGGTTTAAAAGTATTTTGAAGCAACGACTGCACATGGTTGAACATGAACGTCTGCAACAGATACACTGCCATCATCATAAGGCATAATAACGTAACATAAATTAGAGAACAACATTACATTGGTGTAAAGAGTGTAAGGACGCGTCCCAGTTAAAATTGATAGTTCACAAATACGAAAGCAGATTTACCTCGGGTTTTGATTTTGATTACGTGGGAATAATATTGATCTATATCTTCCTCCTTTTCTTGACGTAACTCATTCTATCCTCTGCAATATGAAACAAATATAGTTACTACAGGATGATATATTATAGTAAATGGGTATTTGGAATAGCTTAGGTTCCAGGAGTATGGGCTTATTTGAGTTTTAAAAAGCTCATAAGCCCACGTTTCTGGATTATCAGCTTATCAAGTTGAACTTATAAGCTTATAGGGTCCAAAAATAGAGCTAATTCATGCAGTAAAAACTGCTTATCAAGTCGAGCTTATAAGCTTATAAGGTTCAAAAATAGAGCTAATTCATGTAGTAAAAACTGTTGGCAGTAATATCTTGAGCCGCTATAGGTGACAATGCTTATCAAGTCGAGCTTATAAGCTTATAAGGTCTAAAAATAGTTAATATGATTAATAGAATTAAGGGGCTCCTTCTATATCCACATATTATAATGCTCTTGATTGTTTCCTTTATTATATGTTCCACTTTTCTTATTGACCTTTTTTTTTGAAAGGTCACCAGTTGTTTGTTAATTTAGTAAAATTTTCAAAAACCTGCAATAGAACGACAAAATACATGGGCATCCACGTGGTTGACGCATCAAGTCACATTAAAATAAGGTGCTAATTTGTAGTGGCCTGTGAATTTTCAGTTTAAGATTATTCCAGTGAACCATGAGAAAAAGTACCAGAACATAAGAGTTGTTCATTTAGCTCAATTCTTGATTGCCACTGTTCATGCCTGCAAGTCTGTAGGTTGCGACATTAAGGGCTCTTTACTTGCCATTGCAGTTTCTTTCCAATACCAAGCCTTGGCTATTCATAGACCTAAAGCAAATTTCGATAAAAAGAAAGCACACTTCATAATAATAAGAACTTAAGATTGAAGATATTTAATATTTAATGATTTATCAAATTTTTAGCGCTTTACAGCCTAAACACATTTTACCCATTTACATTGAAGCCATTTCTACACATTTGCTTTATCGACATAAATATCGGCCCAAACACAACCTGAACACATTTTACTCATTTCCTATGTAAATATCGACAAAAATCAAGACTCATTCTAAGATCATGAAATTTAATTATTTAGGATGCTCAGTAATGAAAATATAGTTCAGAAAAAGTCAATACACGGGTCTTACCGAAAAGACATAGTACGGCCTCAAGAATCTGCACCATTATTGCCATTTGCTCAATTTTTCTATTGTTATTGCTTGCATTGCCAATAAGCTCAATTTTTACATTGCCGTAGCCTTTTATTCCTACAAACCTGCATAAGAATTATTTAGATTACTCCTCAAATACAACACCTTTCATCCAAGACCAACATTGTAAATTAAATACATACATGAGTGTCCTTGCTTTCTTTCATTCATCTTCAATAAGATCAACAGCTCATCATATGCATGACTACTTCTAAGCTGAAACACATACTGAAAGAATGCAAAGGTTTTATAAGGAAAAAAACGTAACCATTACCTTATTGAACCAAACACATCCAAATAGTGTCGTACTAACACTTGGAGTGCTGGCCATTTTCTGGCCAACTGCTGCAAGAATGCTACAGTTTGGAATTAACGCAACTTGGAAGTATACAAAATCAACATAAAAAGTATATAAGACACCTGAAAAATGAAAGGTCAAGAACTAACTCAAACGGCATTACATTGTACCAAACTGCAACAAATGTCCCTAATTCCTAAATACATTTAGGAAATACTAACCTTAGGTACATGGCTAACAACCAATTTTTAACAACAACCTCAATAGGTGAATTGTGGTTGAGAAATGGTTAATAAATAGCTTTATATAAATATCTTTAGACGGTCTTGTGGTTTAACTGTTATAGATGAATACTCCAATTTCTTATATTTTTTTGGAAACGCCCCTAAAATACAACCAAAGTTTGTGTTATCGGTTTTTCCGTGCCCCAAATTATTAAATTCTATAACTTTTTGTAAAATGTATTTTGATAGATTGTACATAACTTTTTGTAAAATGTGAGCAAGAAAACTTTCAACACAATAAAAAAAGATTGATTTTTAATCCAAGTCAAAGCTTTAAACCTGAGAAAGACGTCCAGCACTCAAAGCTTGTTGAAATTTAGCCTCTAATGCCTTCGCAACTGCTTTCACTTCCTTCCCAGGTACAACAAAGCACACTGAATGTTCAATACTAGCCTGTAATAAAACTACAATACAATAAGAAATTAATCATCTCTATATAAATTCATAGGAAAGTGTAGAAAGATACCTGAGAAATCATGATGACGTTAGCTCCAACATCCTTTAAAGTCGCAAAAATACCACTTGCTGTTCCAGGAACACCAGCCATTCCAGTTCTAAAAATATCACTTGCTGTTCCAGGAACACCTAAGATAGTAGGGTATGAGGATCGTTGATAGGTACTTGTTGTTTAATCTACTATGATATATTTATTTAAAAACCGGTCGAATATTGAAAATGTAGGACAAACTACCGTGCATTTATCCCATAGTTTAGGCACCAATTCCTCAAAAATCAAGTTCCTCATTGGTTTCTTATGCATTGTAGTAATGTGCTTGTTGATTTGTACATGGTTTCTTATGCATTGTAGTAATGTGCTTAAATAAATACATGGAGTGTGTTAACATTTTAGGAGCCATTAAAATATGACAGTTGCTTGGTAGTAGCTCTTATCCATTTTCATTTATTTGATTTGTTCCCCGTTTCCAGAAGGGAAAACTGTTATGCATACTTTGCAAGGCTTATAACTTGAACTTTCTTTACTTTTAAACTTTTAAAGTGCATCATCAGTGGCATTTTTATAGCAGATAATGAAAAAGTGCAGTTCCAGACTTGTTTAGAACAGTTCAATCATCGTAAGAAATTTATCAAGTAGGCTTACGTATCACATGTCATGTAATGATAACATAGTATAATCGACTTCCAAGACCAGATGCTGCTTAAAAGTATATTTCAATGCATATTAAATAAAAAGTGAGATATAAAGTCATATTAATTAACATAAAACTAACGTGTCACTCAGCAGCATTGTCGTTGATCCAATGATACCCATAACACGTAAATCAATATATGACTTTTCCTTCAGTACTGCTACCTGCAACAGAAATTTCTTAGTGTGTTCAGAGGCTAATAACTAAAAAAATCCAGGTAAATTGGATTGAGCTCACGAAACAGTTTCTACTTATTCATCGAATCAGGAACTATTTTGTCACTAAACGGGTAGCCTTTGAATATTATAAAGCACTTGACATTTTTCTCAGGTAGTTAAATAGACTATATCAACAAAACCATACACTTCTTAGATGACCATGTCGTCACAATCAGGCGTTGTTTTAGTTTTTGAATTTATATACAAATAGAGATAATATGATTGAGTTACCTATAAATTCCATCACTTGTAAGTTCCATCGGTAAGTTTGTTTGACTTGTTGATGCTCTTCTTGAACCAAACACATCATCTCATCCAGATTCCCATTCCCCGACCCTACTGATTCAAGACCTGCAATTTGTAAAAAAAATTGGTTAAATAATTGCTACAATTAGTGAGCACATAAGATTGAAATTCTTAAGTCTAAAGGTTAAGCAAACTGCTATAGTTACAGGATGATTCAAACATCTAGTATATATAGATGTTTGAAATTCTTAAGTCTCATGGATGTAATGATCTTCTCTATGTTTTGATAAAGGATGATTCAAACATCCAGCTTCATGGCTATATAGCTGGTAATAGAGTATTATAACCGCCTTTTCTTTGTAAGCATATTGATTTAAATTCCATATTTATAAACCTCGTTACACTTGGTAGAGAAAAAAAATATAACGCATACCTTCTTTGCAGATTTTGACGAATTAAACCAACCGGATGACGGCGAAGTCTGCACCTCAGGACTACCTAAATTAATTGCACCAGTGAACATCACAAAATTACACGCAATTGTCTTACTGAAATTAGCGCATTAAATGTCATTACCATCCGATTTAAAATCGATGTTTGACTGCTTTTTCTTCTGCATAAATTGATAAACAGATTATTGTTAAAAAAATATCAATTTCTACTAATTTCTAGGCTCATAGTAGCCCTGCTGCTTCATTTATTATGATATATTGAGAGGAAGGTATACATACAGCTATGAACGCATCCAGACCGTCCAGTGTTGGTGGGTGCAGATGTTCAAAATCAACTGCATTAAGAAAAACATGTACCCAAAGAAGACAATCAAATGTCCAAATATTACACTTCGATACTGTAACAGAAAAAAAATAAAAATAATACAATTCTTACCATCAGATTGTAGGATGTCACTACGTAATACTTGTCCTGCTTGGGCCAGCGAAATTAACTGCGGTCACCACATAAAAGGTCATATGCTTACCATCAGACTGTAGGATAAATGATGGATTTAATATGAGAAGTGACACCTATTGGTCATTCCTCTGTAAGGTGCAATGAACATCTATGGCAGCAAAAATTAACCTAAAAACGCAAAAGTAAAATTAAATAAAGAAAGCGACATCTATATTTTTTCCCAACCTTTTTTATATGTTTATCTCTTATGTTCATGTTCTTCTATAAGGTTGATTTCACAACATAAAAAGTATAATTGCATCCCGAATAACTATATGTACCTCATTATTCCAGGATTATACTAGAAGTGTTCCGACATTCCTTCTTTAAAAATCATAATCCTAAATTTAATTACAAAGATATGTCATAGGTATGTTTTATTATTATCAAATGATCATAGATTTATCACTAAAATTCAAGATCCATAACAAAATAAGAGATAAACAAATCAATCGAGCACAATATACAAAACTAAACTAAAAACATAAGCAGATAAAAATTAACATAAAGATCAAAAGGTTATAATACATACCACGATTCATCTCGGTGTGTTCCCCAAAATTAAAGTTCAAATCTAAAAATACCCTAAAAATAAAATTCGAAAATTGATCAATTCATTCAATTAATACAAAATATAATGAATTAAACATGTAAACATACCGCATGTAAGATCTTTGATGATGGAATAGTTATTTGAATCAGCCGGATCGTTTGTGATGTTGGAACAGTTATTTGAATCAACCATAAAAATCAAACCCCATTGGATGTATTTGTTAGGGTTCGTGCAGTATATATATATATTTATGGATCTTGATTTTGATTTTGATAATGAAAAGGAATGGTCTTGATTATATAAATTAACGGAAGTCAGAAATTATGTAGATTTTGAGAGAATATGTGTGTGTTTTTGTTTTTTGATTTGTAAGAAATGAATGAAGGGTAGCTAATGCCGCCCAATTTCCATCAGAAGCTAATTTTCAGGAGTAGTAGGGAAGGAGAGCCGTACGATGGAATGAATTTCCACGTGTCAGTTGATTAAGTATTTTGGGGGATTTATTCTTGAGAAATTATAGGACGAAACCCTGTTTTATATAGGAGGTAGATATAGATAAGCAATGCAAGTAAAGTAAATGAAAAGAAATGAAAGATAGGGATGGAAAGATCAAACCACAACACGGAGATTTATAGTGGTTCGGGGACAAGGACACCTTCCTTACCCTACTCCACTCCTCGAGTCACCTACTCGAGAGTTCACTTCACTATGTCAACTAACTCCCTTATGGCGGAGAAACCTTACACAACTTTCGCTTACACCGGTTTAACGACACAAAGCTAAATGTCGAGTTCTAATCGTAGCTAGAACCAATCTCACAACTTCTTCACACCGGCTTCACAACTTCTTCACGGCTAGTTCATGACTTCTTCACGACGGCTTCACAACTTCTACACTACTTCTTTACAACATAACTACTTACTTACACTTAGATCTACTTATCACAACTATACAACACTTTATCAAACACTTTACACAACTACAAAATAATATGAGTTAAACTACAATACTTCTTCTCTAGTTGAAGGAGTATTCTTCTTTTGCACTTTGATGGTGGAAGCTTGGATCACTTAGAAACGAATGCTTAAGAATGTATGATCAAAGGATTTTAGAAAGGATTTAAAAAGATGAGAGGAGATTTAGAACAGAAGGTTTGGGGTGCAAAAGGTGAGGAAAAAGTCCAGAGATGAACCAGTATTTATAGGCAAATCTGAGGACCTAGAGGAGCGGGGCGGTCCCCTTAAATAGGTGGCCGGTCCCCTTAAAATTAAGGGGGCCGCCTAGTATATTTAAGGGGGCCGCCCAACCCGAACGTTGCTCAGATTTGTCTTTTTGTGAGGAAGGTTTTTCTGGAACATTTTTACCATTTTTGGTTGAAAATTTGAATTCATAAATTTATAAAGGATTAAACATTTTTATTTAATACCAAAAAAGATTTTCTAAAAGATATAAAATTTTTGGGTCATTTTATAAAAAATCTAGTGATTAAGAAAATGTTCATTTGATCATATAATGCATTAAGCATTTGTTTATTCATACCTTAAGTGATTGAGTTGTCAAAATAGATATTTACAACTAAATACTTGTTTACGTCATAATCTTTCGTTTAATGATTTTACATTTTATGATTATCAAAACATAGAGATATCGAAAAATATTAATAACGTGTTTAGGCATTATTTATATCAACATGTTATATAGTTAGTGAACATCTTACAATTGGTATCAAGAGCCATGGTTAGGTTCATATGAGTTAATGTTCACGGATTTCATAGTTTGGTTTTAGGTTTCTTGGTTCGAATAGTTTTTCTAGGGAAAATCACTTGTACGATTTTGTTTGTGGTTAAATCTGTGAAAATCTTATACTTTCTTGTTCAAGATTGTTACATAAGCGTTGTTTTGTTGCTGGGTTGTTTGTTTCTGTTAGGAACATGTTTTATATAATTTCAAGTCTTGTTCATTTAGATTTAATGTTGCACGATTAGGACTATATTGTTTGTATTTATGGACCGGTTCAATAGTAGTCCTTGGACCGGTCATGTTATTTAGTTTATCCTTATCACATGTAAGGGAATATTCCTAAGAATTATTCCCCTCCCAATGCCTATAAATAGAAGGCATGGGATTCATTCATATTGTTGGTTTTTCATGTTATATGCGAAAGCTTTGTCCAAGTAACATTTGATTAATTGAAAGCCGACCACTTCTTATTCTTCTTCTTCTTATTCTCTTCTATTATTTATCTTATTAGCTTATCTCTATTAGTACGTAGCTTATTCTAGTGTAGTAGATCGTGTGCTTATTAGTATTATCGAGTGTGTGTTTGAGATTTAGTCGTGACCTACAAGTGGTATCAAAGCCAAGGGATAATTAGGATCGTGTGTTTGAATCATTAGTAGTGTTAATTACGTTGGTTTTATAGTTATCAAAAAGTTTTGTTCACTTCTTAACGTGCAAACTCTAGTTTTTGTTGAAAATAGCTTAGATTTCGTCAAAATTTCACTAATCTTCATCGTTATTTCATATTTCCTACGTTAAAAAGTTTCATCTTCATTAAATCTTTTGATTACTAATCGTTTAAGGTAAAAAACAATCGAGTTTATTGGTTATTTAGACGATTTGGTGTAATCCGTATTATTAGCGTATTGGAAAAGTTGATGAAAAGTGCTAGTTTTGGTTTCTGAGTGAACTTCGACAAGTTAGGGTTTCATCGCATTTGACGGGTTTATCGCAGTTGGCAATCAAGATAACTTAGGGTTTTATCGCAGTTCGAATCAAGAAAGATTAGGGTTTCATCGCATTTGGGAGATCTTCAATTATCGCATTTGGGACTCAGTATTGGACTTTCTTGTATTAGAAAGTAGTAATACTTCGACTTGGTTGCTTCTCTTCTCTTGTACAAGAGTTGAGAATTTATCGAACTTGGATTTGTGATAAATTTATCGCACTTGCCATAAATCATCGCAGTTTGATATATTATCTTATCGCTGTTGGATATTTTATCGCAGTTTGCTATAAATTATCGCACTTTAAGATAACATATTTAAATTGACATTATTTATCGCACTTGATAGTTTTATCGCACTTTCAACTTTCGTTATCGCTATTGAAGGTTATCGCACTTGGTGTATTGTTCTTATCGCATTTGGTGAACTGATCTTATCGCACTTGGTGAACTGTCTTATCGCACTTGGTTATCGCACTTGGTGAACTGTATTATCGCATTCGGTGAACAGTACTTTATCGCATTTGGACAAAATCTCTAGATTTCTAAACCAACTTAACTTACATCATCAACACATATCTTAATTATCTTAAAAGATCCAGATATGTCTCAACCACCTCATTTCAATTACTACTACCAGCTACAGCAACATCCACAACAACAACAGCAATTTCACCCTCAGTATCAACAACAACAAGCATTCGTACAACAACATCAATTTCTCTCTCCACCACAAGTGTCCCCACAACAGATCATGCAACAGAATCAACAACTGCAGAATTATTCATCCTACTCCAGAGAACCTCATTGGTTTAACAAGATGTGTGAGGCAATTAGTAGTCAGCAATCACGTCATGAAGCTGGAAGTCAAGAAACTCCACCAATGTTAACTCCGGGTAACTACGTGCAATGGGCTAGTAGATTCCTCAGATTCGTTGAACTGAAAAAACCTCATGGTATCTATCTCAAGAAAGTTATTGAAGAAGGACCCTATCCTATTCCAGCTACTGTTGTTCCAGCAACTACAGAGAGAGAAGAAACAACCACTCCCATTCCTGTTGCAAATTACACAACTGAGCAAACATTACAACAAGAAGCAAACCAATTGGCTATGTCTTTCATACTTCAAGGGATTCCCAATCCTATCTATCGAAGTATTGATGCTCAAAAGACAGCCAAAGATATGTGGGAACATGTTCATCTTCTCATGGAAGGAACAGAGTTAAACCAGGAAGATCTTGAGTCTAAATTGTATATGGAGTACACCCACTTCATCATGGAACCAGGGGAAACCATTGAATCTTACTATCACCGTTTCACCAACATTATGAATGACCTTGATCGTCATGATATAAAGTTACCAAAGATTGCTGTCAACTCAAAATTCCTTGGATGTCTTGGTCCTGAATGGCAAAAGTATGCAACTTTTGTAAGGCAGACAAAGAAAATTGGTGATGTCAAATATGGACTCATGTATGATTACCTCAGACAACATCAATCAGAAGTGGATAAAGAAATTGCAGCACGAGGAGGTTTCACACCCGCACCAACATCAAACTCACTTGCTCTCGTTGCTCAATCTAACTTCTCTTTACCACACCAGGAATTTGGCCACTCATCGTTTCAACCAAGTCCTCCACCCCAACCTCATAATCAAATCATTCCTTATGAAGTACCACAACAATACTCTGATAACCAGCTGGTTCCATACAACAACACCGATTCAATGTTGTACTCAAATGCAGATTATGATGAAGAAGAGGATGCTTTCAACTCTCTTAATGAAGCATTTGGATTGATTGCTAACGCATTTGGAAGATTCACCAAATCCAACAACCGTCTTCGTTCATCTTCAAATACCAGGAATCAGGCAGTTGTTCATGATGGCAGAGTTGAAATTCAAAACAGGTCTTCAGGCAGATATGGTTTGGGAAATCGTGGATATGGTACTCAAAGGGTTCAGTCAGGAGGAAATAGGTTCAATACTGCAGGGGCAAACAGAAACAGTATGGGAAATGTTCAGAGAGGAAATTCGAATGTTGGGAATGGTCAGAAAGGCATTGCTAATACGTCTATCACATGCTACAATTGTGGGGGGAACGGTCACATGGCAAACGCTTGTCCGAAGCCAAGAACAATGGGCAGTGCTTATCACAAAGAGGCTCTTCTGATGGCACTCAAAGATGAAAAGGCTGCTGGAAGGTTGACTCAGAATGATCAAAGTTTTATGGCTAATGTGGAATCAGATGATGAAATGGAGGATCTAGAGGCAAATGCTGCAGTCATGCTTATGGCTAATATGCAAGAAATGAATATGTCCGAGTCAGGCCCGGTCTATGATACCGATGGTCTTTCTCAGGTACCTGATTCTACATGTCTCATACATGAAATTGCGTCACCATCTGTATCTTCATCTACAAATGAAATTTTTGACCAACATGATTCATTTTCATCACCATCTGATGATCAAATTAACACGGTTGTATCATTTGATGATGATAAAACCGTTGTTTCGTTTGATGATCTCATTGATGATGACCATTGTGATCATATTGATCAAAAAGATCATTTGAATGATCAAGATTCGGAGTTACAGGCCTTGTTATTGACCACCCAGTCACAAATAGAAAAATGCAATGACATCAATCAGAAGCTTAAAGATAAAATTGCATTGTTAACAAAGGATAATGAGTGCTACCAACAACAACTTTCAGGATATCTAAAACAAGATAAACGTGAAAAAGGTTTTGAAATAGCTTTTCAACAAGAATACGTAAAGGTTCAAAATTTAGAAAGTCAAGTACGTGAGCTAACTGTTGCCAAAGCTGAGCTTTTCTCACAAAAAGAAAAAGATCAATTTGAATTCAAAAAACAAATTGTTGCTTTAACTTCTGAGTTGTTAAAAACTCAATCTGAGCTTTCCACATCTCAGAAGGATCTTCTTGAAGAAAAGCAAGCCACTAGGAAATGTGTTGACTCCTATCTTGATCAAATCCTGGATTTGGAAACCAAACTCAAAGAATTTCAAAATATTGTGTATAAAACGGGTAATTCTGTAACGCAAATTCAAAAGAATGTTGTGAAACCGAGTCCTAAAGGAGTAAGTTTTGCACTTGGCAGTGACACACCCCGAAATTTACACAAAGCACTCAAAGACAATCCCAAGTTATACAATGCAACATTTCTGTTAGATGATACCTTTCAACGTGTTGTTATGTATTCTGTTGATGAAGAAACTGATTTTCTGAAAAACAAGATTGAGGGTCGATCAGATTCACAAACAAAATTTTCAAAGATACATTATGATTATAATGCACGACCTCATTTGAGCAAATCATTTGTCCCTCCCAAGGATCATCCAGAACAAACGTTAACATACACAAACATAAGTGCTCCTTCGTCTATAACTTCTGTCCCCACGACTGCTGCACATTTCAAAGATTGTCTGACAGAGGATCTTGCTGATCCACAAATGCCTCCAAAATGTCGGGTTCTTCGATATTTTAAGACATTTATGGACGACATTTCTCTTTTGGAGAATGAAATTGAGTTTAGTTCTCAAATTCCTGTCTCTTCTTTTCTTTCTCCTGTTCAAAAAGAAAAGAAAGAGATTCTTCAAAAGAAAATTCTTCCTCATGTCAGAAATCTGAAGAAATGCGCAACAAAATGGGAAGAGGAGTTACAAACGGAAGTAGCATCTATGCAAACCATTTTCAAAGCTAAAGATGACAAGATTCAATGTCAAAAACTTCAACGAAATTTTTAGCAAACGAAAATGATCGACTCTTGGAAAAGGTTTTGTGTTATGACGTAGTGTCTGTGATTATGAATTCGCTCTATGAATCTGGTAATGCTGTACTTGTGAATGATCATGCTGTGGATAGTAAGATGTTGCGTATGGAGATTGATAATCTGGAACATGAGAATGAGATTCTTCGACAGCTCAATAATGATGTGGAAAACAAAGCTTTTAATCTTCAAAAACGGCTTGACTGGTGTCAAAAACAGAGTGTTGAATTTGAACTTAAATTTCAACATCTTATAGCATCTTTATCATTTCAAAACAGTCATGTTCCTGAAAAGTTTAAGGAAACAAAAGCTTTTTTAAGAATTAAATTGTTTGAAAATGAAAAGGAACTGGATGAAATTCTTCAAAATCGAAATGACACAGTCCGCCTCAATCGAAAATTAGATTCTCAAAATCAAGAGTTCCAACACATCATTATTGATTTGAAGAAGAAAATCAGAGTTTTAGACACAGGCAAAACAAACACTCATAAGATTGCCCCAGGGATGTATGTAGCGAACAAAGAACATACCCAAGCATCTGATGTAACTACTAATTCAGCTACTTGTACTTCCACAGGACTAGAAACCACACTTAAGGTCAGCCATTCCAAGACTCACAAGAAACAGAGGAAGAATAGAGTCAAGAAACTTAGGATGAAGTTATCTCAGTCTGCAGAAGTTCCAGTTAGTAGTTTGAATAAGACAAATGTAACATCAGAAATAGAATTGCACTTATCTGAGTCTAGTTCTAAGATTGATGTAACAAATGCTGAATCTTTAAATGTTAATGAAGATGTTTTGGTTGATGCTACTTGTGTTTTTTGTCGTAATAGCATAAAATCTGGTGATCATACAAAATGTGTTGCTAAAACTTTGCTGAATAAGAGAAAGAAACGAAATAGTGGCGCTTCCTCTAGGCTTAAAACCAGTGCAAAGTCCATTTTAGGAATGCCCCCACTAGATGTTTCTGAGAAGAATATGGAAAAGCCCAAATCCAAGACTACAAAGTCACCTAGTGCATACATTAGGAAAAAGGCAGAGACTAGTTGGACCTGGCAACGTTGGTTACAGAACACTTTTGGTTTTAAATGGTTACCTAAAGTACTAACCTCTTGTGTTACTAACCCAGCGGATCCAACCGTTATCAAATCTCCACCTGTTTCCAATGTTTGTGATGCAGGTGATTCAAATCGTCCTTTGGATTGTTGATAGCGGGTGCTCCCGACACATGACCGGCAATCTCAAACTGCTTCAAAACTTTATTGCTAAGTTTATCGGAACGGTCAGATTCGGGAATGATCACTTCGCTGCAATTATGGGCTATGGGGATTACATTAATGGGAACATCGAAATCAGCCGTGTGTATTATGTTGAAGGCCTTGGTCATAATTTGTTCTCCGTGGGACAATTCTGCGATGGAGATTTGGAAGTAGCATTCAGGGAGAAAACTTGCTTTATTCGTGATCTTCAAGGGAACGATCTCATGAAAGGGAAACGCGGCACCAGTCTGTATACTATCTCACTTGAAGGCATGACAGCATCTACTCCTATTTGTTTACTCTCCAAGGCTCATCCCACAAAGGCTTGGTTATGGCACAAAAGATTGTCTCATCTCAATTTTAAAACCATCACTGACCTTGCCAAGAAAAAATTAGTTGACAGTCTACCTAAATTCAGATATGCCAAGGATCACTTGTGTTCTGCGTGTGAACAAGGGAAAAGTCACCGTGCTCATTTTCCTCCCAAAACAGAACACAGCACAGATCATGTCCTACAACTGCTTCATATGGATTTGTGTGGTCCGATGCGAGTTCAGAGTATTAATGGGAAGAAGTATATTCTGGTAATAGTAGATGATTACTCAAGATGGACTTGGGTCTATTTTCTTCGGACTAAAGATCAAGTTCCTTCTATCCTCATCACATTTCTCACGAAGATTCAAGTTCAAGTCCGTAACACCGTCCGCATCATCAGAACAGACAACGGGACTGAATTTAAGAATCAAATCATTCGGGAATTCACTGAGAAACAGGGTATTGTTCATCAGACTTCAATAGCTCGCACTCCAGAACAAAATGGTGTAGTTGAAAGACGCAACCGTACGCTCGTGGAAGCAGCTCGAACTATGTTGATCAATGCTCAATTACCGGATTATCTTTGGGCTGAAGCTGTCAATACTGCTTGTTATACTCAGAATCGTGCCATGATTAACAAAAGACACAGCAAAACACCATATGAGCTTATACAAGGAAGAAAACCAAACATCAACTATTTTCACGTCTTTGGAGCATTGTGTTATCCGAAGAATGATAAAGATGATCTTGGTAAACTTAAGGCTAAAGCAGATATTAGGATATTTGTAGGATACTGTGAGAACTCCAAGGGATACCGAATTTGGAATCGTCGGACCGGGGATATTCAAGAAACCATACACGCTAATTTTGATGAACTCACTGAAATGGCTTCTGAGCAAGACCGCTTGGAACCCGTAAACAACCGTCTTAACTTCCCTGAATCTTCGGCTGCACCCCTACCTTTCAACAGGAAGGATTTGGAAGATTTGTTTGCACCAATGTTTGATGACGTTCATGTTACTAGTGCATCAGATGCTTCCACCAGTTCCGCTGCTCAACAACTTCCACATCAAGCACCTGATCCATCAGCATCTACCTCTACAGTAGTTGTTGATGATGCACCACAACCTGAATCATCATCATCAATGGAGAAAACACCTCAACCTGCAGTTGAAGATTCATCCCCCATTTCTAACAATGTTCCACCACCATCAGGATATGACGGGAACGCCTTCTTTAATCCATTTGCTCCACCACCAACTGTTCCAGATACCGGAGAATCATCCTCGAGCAACATGGACCCGTCATATCATCATCACAACATTCAACACTACCCATCGACTCATAAATGGACAAGGGATCATCCGTTAGTTAATGTGATTGGCAATCCGGATAAACCAGTTATGACACGACAGAAACTCCACACAGATGGTGAAACCTGCATTTATGCTCTCACCGTTTGCCAAGCTGAACCAAAAAATATCAAAGAGGCCATGACTTACGACAATTGGATTGAATCAATGCAAGAAGAGTTGGATCAATTCAAAAGATTGGAAGTCTGGGAACTTGTTGAAAAACCAGATGGAGTTTATGTTGTGGGTTTAAAATGGATTTGGAAAAATAAGCTGGATGCAGAAGGAACGGTTATTCGTAACAAGTCTCGGTTGGTTGCTAAAGGGTATAGCCAAGAAGAGGGAATTGATTTCGAAGAATCTTTTCCTCCAGTGGCTAGGCTTGAAGCAGTGCGCATGTTTCTGGCGTACGCGGCTCATAAGAACATCACAGTTTACCAAATGGACGTGAAGACAACATTCCTGAACGGACAACTTCATGAAGAGGTGTATGTTTCACAACCAGAGGGCTTCGTCGATCCAGAACATCCACAACATGTTTACAGGCTTAAGAAAGCTCTCTACGGCCTTAAACAAGCCCCGAGGGCATGGTACGATAAACTTGCTGCATTCTTGCTTGCTAATCATTTTACTAAAGGATCTGTGGACCCAACTCTGTTTATACAAAAACACGGGGAGGACATTCTCATCGTACAAATTTATGTGGATGACATCATTTTTGGGTCTACCCATAAAAAGTACTCAAACGCTTTTGCAAAACTTATGAAACAAAACTTTGAGATGTCCATGATCGGTGAATTAAACTTTTTTCTAGGATTACAATTTCACCAATCACCTCGTGGTATATTCTTGAGTCAGTCTAAATATGCACAAGAGATATTAAAAAAGCATGGCATGACAACTAGTGACACCTATAACACCCCAATGTCCTCCTCATCCCCGAAGCTAGATGCTGACATACATGGGAAACCCACTGATCCTACAAATTATCGTAGTATAATTGGGTCTCTTATGTATCTCACAGCTAGCAGACCGGATGTTGTATTTGCCACATACCTGTGTTCCCGTTATCAGTCTAACCCAACAGAAAGACATTTATCTGCTGTTAAAAGAATCCTTAGATACATCAAGGGAACCATTCACTTGGGGATCTGGTATCCAAAGGATTCTGGTTTTGCACTAACTGCTTTTTCAGATGCGGATCATGCGGGATGTATTGATACAAGAAAGAGCACATCCGGTGGTGTTCAATTCCTCGGTGATAAGCTGGTGTCCTGGCAGTCAAAGAAGCAAGATTGTACGTCTCTCTCATCTACGGAATCAGAATATGTAGCCATGTCTGCCTGTTGTGCTCAAATCATTTGGATGCGATCACAACTGATGGATTATGGTTACCTATTCAACAAAATCCCGATGTACTGCGACTCCAAAAGTGCTATTGCTATCTCGTGCAACACAGTGCAACATTCCAAGTCCAAACACATCGCTCTCCGATATCACTTCATCAAGGAGCATGTGGAGCAGGGTACCGTTGAGTTGTATTTTGTGGGAACGGAACACCAATTGGCGGATCTTTTCACGAAAGCCTTACCTCATGATCGTTTTGTGAAATTGGTTCATCAAATTGGAATGCGATGTTTGACTCCTCAAGAACTGACAAATTTTCTTCAAAACAAATAAATGAGTCAAATATCCAAACTATCTTTGTAAATATAAATATTAAAAAAAAAAAAAAAAAAAAAAAAAAAAAAAAAAAAAACATGCAAGTACAATCCCTTATCCAACACTTTGTTCATTCTTTTTATATGTCACTAATTATTTTTGAACACGTGTTGAGGGGGAGACATAATTTTTTCCACAAGTTTTAAATTGTACTTGCATATTTTCAGAAATTGTTATGCAATTTGGTGATAAGATTTTAAGATAACAAACTTGTGTGCATTAACTGTAAAAAAATGAGACTTAGTGATTAGCATGATGGTGGTTTAGGACTAGGATTTCAAAGTTACTAAGGTTAAGGGACTAGAATTGATATAATTGCAAAAGTTAAAAGATAGATATTTAAAGTAACCGCAGTTATTATCTCTGTCAAGATTCACCAACCGCATTCAATATACCCACCCACCATCATCGACGGCCATCAATCATTCTGCTAATCCGCTCAAGATTTTCGATTTTTGTGAGTGATCTTATGGTTATTATGTAATTATTAACAATGGTTTTAAACAGATTTTAGATCCAACGGCTAGAACAAGCAAAATCGTAACATTTAGTTCTAGGGTTTGCGTTAATTTGGGGACTTTTGATTTAGAGCGTTTGTGTTGAAAAAGATTGTACGATAAGACTTTTACAATGTTAGTAATCCTATATTGCATGCTTATTTACTCTCAGAAACCACAAATTAGTCTAATCGAATTTTAGGGTTTACGCAACGATTTGGGGAAAACTTTGTGAATGTATTATTGGATAATCTGTTGGTTGGAAAGATGTTATTTGATGTTTAATTGAATAATGCCATGATTGGATTGTACCCAGAAACATTCTAGGTGAATCGATTGAATTTTAGGGTTTATCAAGAACATGAACACTAGCAGTTTGATTTATGCGTAATTGTGGTTCGTTTTTGTTATAACTTAGCCAAAATGCCCATAATAGTCATACAAATTGTTTGTGAAAATCTGTGGTCACAAATCATAATGAATCACGATAAAGATTTGAATGTTCATCGTCAAAAAGTGCTCGTAAACTCTTGTATAAGAGTTTATCGAAGTTGGCCAAAATTATCGCAGTTGGGATAGTTATCGCAGTTGAGATAATTATCGCAGTTGGGATAATTATCGCAGTTAAGATTTTTATCTTGATTGTCTTAATTATCGTGATTGTCATAATTATCGCAGTTGGATAATTATCGCAGTTGGATAATTATCGCAGTTGGGCTAATTATCTCAGTTGAGCTAATTATCGCAGTTGGGATGATTATCGCAGTTGAGATAATTATCGCAGTTGGATAATTATTACAATTAAGATACTTATCTTGATTGAATGATTATCGCAGTTGTCATAATTATCGCAGTTGACAATAATTATCGCAGTTGTCAATAATTATCGCAGTTGACATAATTTATTGCAGTTGTGATCTGATATAAAATTTTGATCAATTTCCTTAGGTATATCCTTTATACTTATCAAAATTAATCAAAATTTTATAGAATTTGGCTAATTTTTGATAAATTCTTTGACCAAGCATGTAACAAACAATCATTAATACAATAGAATGCTATGTGTTGTTCTTAAAAGCTAACAATTTTTTCTAACAAACATGCATTCTGTATACTCGTATATGATTGTTGATTCAGAAACACATCAATGGCATCTTCCCAACAACAACCACTTCCTGCTCTCACCAAAGAAGAAGTCTTTCCTCGTGGGTATACTCTGGAAATAGGGAAGAACAATTCACGGGTAGAATTGGACAAGATCAAATGTTCTGATCCAAGTTGTCAGATTGCTGTAGAGATTCTCAAAGCTCACAAATGCAGGGATATTCTTGACAGCTCAGACACCATTCCAGAGCTATATATTCATCAATTCTGGGATACCTTCACTAAGAGCAATGATGACAAGTACTTTACTTGCACACTGGATCGGAAGAAAATCAGAGTTACACCTGCTACACTCAGAAAAGCCTTAAAACTTCCAGAGGCACCTGAAGCTGCTAACCGATTCCACCCAACACCTTCAGAGTCTGAGGTCATGCAATTCCTGGAAGATATTGGTTATGATGTTCAAACTGATACACCATTAACCACGATATCCAAAGTTAATGCTAGATACATTCCTCAACCCTAGAGGACTATCTTCTTCATCATAACACATTCAATAACTGGAAGAGATAGTGGGTTTGAGCATCCAAGATTGTCTCATCTTCAAGTCTTATGGGGATTTCTAAACCAAGAACCTATTGACTTTGCTGCTCTTATTTGGGACGACATAATGTACTTACAGCGTAAAATTTTCAAGAAAATCCCATTTGTTCGATTCACCAAAGTTCTTATCAGCTATCTACTTGATCAACATGAAGACCTTGATAAGCGTCCTACAGATCAAGAAGTTCATGAGTATAGCATGGATAAAACATTGGGCAAAGTTTATTTCCCAAAAGAAAGCACGCGAAAGCAAGGTGCAAGGTTGCCAGAATTTTTGATGCCTGATGAGGTCAAAGAAACAAAAGCTTTTCATGACTTACGACCAAGCATACCGTGAACGTCGTGTGGGTCTTGCCAAGATGATTGAAGAATCTGGATCTTCAAAGACTCGTTCAAAAGGAAAGACTAAGACAGGAAGTGCCTCAAGTGTCTCTACACCAAAAGAAAAACATCCAAGAACAAAATTCATCAAGAGGAGAGTACCCAGCAAACCCCAGCCAAAACCAGAACCAAATAGAATCATTGATGAAGATACAGAATCTAACTCTGAATCATCTGAATCCGAAGAAGAACATGTCTTTATGACAGAAGAAGAGGCTGAAATCCACAATAAGATCTCTCATGAGAATGCACAAAAACAAAGTCTCAAAACACTTAAAGAAGATGAAGAGCGTAGAGCAAAGAGAGTATTGGAACAACAGATGGAGTATGAAAGAACACATGGAGTTGGAGGATCACAAACTGTTCCTAAAGAAGCTTTGACCCAAGATGATCCGGTTAATCAACCCGGTGGGTCTGGAGCTGAATCAACAAAGGTCTCTTCACAGCAAACAAGTTCGGTTAATCAACCCGACTTGGGAGCACCAACTCAGGAGGAAAAGGAAAAAGATCAGGATAGCAACATTGTTTTATCTGATAAGGATATTTCTGATTCTATGTTTGATGAAAATCCCGAGGAACAAACACGTAATGATGATAATGAAGATTGGAACTTAGAAGAAGAAAAAGACATTCTGGGAGACCAAACAACTAAAGCAGCCAAAGATCTTGAGGAAGCAGCTAAACAGGAAGAAGAAAGGAAACGTAAGGAGGAGGCTCAAGCTAACCTGGAAGCAGATAGCTACCTTCGTTCTCACACTCCAACACCTCCTCCTTCCCCTCCAAAGGACACAAACGAATCTAAACTGACTATGGTCGTTCATAACCCACAACAGCAGCAAGAACAACCATCAGTTCAGCCCTCGTCTGCTTCTTCACCAAAGACACCTCCTGGATCACCACCTAAGAATCCTACACCTCCACCCTCACCTCAAAAGGAATCAACTGCTCCATCTGATGAACCAATTCCTTCACTCACTCCATCATCTTCACGATCTTCGTCACCAAAATCAAAATCAAAAGCATCGGTTTCTGAAGATATTCTTAAGGCCTACAAAGGAAAGAGCAAGAGAAGAATCGTCCCTGTTACGAAAGTTGAGGTTGTGACTCCTGCAGCAAAGAAACTTAAAAAGGCAGTAAAGAGAGCACAAGCACAACGAGACAACCAAGCTACAACTAAATTGGCTGAAATGGAAGACTTAGTCAAGAAGTTGTCTCAACAAATGGAAGAAATGCAGGAAAGCAAGAAGCAGATAGATGAATTCCTTGGTTTCAACATCAAAGATCATATGACACGCAAGGCAAAGAAATTTGTTAAGCAATTTCTTCCTGATCTTCAGCAAAACATAAATGAACATATTGATGCACAACTTGACGAAAAGATCAAAGAAGCTGTCTCTTCTTCTTCCCACTCCAAACCACTTCCAGAACTCACCACTGAATATATTGAGCTTGTGCTTCTCGATCGACTCTTTGAAATCACCTCTCCTTCTCCAGAAGAAATTAACCTGATTGCAGCTCTTAAAGCACATATTGAGAAGAAATCATGCAAGGAAACTGCTGACAAAGGAAAATGAATTCGAGAGGATGATGAGGATGATCAGGACCCTAAACCCGAACAAAAGAAACACAAAGGCGGGTCAGGGATTCACATTAAGGAGCCAACTGGACATAAACCATCATCTCAACCTCCTAAACATCAATCCTCTGGTCCCACTGAAATCGAACATCACCATGAGCAGTTTACAACTGAAGATGTGGAATTCCAGCCACACGATGATCAACCTCATTCACCATCATCATCACCAAAACCAAAGCCATCCAAGTCCAAGCCCTCACACAGCAGAAAGTCATCTACTGGACCAGCAGTTGTCACATGGCTGGATAATGATACGGATGTACTAGGAAATGAATGGTTCGATCATCTAGCAAGCGCTCAAGTTCAGACTGACGAAGCTTCACGAGTTGAAGACAGCACCTTTGCCGTTACTCAAGAAATTAAAAGAACTCTCAATATTAAGAAAATGACCAAAAAGGAACTTCGTCGGATCAAGAATGATGCTTTCTTCTTCTGAAAAACAAATCCAATAGCGCAGCAGAACTCGAATATCACCTTGAAAACATTGCACGGGCAATGTCAAGTGACTTCGACTGGGCTAGTCCAGACGTCGTCAGGAAAGTTGGCAAGAATCAACCATTCATCACTGATTGGACCAAGCCACTGACCGTGATACGAAGACATCATCACTCGGAAATTCCCTTTCAAATGTTCTTCAACAAAGATCTGGAACTTCTAAAGAATGGAGCTCAAGGGACGACAAAGTACGCTACATCTATCACTTTCACACCAGCCGCTCATTACACACAATCAGCCATTGAAGAAGCAGCTATTAACAGACATCTGTTTGTTAAAAAGCTCGTCAAATATGATCGTGATGCAGAGCTGGGGATTCATCACTGGTACTCTAAAAGACAAAGCTGGTACAAGTACAAACTTGCCCTCCAGAAATCAAAAGAACCAGTTTACAGTGATCTCAGAATATTAGCCGTCATCAACGTAAGCGGATCCAGAAGATGCGATTATATATTCCTAGAAGAGATCACAGTAAGAAGAATCGATAACAATCTTTACAAATTCTCTGAGGCGGATTTTCCTGATCTAAATCTAAATGATATCGAAGACATGTATCTGATGAAGGTCCAAGGCAAATTGCAGCATCTGACCAACGAGCTTCGATATGCACTTAGTACTTCCCTCTGTCATTACATCAGGAGAACCATCATCAAAGAACGTGTAGAAGATCTCCAGCTTGGTGTGGAAAGTTATCAGACTCAGCTTAACCTTGTTGAACCACAGTTTCTTCTAAACAGCAAAAAGGATCCTCAGTACACCATGCTACATCGTCCAACCTTTGGGTTCGTCTATAGAAGCACAACTGATTTTCATCGTTTCATGGCACTCAATGAAATTCATAAGTTCTGCGATGATACATTAAAGGGTGTACGTGATGGGCTAGCTAATAGAGTTCGAGATTCGATGTTGGAAAAATCAAGAAGATGGAATTCAAAGGAGCTGCGACAAGTCAAGGAATTTATTCGGAAAATGGAAGAACGATTATACCATAGGGATCAGATGAGGAGGCTAGAGAGCTATGTTGGGGGTCGTCCGCCATTCGCCATCAGACTATTTCAGCGAACTGACCCAGTGTTCACAACTTTTGGTAAAGGTGGATGATGTAAGAATCAATTCTCAAATTTCATCATATCATTCTTCTTTCCTTAATTGGCCTGTACATTACGGTTTGTGCACACATAACAGTGTACAACCCGGACCTCAAAGAAAGGACCCTAAGGTACGCTTCAGTGCCTCAATCCTGAGAAAGGAGCGAAAGCTTCTTACTTATGAGCAGAATTAAAATCAGAATATTTTCCAACGTTTTTCAAACATTCTGCTCATAAGGACAAATATTCCCTTGTTAAGGGGGAGTATTTGAAAATATAATCTTTGTTCAAAGAATTATAAATGTTCTTGATATTCTTCCCTAAAACTCAAAAACAGCATATTTTAATCATAAACGTTTTCCAAAAATATCATGAGTATGCTATTTTTGAGGGGGAGAAGAAAAAGATGATTAAAATATGATGTCTCATTTGCTGGAATCTCGTGTGCTCAAACTCAGAATTGACTCTCGAATTGACGAATAGGAAAGTCAGTAGTCGAAAGGACATGTCCCGGACGGGTAATAATTTCAAGCCAGTTTAACTGGTGATGTAAGCGTGTCTCGCAAAGGATGTGTCTGAGTAGAATGTACCGATTTCGAGCGATAATCTTTGAATCTGATCTGGACGGGTAATAATTTCAAGCCAGTTTAACTGGTGATGTAAGCGTGTCTCGCAACGATCAGGTTCATTGAAAGTCAATCAATTCAAAAAGTGCCAACTCTTTCCGGCATGTGCAAATTTCAAACTTTCATTCTAATGAGCACATGTTAAGGGGGAGTATTTCTGAAAATCATCAAACTCTCAAGATGTCAACAAAATGTCTTTACAATTATCGACACTTTGAGAAATTTTCAATGGTTTGGTTTATGGCATCATTAGGATAGTCATGGAGTTATAAGGTGACTAAGGTTAGGGAAAACCGTCCTATGATCCGCCAGAGCCGGAGGGATCTACCCAAGGACAATACCAATAGTTTAGAACTAGAAAGTCCTAGGTATGATATAAAAAGGAGAAAATGAATGAACGGAGAAAGAAGGGGTTGAAGAATTAAAAAGAAAAGCAAAGAAAAGGGTGAAAAGAAATAGCCCTCCAGTCGTTCAACCTTAGGGCAGACACCGGGTTCAATTCATAATCTACTGGTTGATGAGCATCATCGGTATTGAAGACTAAAGACGTCATGGACCCAGTGACGCACTAATAAACCTTCTAAGCCACTCAGGTGTCTCTCAAAAGACATTTGTTTCATTCACACGGAGAACCCTTCATAATCTATCGACTTCTCATTACGAGAGTGTTGATATTGAAAAGGAGGCAATCTGCTCCATGCCTCCGATGACCAAACAAATGTGCACTGATTGAGTCTAGAGCCATGAGATTCATAAAAGATCTCTTAGGTACACTTAGTATTACTCTGCTGTTCTACATCATGGGCAGCAGATGTAAAATTAAGAAAGTGTCCTTCGCAGATCTCAGCAATCTGCCAAGAACATTCATGAGAGAAGTCACAATTGTGATTATCAATGATTGAATGGAAATCCTGCCAGAGCAACATCAAACAACTCTGTCAGCAGGTCACTTCGGTAACTCCTTGTGGGTTACGCTTAGTGTTTGCTCCAAAATGGTCTACAGTCGTGGGGTGATCTCCAGCGACTCACTGAATCGTGGGTGCACTTCGGTGTGTCCGTGTAATCCCTTTCGGGGGAATCCGGTTCAGAACGGTCTGGGTTAGGATTTGAGAAAGTCTTCACACTATGCTGTTGATGATCTCAAGTCTGAGCCTGTAAGTACCGGTTGGTTCGTGCTGATGCTGCTGTTGCTGCTGATGCTGCTGTTGCTGCTGCTGCTGCTACTGAGGAGCTGGAGTTCGACCATCAAGACTCCATCATGTTCATATCTTGCAGTAATGTTTTCACAAAGACTCAGTAACATCAAAAGTTCAAAATATGATTCATAACAAGACAAAGACATATGAGCATGATGGAGAAGACGAAAAGACGTTGGAGATTGGCAGAAAGAGACAACATCATATCATCATTAAACAAGAACAAAGAAACAAAGATTATACAGACGTCAGAAGCCCAAGAAGCAAAGAAGACGTCGAGCAACATTGATGATCAAGACTTAGGGGGAGATTGTTAGGAACATGTTTTATATAATTTCAAGTCTTGTTCATTTAGATTTAATGTTGCACGATTAGGACTATATTGTTTGTATTTATGGACCGGTTCAATAGTAGTCCTTGGACCGGTCATGTTATTTAGTTTATCCTTATCACATGTAAGGGAATATTCCTAAGAATTATTCCCCTCCCAATGCCTATAAATAGAAGGCATGGGATTCATTCATATTGTTGGTTTTTCATGTTATATGCGAAAGCTTTGACCAAGTAACATTTGATTAATTGAAAGCCGACCACTTCTTATTCTTCTTCTTCTTATTCTCTTCTATTATTTATCTTATTAGCTTATCTCTATTAGTACGTAGCTTATTCTAGTGTAGTAGATCGTGTGCTTATTAATATTATCGAGTGTGTGTTTGAGATTTAGTCGTGACCTACAGGGTTGTTTGTTTCTGTTGACTTGTGGAGTATTTGGTCAAATCGTTTGGTGTTTTCAAAAGTGTTCTTGGCTGCGATTTGAGTTGCGTCCAGAAGTTCATCGCTGCGATTTGATCAGTTGGGAAATTGGTAGCAGCGATTTGGTATATCTTGGAGTCTGTGATTTGACTTATTACTCAAAAAGGAAAAAGAAGTCAAATCGCTAGAAAGCGACTATTTTGGCATATTGTGGGTTGCGATTTGAAGAGATAGTGATAGTTTGTCCGGTAGTGAGTTGCAATTTGACTCGACGAGATAGAGACAGTTTGTCCGGTTGTGAGTTGCGATTTGACTCTAGCGATTTGAGTTGTTCTGGTTGCGATTTGACAGTTGCGACTTGGGTTTTCTGGTTGCTATTTACTTATTGCGATTTGAGCTCACTCTGTTACGATTAAAGGCTGTGACTTGTGACTTGAGTCGTTGCGATTTGATCTTTGCGATTTGACTTACGGTTGACAAATTGTGATTTGATTATTTGTGATTTGACAAGTTGCGATCTGACTTATTGTGATTTGACTGATTGCGATTTGACGAGTTGTGATTTGACGTTGCGAGTTAACACTTGCGATTTGACTTATTGTGATTTGGTTGATTGCGATTTGACTTGTTGCGATTTGACAATTTGTAACTTGACTTGTTGCGATTTGATCAAATTAAGATTTGACTTTTGTAACTTGAATTTTTGAAAATCAATTTTGCAATTTACTCTTGGATCACGGTTTCATCTTGATTTTGTAAAACTCCACGAAAGAAACGATTTCTCGGTTTAAATCAGAGATTTGTAAAATCCCGTGCACATTTTTCACAATGACCACTAATTCAGAGTCCTTCATTTCTGAGGTGCTTAAATTGTACGATGCTAATGATAAACATGTGGACTCCAATTCTGTACAACGAACAAACGTGTGTGATTCTGACAATGCTAGTGTGGAAATGTCATGGTCGAACTCTCACATGGAGGAGTTTCATCAGTCTCTAATGTTGACTAACGATAAGGAAAGTCGCATTGAATGTCTTCGATTACTTCATTCACACCTCAATATTCTGTTTGAGCAACCTGGATACTTGGGAGGTTATCAAAGGGCCTTCGTAACACTCTTTGGTCAAGATGTTCAGGACTTCACAGTCAAAATGATTCTATACATGGATCAACTTGAACAACAACTTGACAAGGGGGAATTCTCGGAAGATAAATCCATGGCTGCCTTTCAGGTGATCAACCACCAAATCAAAGTGTTTATTGATTCGCAATACACAGAGGATTATGATTATGATAGTGAAATGATGAAAAAGTGTTTTGCTAACTACACTAGAACTGAAGTTAACGTGTTCAGAATTACATTACTCTAACTCTTGAGTAATGTTAAGGGGTTCATTATTGAAAAGGTACAACATATGGGAAACGGGACAGAGTCAGATAAGCATGATTTGGATGCAGATCCCAGTCCATTAAATCACCAAGTACCATCTGCTGAGGTACATTTGGCTAATCAACATAATGGTCTTTCTAATGAACCAAAACATATTGATCAAATTATACCAACTTATGACACATATCTGTTGGAAAAGACTGTTAGCAATATCACCTCTGATTTAACAAATATGAATCATAAGGGGGGATAAATTAATCAGGATGCTGAACATGATAATGCATCAAGTTCTTTGCTTACAGCTGAGTTTTCCAAATCAAATGATATGATTGAAAAGGGTGTTTATCTTGAACTTTCAAAAAGATTTTTACAGCTTGAAAAACATTGTATTTCTCTTGAAATCGCAATGCAACAAAAGGAAGAAAGTTTTCAAACTAGGCTACCATGTGAAAATCCGGAACTCCCTGAATTCCGTGAATTCTTTATTATAAATGATTTGAAAGCTCAGCTAGAAGCAAAGAACTTGACGATCAAAAACCTGAAAAACAATTTGGCTGAAATGCGTGACATGTGCAATGAGGTTAAGACTAAACATGACACTAAAGTGGCTGAATTACTTGTTGAAAATGAGACTTTGAAAATGCAATGTAAATATCTGTGTGATTCAATCAAAGAAACGAAATCTAAGCTTATAGAACAGACGACCTCTTTGATTGCCAAGAATGATGAATTCAAAGCTCAAATTCAAGTAAATGGGTTCACAATCACTTCTCTTAAGAACGAGTTGAGGAAATTAAATGGAAGTAGTGTGAATACTAAGATTTCAAAACCATCAATCTTGGGAACACCTGTTTCACAACCTCTTAGAAACCATACAGTTGTTAGACAACCAAATGCGTTTAGATCTGAACGACCAAAACCTTCTAACCCGA
The DNA here is from genome assembly GCA_021014915.2 of Artemisia tridentata subsp. tridentata. NCBI lineage: Eukaryota > Viridiplantae > Streptophyta > Magnoliopsida > Asterales > Asteraceae > Artemisia > Artemisia tridentata. Next base: position 56,844,022 of record CP139501.1, on the reverse strand, counting down.
GGTGTGCAACCCAAGTTGATGTGATACAAGTTTTGTCAAAACCTGTCACTTCACAATCTAGACCTAATGTTCAGACAGTTAGTGGTCGTTCTAAGGCTCAATCTTATAAGTCTAAGACTAAGGATGAAAATTCTCATGCTAAGGTACGATCCCCCAAGGCTAGAACCTACTACAGGCCGTTAGGATCAAAGAGTCGTGCTCAGAAATCTAGTGGGCATATTGCTGTAGGACTAAATTCTACCTCTAAATCTTGCCTTAAGTGGTTACCAATGGGTAGAATTTTAAGATGGTTGTTCTTAGGTGGATACCTATTAGTACAGATGGCATGTCAAAGAGTGACTGTGAAATTCCAAATAATTTGGATAACTATGCCACTAACCCATATAAAAGCATGCAAAATCGTCATGTTAGTGCAGAGAATTCTTATTTAAGTGCAGGTACATCCACCATTTCCTTCAAGGAAAAACTCAGAGTGTGGAAGCCAAAAAGACTGAAATCTCCTAACTTGGGGGTTCAGGAAACTTAACAGTGATGTACGGGCATAATGATTTCTGAGCAAATCAGTTCAGGACTCGTGCTGCAACAGTCTATCTTGGGAAGAGTGTCACTGGGTATTCTTCATGTATCCTTTGTATATATTCTATAATCACAATATTGAATAGGTATATACTTTTATTGTATATATAGATAGATTAAAAAAGAAAAATATAATAATAATAATAATAATAATAATAATAATAAAAATAATAATATAATAATAATAATAATAATAATAATAATAATAATAATAATAATAATAATAATAATAATAATAATAATAATAATAATAAAAAAATAAAAATTTAAAAAAATTTAGTTGTTCTAGGCATGTCTTCTGGTTATCGATAACATTTACGGCCCTAGAAATGTCATTCAATAATGACACGGGACTTTAAATGAAGCTCGAACAGAAGTTAAACTGAATAATTAAAACATGTTTCAATGGCTTGCTATTACTTTAGATAGCAACCCGCATTTCTTAATGAGGAAAGCATGTCGCCAAAAAGACAGCGGTTCCTCCAACTGGGTGATGTTCACCTGGACATGGATTACTTTATATCCATGTTTCTTCGATCTGATGTACGATTCAGTGCATCATTTCTTGCAAAAAATATGCTTCTGTTTGGATTGCTCTCAAGATAAATTATTTCTCAATCAACGACTTCATTTCTTTTGTAGAAATCAGGTCATTGATTGAGGGGGAGAGAAATTTATGGCAGTAATCAGGGCATCCATGAGGTTTATTTAAGGACGATACATGAGGATTATTTAAGGAGTAATGTCGTGTTTCAATCAGGTTTTTTCTGAGATGATTGCCTTTTATATACTATTATAGGGTCTGTCTTGCAATAACTTGCAAATTATTTTTTATCTAAGGGGTATATCAACTTGAGGACTAGTTATTCCTTTATTGTAAGATAAATCTCATACTAGGAAAAACAGGGACCAAATCTGTCACTTTATGAAAGAAGTGCTCTAGGTATATATAAAGTGATCTTGCGATTTGACCTAATAACAACCCACTCACAGTTAAACCTTAGACCATAATACTGTTCATCTTCTCTCCAATTTGTGATTTGTCTGATCTCTTGTTGAATCCGTGGAATCTACCCTAGGTATATAGTGAGTTGGGTTTAAATCAGTAGGATATTTTAATTAACATAACTCGACACTAATCCATCTACACTATTTCCTAGGTTGTTCGATCGATTCATCATCCGTTTCTTGGTTAGTGCGTATTACTGTAAATTGCTTGGTGGGAAATGTTGTTCATCATGTGTAGATGTTATGCTTAATCGCTAATTTGTCACTCATATCTTCTCTGTTTATAACTTTGATTTTAGTATGAATATTGACTCGAAAAAGTCAAATCGTGCGCAATGTTTGTATATTCAGTAGGTTAAGATTGTGACTTAAAGTTTGCATATAGTGTTGTTTGGATTTGCTGATTAAGCACTTGCATGTATCCCAGTTGAAAGTGACTCAATTTTGATCTTCGTTCGTAGTGGCGACTTGACTCTAGGCTTATTGAATGTAACCTATCATATTAAAGTTAGTCTGATAGAGGATTTGAAGATTCTAGGTTGTGGGTTATGGAGTCTCTTGTGCTTTTGATTGTGTTTATGGGGTGATGTTCTTGATTGCGATTTGCCGAATCAATGTTCTTGGTAGCGATTTGAGATGTTGTTAGGAGATTCTTGGTTGCGATTTGATATTATTTTATTTGTGACTTGTGTGTAAACAGTGATTTGGCTGATGTGATTTGACGTCTCACCTTAAGGTGAAATAATCAATTGACAGTGACTGTTTTGTCTTTTTGTGACTTGCGATTTGTCACTTGCGATTTGAATAAAATAATGCTTTGTACCTATCATATCGCTACATCTGTGTGTTGAATATTTGTGAATATTTTATTGTATGCGATTTGATTATAATATTAGGGTCAAATCGCAAAGTCTGCTATTTGGCTTGGAAACAATTTTATATTCATATCGTGGGACCACCTGGGTTGCGATTTGCCTGTATCAGCTTCTGATTTGAATATTTAATTATTGCGATTTGACCTCGTGACTGACTGTTGCGATTTGTGTAATATTGCGATTTGATCACCTGAATGCTTGCGATTAGATTATTGCAATATGTGTTGCGATTTGATTCTTATACTTGTTTATTGGGATTTGTGTTCTTTGCGATTTGATCCTTAGATTAATTGCTACGTGATTGTTGCAATATGGTTTAGTGTGGTTAAGTCTCATTCAAGTCCTTTATCTTGTCTAATGTCATTTCTTGCATGCTATACACTATGAGCATTCAATTGTCAAATCATTATGTGACTGACTGTGATACATTGGGTGCATCATGCTTCTAAACTGTGTTCTAACCTCGAGCATTAACTCTTGTCTAACACTGCATCTGTATGTTTGCTACCCTGTGAATGTATGTGTGCAGATTTAATGGCTAATATTTCTGTCAATATTCCTGCTGAACAAGCTCCCGCGGTCTTACCTCCTGTACGTTCAGATGAACAAATCTTACCGCATGATAGATGGGTTCCAATTGGAAGAAGCAACTGCTATTTAGATATGGAGAAATCTCAACCCAACCCTATCTACAAAATCGCAGTAGACATACTGAAGGAAACTTCGATCTTTAGTGCATTCACAGCTTGCTCTGCTATTCCCGCCATATACATTCAGCAGTTTTGGAACACTGTGAGTGTGAAAAGAGAAACTAGTTGCTACCGTTGTCAGCTTGATGAACAATGGTTTGAGCTTACCAAAGACACCCTTAGAGAAGCACTGCACATCTCTCCGATCATTACAAACAAACCATTTTTTCCACCACCTCTCCCCGAGGACCTCATCAACTTCGTCAATGATCTGGGTTACCCCACAACAGTGAACACACTTGTTAGGATTTATATTTTTATGAAGTGATGGTCATTTATCTTTTATGTATGTTTGGTTGGTGTGTCGATCTTAAGAAAATAGAATAGTGTTTAGAAGGCTTGTGTTGGACTTTGTTTCATATTGTTCAAGTGTATTGTATAAGCCCAAGTCCAACACAAGCCCACCAAGCCCAAAGGAAAGCCTTTAGGGCAACACATCCCAACTATAAATACATCACTCCCACCACATTAGTGTGTGTGCATTAGAGAGGGTAAGGTGGGAGTGTGTGTAGGCTATTGTATTCTTTCTTTTACTCCAAGCTAATATACTCTCGGTTCCTTTTCTCTCTACTGCCGCCATCTCATCTTATCTCCATCTTTCTTATTCTATTATCTTATTCTTCATTTCTTCTATTGTTCTTTAACATATATACGACATATCATATTCTGCTTCTAGTTCCATTTCTCTTATTATTCTTATTATTATTAGTTGGTTGATAAAGTTGGTATTTTGAGTCTTTACAAGTGGTATCAATCGCCAAACAAAGATTTAGGTTCTAGTTGTGTTATGTTTTAGATCAAAAGTTGCGTTATTTTTTTGTTGTTCTTATAAAAGTTGCGTCGTTTCTTATCGTATAAAGTTGCGTCCTTTCTCTTTATTTTGAATTTAACGAGAAGATATAACAAAAAGGTCAAGATGTTTACCTGTTTGGAGAAAGATTAAACTTAAAGTCTAAAGATTTTTGTCTTTTTCGCATCATTTAAAAAAGGTAGCAGCTTTGTGTACTGATTTGAGTTTATTGTGTCCTTTGATTTGGTATTAACAAGTTCATACGCGTGCACTATTGGAGCTTTGTAAGATTTGTGCACTGTTGGAAGTTTGGTATTAAAAAGTTCATAAGGCTGTGGTTGAAATTTTGATCGAAAGAAAAAGAGGTGCTACAAAAGGCTACGATTCAATCTTCATTGCGGATTTTATGATTTTCTTGTATAAGAAACTTGGTAAAAAGTGCTACATAAAGGCTGCGACTTCGAATCTTCACTGCATCAGATTTTTTTATCACATATCTTGTATAAGACTTGTGATAAAAAGCCTCTATCTTCGACTTGGAAAATATCAATATCTTGTAAATATTTTTGATAAAAAGAGGGTTTTTCGGAATTCATTTGCGAGTTGCAAGGGTTTCTCGGAATTGCCCACTTTCGCATTTGCTGCTACCTCTCGCAATTTGTGCATCTATCAGAATTGGTATCTATCTCGCAATTCAGTGGATCTTTCGCAATTCGCACTATCTTTCAGAATTGGACATACTTTCGCAATTCAACAAAGTCCCGCAATTGCTTCTTAGTTTCGCAATTTAGCTACTTCACGCAATTGCTTTATAATTTTCAGAAAGTATCAGTTTCAGTCCCTCCCAATTCCAGCAGTTTTAAGTGAACTTTCGAAATTGGCAGAACTAACCCCTCGCAATTGAGTTAAACTTCTAAAATTTGAATAACTTTTATAAATTCGATTAATCTTGTAATTTCTACAACATCAAGGCTTACGGACTCGGTAGTTTCTAACTTGTGTAAGTGTGAAACTACTTCGACACTCGAAAATCTACTTTCTTGTATAAGATTGTTAGATCACTTTATATAAATTATCAATTTATATAAATTAGATATTTCTATCTAAATTGAAATTTAACCATAATTTATATAAATTTTGGTCAAATTGAAATTTCTATAGAAATTGACATTTTATCTAAATTATAATTTACATAACTTTTGTCGAAATTGTAATCTTTCGATTTTGTCTAAATTATAGTCTAGTCAAATTTAGTAACTTTATTTAATTTGTTCCGTTTATCTAAATTGTAACTTCAACGTTCATCAACAACAACCAAGGCTTCACAACAACAACAAAGCTTAACCATCAACAACCACAACACCTATTTATTTGCAACGATCCTGAATCAACTTTATCATACCAACAATGTCTTTTCTCACCAATCTCATTTCATCAATTGATATGGATCCTCTCATTCAATTCTTTGCCCCATATCCTCAGACTGAGATAACTGAGACTGAATCTGAGGAAACATGGTATGAGAGTGAGAAGCTATCGACTGATAATGAACAAGATGATGAAGAATATGAGCTTCCAGAGCATTTACAATCACTTGACTTGAGATTTCCAATCACATTTGCTGCACATTGGAAACGATGGTCAGAAATGGATCAAAGTGCTGAAGCATTGCTTGAGTCTAAGTCAGATGCAACTGAAAATGCTACGGGTATTCAAATGCAAAATGCAGGGCAGTATGATGGAAATCAGAGGGGTCAGATTGTTAATCAGATCGGGGTCAATCAAAATGAGAATTATTGTTTCATGACTTCTTCTGCAACCCAAAGGAGTGAGATAGGTAGAGCTGGAAATGTCAATGCAATGGATAAGGTAGAAAAGCTCCAGTACATGTTGATGCTAGCCAAAAAGGATGACTCGGGAATACCCTTGACTGATGAGGAATACAACTTCATGGTTACAACAATACTTAATGATAATTCTACAGAAATTAGTGGAACCTCTGACGTTATGGATATTCAGCAAGCAACAACATCGTGCAGTGATTCTGACACTCCTCCTACCTATGACACAGAACCACTCCATGAGACATCAACTCGAAGTAATGAGGTTAATCCGTTTGCTCATCAAAAACCACATTCTGTGCCTCTCGTACCTACTTATGATACATATATGGACTCGCCATGTTGTAGCAATATTAATTTGGCATCTCCAGATATGAATCCTAATGAAGTTCAAGTTGCACAAAATGATGCTAATGATGAGGAAACCCGTGCTTTATTTGAATCATTACTGAATAATTGTCGTATTGAGATTGATAAGGTCAAAAATATCAATAGCGATGTTAAGGCCGCTAATGAAAAATTGACCACTGAGCTTGAGAGATACAAGGTGAATGAAAAAGCTTTTGAATATCACCACAAACGACTGTCAGAACTTGAAACTGGTTACAGTGATTCTGTTTCAAGGGAGAAACATTTGCAAATCAAATATGACACTCTTGATGTTAAATTGAACATGCAAATTAAATCCTTAAAAGCGGAAATTTCTGATTTAACCAACCAACTTTCTAAACAAAAATCAACTTCTTCTAATCTTGAAAAAGAGAAGAAAGAGTTGCAAGCAAAGTTTTCAAAACGAGAAGATGAACTTCTTGATGAAATTCTTGACAAACAGGAAACTATTAAAAAGTTGGAAGAATTGCTTGTAAAAACGGGTCATTCTACACAAACGCTTAACATGATAATTAACGATCAAAACCCGATTTTACACAAAAGGAAGAAACTGGCTCTCGGTTGTGAAAATCCTTGCTATCTCAAGAAAGCTCAGCAAAAACAGAATGTGCTATATAATGGTAATCTTATAAATGATGTACATGATCCACCTGCTAGTTATAATTTGTCTGAAACGATTGAGCTTACAAAAGAGAGTCGAAACAAAATGAGACAATTGAACAGAGAAATCCAGCCAATCGATTATAATGAAGCTAACAAACTTGCTGGAGTTCATCTTGTTAAAAAAGAGTCACCTATGTTTTTCAAAAAACCAGTGGCTGCCTCAAAGTTCAAAGTTGTGTCAAAACACCTTTCTAACATCGAACAAATGTACTCTACCGAAACTTTCGCTAGTGAAGCTAGAATACTTTTGGCCGATCTTAAAAGGAGAGTTGAAATGCTTCAAGATGTTGTGGCAACCAAAACTGATACTAAAATCAACGATTGGTTTTCAAGTTTTCAAATTGAACAGAAAAAGATGTTCGAAACAGAGATTACTCCCATTGTATCTGGCATACATGCAAGAGCAATTCATGTTGAGAATGCAATTATCAAAGAAGTAACTGAATTTGTCAAGGACCACACATCCTTGGTACTTGAAGCTAATGAAAACATTGAAAAAATCAAAGTTTTGGAAAAACAAAATGACGCACTCTCTGAAGAAGCTCTTTCAACTGATATTATGTCCATTATTTATCAAATGTATTCTGTCGAAGATGATGAAAGACTTCGAGCTGAGACTTCCGAAATTGTTTCAAAATATGAAAAGGCGCTTATTAAGCTTGAAAAACAAAATGTAACATATTTTAAACAACTTGATCAGAAAAAAGAAGAATGCAAGTATGACAAATTGTCGTATGAGCGTTCTTACAAAAACATGCTAGAACAAATTGATCTTTTGAAGTCTCAGCTTGATAGTCAAAAAGGAAAGGGTGAGGAAAATAAGTCTGCTAGACCAAAAATGTCCATTTCCACACCCTTGCCTAAGGAAAACGAGAAAGGAAAAGGAAAAGCTGTTGTCGAAAACTCAAATGTGATAGCACCTGATCTTGATAGGATTAGTCCCACTACTGCGTCTGCCTCTACATCTCAAACATATAGGGCGATAGACAAAAGTGCAAAAGATAATCCAAAAGAGTCTAGGAATGCTACAACAAATTCAAAGGACAACAAGTTTAATCCTAATGTGTGTGCCCCCAGGAACAGCTCACCGAGTGTGAACACAAATACTGTTAAAGAATCTGTTGGCTCAAACAACAATCCCTACCTAGAAAGAGCTAGGAAAAAGGCACAGCTTCGAAAAGACGTAATTTTAGGTACAAAACCTAGGGTGATGAATTCTACAACATTACAAGGCACTGCTAGTAGTAGTAAACCATTACCTAGGATCTATTGCAACACTAAGAATTCTTCTTCGAACAGGAAACAAGCTTCAAATGACTGTAGTGACAAAGTTAAGGTTGCTGTTTTGAACAAGAATGTTGAATTTGTCTGTCCTACATGTCAAAAATGTGTCTTCTCAGCTAATCATGATGCATGTGTGGCACAGTATATCAAGAAAGCAAATTTGCGTGCTAAGGCACAATCCACTAAGACAAATAGAAACAAACCCGTTGATAAGAAGCAAAAGGCTAAGAAACCTACTAGGTGGATCTCTACAGGACGTAGTTTTTCTAAAAATGAGACTTCCGCTGCATCTGAAAAGAAAACAACTCCTAGATCTTGCCTTAGGTGGATTCCTACGGGAAAAGTCTTTAAAACAGTTGGTCTTAGATGGATTCCCACAGGAAAGATTCTTGATAGC